>OY856188.1:216499572-216959922 GCA_963693315.1 Diogma glabrata | reverse complement strand
TTTTTTCCAACCTTCAAGATAAGATTCCTAAGTCAGAACAAAGAAATGTTGTATATCAGATATCGTGTAACTGCCCAGCCACTTACACCGGTCGTACTACCCAACTATTAGAAAAAAGAGTCTATCAACACAATAAAGATTCATCAAAGTAACAAGGATTGCAGTGCACTTTCATCACATTTAAAAACGGCCAATCATTCATTATCGCTAACCGATGTTAAGATACTAGAAAAAGAAAAAAACCATGGTAAACTACAAATTTTAGAAATGTTACACTTCAAACGAAGTGTGAATTCAATCAACACTCAAAGAGACTCAAATTACATACATAACTACTATAATTCTTTTCTTAAATAACGGTCGCTTTATATATAATAAAAATCAATAATATAATCTACACAGGATTGTGTGGACCCATATGTAATTAGTATGTATTTGCAAAAAATGAAAAAATTTTCTGGTTTGGTTTTTTGTTGTTGTTGGTTCTAGTTTTTATTTTATTGATAACGTTGAAGTTTTTTGAAATATTTATTGTTTTTAATTTATTAAATTTTAAATAATTTTGACTAAAGAACATACTCTGTTTCTTCCTATTTTAATATGTTTTAATGTTATTTATTTTAAATTTAATTAGTGAATTTAAATGTTATTTGTCAATAGTGTTTTAAACTTAAATTTTTTAGTACATATTTAATTAGTGAATTTAAATGTTTTTCATGTAAGTTTTTGTTTTCAATAGGGTTTTGAATTTATGAAAAAGATTTGTTTTGTTTTTTCTTTAATAGGATATTTAAGTAAAATTGTTTTTTTTTGAAAATGATGCGGAAAGCGTCGAAACGCGTCAAAAAATGTTTTTAATGTAAAATAAAATTATTAAATCACATAGGCTACAAACCAATAAAAGTTTTTAAATTATATATATATATATATATATATATATATATATATATATATATATATATATATATATATATATATATATATATATATATATATATATATATATATATATATATATATATATATATATATATATATATATATATATATATATATATATATATATATATATATATATATATATATATATATATATATATATATATATATATATATATATATATATATATATATATATATATATATATATATATATATATATATATATATATATATATATATATATATATATATATATATATATATATATATATATAATATATATATATTAGGGTGGCACTTATTTGTGTGGGTGATTTTTTTTTTTGTATTTTGGCATGGCGCCGGCCGGAATTTTGTTCCTTTGGGAAATTTAAGGATACTGACAAAGTTTCACCACTCTATTACAATTTTAACACGTGGCGACTTTGATTCTTAAGCACGCTTACATACAAATTTTTTTGTAATTTTCACATAGTCGAGTCTGTATTAAATACAAAACCGTATAATAGTTTCTAAAGTATCATTTAATATTTAAAAACAGGAACCTATTTATAATGTTAACAAAATTATAAAGACCTTTTCAAATCCTGCAATGTAGCAGATTTCGGATATTTCTTACGGTAGTCTTGAACGGTCTGAAAATGCATGAAATAAAATTAATTCTCATTCTATATATGCTTAAATTATCTTAAATTATTGCTTATTGTTTACCTTTAACAAAAATTGTTTTTGATCTTCATTTTTATGTTCATATCAGCACCGTTAATTCGGAATTCAGCTAGCAACTGTGTAGGTTTTTCATCACCTAATACTAATTTATGCAAAATATTATTCATTTTTGCTTTATCGCTGTCGCCCAAAATTTTAATTACCTCCGTCTTAAAGGTACTATAAGGAGTATCACCTATTTCTTTAAAGAGCAACGGTGCCAATTTGTTGTGCAATCGTGAATCAATTGCACTTAATGCATGTGAATATTTGGTCATTTCCGACCTAACATTCGAACTAAAAAATTTTAGTTCCAACATCCTGAACTAAACAATTGCGTTTTGGTCAAACAAATTTGGCGGAGCTTTAAATTTAATAAAATTGATATTGCTCACTGTAGCTACATCTGGTTCAGTTGTTGGAGGCTGTAAGCAAGGTGGTGGCATCTGCCGCTGTGCCATGAACTGTTGATGGGCAAACTGCTGCAAATTTTCTTGGAAAATATCATCTAACTGCTGATGAGTCATTAACATGGGTGCTTCATTACCACTCAAGGCATTCTCAGGTGAGGCAGGACGCGAGCGAGAATTGTTTGGGGAAGCCATATTTTTAAAATTAAAACAAAAATAAAATAAACCAACCGCAATAATCACAAAACAAAACAAACGATTTTAATAAAACAAAAATTTCAGAACAAATAAGAGATAATCCAGACTGCTAGAGGCGATGAGAATTGCTGGGATGAATTTTGGTATTCAATAAATTTATCCAATAAAGCTCCCAAATTTTATATTATGCATTTTAAATTATACACTGTTTGCCATTGGCACTTGGCGTAAGTTTTCAAATAAGATAATGTTAATCTCTTGTTACTTTACGCAAATAACTTATTTAATAAGTTTAATAGAAAAATTAAAGAAATCAAACATTTTTTATAATTTTACTGTTACTCTATATATATTTCAGCCTGTTAGGCCATCTTCAGGTGGAGTAATCTGGATTACTCCAGAAGATGGCCTAACAAGCTAATATAAATAGAGTAACAGTAAAATTATAAAAAACTTTTGTTTTCTTTATTTTTCTATTTAACTTATTAAATAAGTTATTTGCGTAAAGTAACAAGAGATTGACATTATGTTATATGAATAGTGTTCGATTTAACATTGCGTCACACCTATTGACAGACACTTTTAAATTATATAGGGACGGACAGGTTGCACGAGACTCAACTTGTTCTAGCACGTATAGTACAAAGGGCCATAGGCCATGTTACAGTGACGGACCCTTTTCTTATTTTGTTCCAGTTTTCCAATTTTTAAGTTGATAAGAAATATTTTTTTTGAAATTTCTCAGCTTTGAGCTAAAGTCGCCACGTGATAAAATTGTTCAATTGAGCCCAAACTTCAGATTCTAGTTACACATGTATAAAGGAACAAAATTTTGACCGGCGCCCTTCAAAAATGCAAAATAAGAAAATAAGTGCCACCCTAATATATATATATATATATATATATATATATATATATATATATATATATATATATATATATATATATATATATATATATATATATATATATATATATATATATATATATACAGTAAAACTCGCTTTTAGCGTACACCATATATAAAGTACACTTGGTCTATAGAGTACAGCAAATTTTTTTCTTACATCTATAAAAATTTTACGAACAAATTATCCTTCTTATAAGGTACCTCGGCTTATAAGGTTATAACGTACACACGTTTAGTCCCGTGAACTATTTTTCTATGTAATTTGCCCAGTTTATAAAGTACGAATAGAAAATAAAAATACAAAATAAACATAAAAATTTAAAAGTCGTAAGTATTCGATGCTTTACGATATTTATTATTTTTCTACGAAATGTTTCTGCTTCCTTTCATTAATTTGTTGTAGTTCATGGGTTAATTCGCAAGTAAGTGTTGAGAAAATATTTGCTAATTTATCAGTTCGAATTCTTTAATGCTTTCATTCATGTTTTATGAAAATGCTAAAGGTGCGATACGGCCCCAAATCAAATTAAAATGCAAGTGATCACTTTGCCCAATAAATTAAAATGTTTGGCGGAAATCGATCAAAAGAAGTCTTTCTCAAGTTAGGGTAATGTTTGGATTGTAGAAAAATTTCTTCGATTGTGCGCAATCGGTTAGAAATTGAAGCAGTTTGATTGTTCATTGAAACGTAAAAAAATTAGATGTGTTAAATTTCACAAAGTAGAGGAAGTCGTTAAAATGGATTAATATAATGAGCTCTTAAAATGTTCCTCTGAAAAATATTGCTCTACAGTCTACACTATAAAGTTCAAATTTAGGATTTTGTAAACTCTAGTGTATTGAACTTTAAAGATAGAGCGAAAACACTCATAAGGCTTGAAGACATATAACAGAAACAGGTTTTCATACAAATTTTACAGAAACAGAATTTTTTTCTGTCAAATTTGTATCAAATTCTGTTTCTGTTGTATGTGATTGCCCGGCTTTAGATGTCGTTCATTTTATTTCGAAGTCGTGATAAAAAGTTAAAGCAACTACCATAAGCTTTTATCTCAAAAAACCTGGGATAACTACGATCGTATACTTCGACAGTAACTGATAAAAGGGAGTTTATTAGACGCCTCATACTAAATAGAATCTGAGTACGATGATTTATAGAAATTCGAACAAATTTTTATTTTTCTACGGGAGTGACGATAATGCCTACTCCAGTCCCTGCTATTGACATATATATGAGCTAACGTTAGATATCACATATCACTGACAATAGCAGGGAGATATTATTAGCCAAGGTGTTATCTTAAAGGTGCTGCCAGATGAACTCTTTTGTTATGGAATATATCTCGATGATGGCACTCTATTTTGTTTTTTAAATAAAAAGTGTTATGTTATAAGAGTTACAATATGTGTGGCAAAAGCACATAGATACCTGGTAAGATCTGATTAGCACAACAATATGCGTTCTGAGGTGTCGAGAACGCTTTTTTTCAAACTTTAGTGGATCGGGCACTCGTGATTCGGGCAAAGCATTCCATTTGAACGTAGTATGGACAAAGATATCCCTCTTCATTTTATCACTATGGCAATGAGTGACCAGTAAAACACCATTGACCATTGACAGGTAAAACAGGGTCAAAAATATTGTTGACGCATGATGGATCCGATTTCATCCAAGCACTGCTGATGTCGATATTTATAAAAAACACATAGATCAGTGAATTAAGATTTGAAGTTAAGTTTCAATCACATCTCGTGTAGCAAGTTTGAATAGAGTTCAAAAGAATCAGGATGGAAACAGATGCAGCACCCCAAACTTGACAACAATACTCTATAAAAGGACGAATGTAGGACTTAAAAATGTGGAGTAATTAATATGGAGTAAAATATTTTTTACATCTATTGAGGACTGACTTTTCTTGGCGCGCGCGCTCTTTGCCATCACCATTATACGATCATTCTAGAGTAAGTCGATAGAAATTTTAACGACCAATAAAATTTTTCTCATTCGTCTATTTGTTTGTCACACACACACTAATCAAAATATTTTTGGCAAGCTCGGCCGTTGATCTGGCAACAATCAATAGCCATGTTTTGATGGAGTTAAAATTGAACATATTTCAGCCACCCCAATTTGAAACTTTTGCCAGGCTATCATTTACATTTATGGCAGCGTCTTTCCGGGCGGGCTTTATTCGTTCATGCATTTTCCCAAGATAGGAAAACGAACGACTTGTGCAGTGTACTATCATCTGCAAAATTATTGATTGGGTTACTGATGATTTTCATTTCATATAAATTAAAAATAAAGTGGTGACAAAACTAAGCCTTGAGGTAAATCAGCGTTAATTAATTTAGACGAAGAAGAAAAGACATCGATGGATACCGAAATGTATCGGTCGGTGAGAAAGTTTTAAATAAACTACACAACTGCGGGGTTAAATCCGTACGCTACGCGCTTGCTGATCAGGTTTGCAGCCCGGGTTTGATCAAATTGCAAATTGACGACCAAATTGTAATTAAAGTGGAAAATATTATTCAACTTTGCCTTAAACAACAGAAAATTACTGATTATTTTTCAGTAAAAAAATTGTCCATCGAAACTTAATCTGAGTAGCCACATATTCAAACATTCTCATTCGAAAATATTAACATACATATGTTTATGTAGCATCGGTTTGATTAGCTTTAACATAATTATTTTATGATAATGAATTGTTTTTAAACTGTATGTTGCTATTTTTTTGTGATCACTTTTATATCAATTAACATGTAGTAAATAATTTAACATGAAATACAATGATATAATGAGCATAACAGGCAAATTTGCTTATGCTTTTTTAATTTTTCTGGATATAACGTACCATGGTGTATAACGTACGCTTACGTCGGTCCCTTGACCGTACTTTATAAACGAGTTTTACTGTATATATATATATATATATATATATATATATATATATATATATATATATATATATATATATATATATATATATAAATATATATATATATATATATATATATATATATATATATATATATATATATATATATATATATATATATATATATATATATATATATATATATATATATATATATATATGTATATATATATATATATATATATATATATATATATATATATATATATATATATATATATATATATATGTATATATATATATATATATATATATATATATATATATATATATATATATATATATATATATATATATATATATATATATATATATATATATATATATATATATAAACGATATGAGATATAACGAAAACGACCGGCACTCTCACGGTCGCATTTGTTGAGGTAGATCAAAAAATTTTTTGGTACGTATGCGTTCTATTAATATCTTGGATAAGTTAGTGAATCAACAAAATCCGCCACATGGTTAAGAAACTAGAGGCTTTTTTCCAGGGTTGTTAATATACACGTATAAAACGTTTTATACGTTACACGTATAATACGTAACGTATAAAACGTATAAAACGTATATAACGTATAAAACGTATAAATTCATTTATAAAAAATTAAAAATGCTTCTTACTTCAGATATTAATTATATTTTTAGTAAAAATATATATATTTTAGTAAAAATATAATTACGTAGTTATAAATTATTTATATATTTTATAATTTATAACAAAAACTATTTAAATTCTAGATGTTATTTGAATGTAAATTTTTATACTTTATACGAAAGACTATGTTACTGTACATTAAACTGGTTAATAATCTTTAATTTACTAGATTTGAATATTGAAAATTTTGAATTATATATTAAGCCGCAATTAGACTATTGCAGAACTCTGCAATATTTCTGCAATAGTCGTGCAATGGTAGTGTGTAAAATATTCATTGCAAAAAAGTTTGGCAATGAACTCATTACAAAACATTGCAATGAGTCATTGCAATGTTTTGCAATGAGTTCATTGCCAAACTTTTCTGCAATGAATATTTTACACACTACCATTTTAGAAATATTGCAGAGTTCTGCAATAGTCTAATTGCGGCTTCAGAGATTTTTTTGAGCACATCAACTCAAGCAATTAAATTATTTTTGAATTTTTCAACACGTAGGTATACTACATATTTTCTTTCATTTTGATTCCAACATTTACTTAATGGGAAACATTTTGGATTAGAAACATTTGGCTCATGAACTTAATTATTTGGCATCATGAAATGTTATTGAATATATAAAATATGGTTCAATTCAACTTCAGCTTCTCCCATCTAATAAGAACAGCTGGGAAATATTATGTTGTTGCAGAATAAATGTCGTTTTTTTCATAGCAGTTAGGAAAATTATTAGAGATTATTAGAGAGATGTTTTTAAAAAAAATTTGTTGTGTGAATCCGGGTTGCACCACTTCCAATTAATAGACACAGTTTGAAAATAACAGGCTCTTGCCCAAATCTTCTTTTTATACAAAAGTTGTAATAGTTAAAATATAACATTTTTTTTTGGTTTTCATTTAGTTTTATTTTTAATACAAGGGAAACGCAAGAGAATACAAGACAGTATACAGTTAAAATATGTATTTACGGCAAACGAAAAAGTTTAGTGAGAAGTTTATTGAGTAAATTCAATTTTGGTCATTGATGAATAATAGGTATGGTTGCAAATGTCAACTTATTGCAGACTAAATTTGTTTTGAAAATGAATAATTATATTTTGAAAAGAAGCATTTACGTTAAATGTGGAAGTTTTCTGAACTCATAGGAATAGTTGGGTAAGAAATTATCATGACGACGCTATATTTTCTAAAGCAGCTGTTCCTATTAGTCCCGAAATATAGGCTTTATAAATATTAAATATCACGAGTACGATGAATAATACGCCCGCGATAATGTTATATAAATGTATTTTTATTTATTAAGGATTTTACTTTTATACGGTATAAAACGTAAATAATTGTGTGTTTTATACTGTACGTTTTATACGTTTTATACGTACGTATAATACGTGTTTTATACGTTACCGTATTATACGTTACAACCCTGCTTTTTTCTAAACAGATTGATTTTTTTTGATTACGGCCGTTTGGATACTAATATTTTAAAAAAGTTAACAAACTTAGAATCTTTAAAATCCTTTTTATCAATTTGTTCTAAAAATAGACCTCTGCAGAAAGAGGTTCCTAAGTGAGCGGCTCGAACAAAAAAGTTTGCAAACAAACTTTTTTTAAACAACCGGAACTCTCACGGTCGCATTTGTAGAGCCAGATCAAAAAATCTTTTCTAAAAATGTGTGTTTTATTAATATCTTGGACAAGTTCGTAAATCAGCCTCATCCGACACATGGTTAAGAAACTAGAGGCTTTACGCTAGAAAAAAGTCTGTTTTTTAAATCCGTTATAACGGCCGTTTAGATATTAATATTTTTAAAAACTTTATAAATTTAGAATCTTTGAAACCTTTTTAATCAATTTCTTTCAAAAAATGGACCTCTGCAGTTGGAGGATTCTGAGTGTACGGCTCCAACAAAAAAGCTTGTAAAACACAAAATGCGTTTGAATCAACCGGCACTCTCAAGGTCGCATTTGTAAAGCCAGATCAAAAACTTTTTTTAAAAATGTGTGTCTTATGAATATCTTGGACAAGTTCGTAAACCAGCAAAATCCAACCCTTGGTTAAGAAACTAGAGACTTTATAATAGGTAAAAAATTGACTTTTTAAATCCATTATAACGGCCGATGGGATATTAATATAATTAATAACTTCATAATTCATTTGCCTATTTTATCCCCGTTAGTAAAAAGTTGATCTTTCTTATATAAATAGAAAGATTAGGTCCTCTGTATCCTTATTCTGAAAAAAAAATTGCGGAAATAAAATGATCAAAAGTTATTCAGGATCAAACTTTCAATTTTACCTTTGTTCCCCCTTTGATTATTTTTTAGTTTCTTATAAAAGTATTATAAATTTGTTTATAAATTTAAAAATTTGTTGAAAAAAAAACTCCGAGGGGGGAGTGGCTATTTTTGATCGAAGGTCTGCAAGGTCACAGAAGCGAGTCAAATAAAATCAAAATAAAAAGGAATAATTATATAACCCTGTTCATCAAGGTAAAATTGAAAGTTTGATCCCTTATAACTTTTGACCCCCTCATTTCCGCAAATTTTTTTTCATAATTATGAAATATTATGAAATACTACGTTTTAATTAATTTGTTTAATATTTATTTTAAAAAACTAAAAAATAATCAAAGGGGGGACCAAGGTAAAATTGAAAGTATGATCCTTTATAACTTTTTATCCTTTCATTTGCGCAAATTTTTTTCATAATAAGGGGGCAGAGGACCTAATCTTTCTATTTATCTAAAAAATAAACTTTTTATTAACGGGGATAAAATAGGATTGTACCTTCATATAAATCTGTGGAAACCTTTTAATCCGTTTCTTATAAATATAAACCTCTGCAGTTAGAGGTTTTTGACTTGTCGGCTCCAACAAAAAAGTTTGCAATAATTTGCAAAAACCTTATAACAGTCAATTCTTAAAAATAAACTATTTTGATATTTTGCAGTAATTGCACGACATATGATGTAGAGTACGTTTGCCGTGTGTTTTTCATATAGTTGAAAATCAAATTTTTTTTGACTTAAATTAAGACAATACATTATTAAGATGAAAGTAGAAATAAAAAAAATTGAATGTACAAAGGATCTACAGAATAGAATAAAAAACAAAATACTATGTAACTTTTGTTTTTTATTCAAACTTAGGCATGGTTAGTGTTAATTGTAATAAATTATAAATTAACGTCTCTAAATACATATCCAAAGATACCATGCCAACAAGGAATAAGAATGGAATGCAAATTAAGTTTTTCTGAGAAATTAATGAAAGCCGATTTTATCTGGGAAAGTCCACGAAGGTATGGCATTCCATAAATGAGAGACTCTATTGAAAAAGCCGATTCACAGTCTGGAATGATTAGAAAAATGTACGTTAGTACCCCAGGGAGTGGGCGACCGCGTGGTAGACCACGACTACAATGGGAGACTGACGTAATAAACGACCTTAAAAAAATCGGTTGCCATGGTAATTATGTCGCTGTTGCAAATGACTGTGGTGAATATTCAAAGCTGATTAGCCGGGCAAAGCTCCTACATGGAGCATGAACGCCGTTAAAAAAAAATTGAAAAAGTCACGTTGAAAGGATACAATTCTACACCTAATTATTTGAACCGTAAAGGCATTATAGGTATTATATGTTGAACAACTCGTAACCCAAATATACAATTATTTTGATCTCTATATCGTAATTGAAAGTAAACTTATAAAAAATAATAATTGAAAAATTTAATGGGTTAGAAAATAAAATTTTGAAATTTTTATTTCTTTTTCATAATCATATCATAAAAAATTAAATATCTTACATTTTTATGAACAGACAGATGGGATAAATTAAAAATCGAAAGAATTTGAACAAAAGCAAAATTATGATATTGTTAAGCAAATAATAATTGTGTTTTTATATTTAAGGTAATTTTTCATAACTCCCCTATTATTAATATTAGGCAAATATGTATTCATTTTCTATTATAATGTATTCTTTTCTAAATAAATTGAAAATGACCAGTACAATTTTCATGATGATATGATTTCTTATAGTTTAGTAAATTGAACAAATAATTGTCATCTGAAAGCTTTTCAGTTTAATAGTAGATTATACAACAAGTTAAGTGCATGTTTTTATCCCGAAGTGTGTTTGGAGCCGAAGGCGAAGTCTGAAGGCTACATATCACTGAGGGAGATGAAATGCTCTCTCCATAGGTATATATACTATTTTTTGCATGACCACATCATATGATTAGGATATGAATTAATAAAAGCAAATCGTTTAAAGAAAACGAAAATTGTGTTTGCGTATGCGGCTCTATATACATTTGTTTGAATTTATCGTAAATATTTAGATTCCGTGAAAACTCATTTTTGTCATGGTTTGTTATTTTTTATTCTCTAGGGAGAAAAAGATGTAATCCGCTCCCCCAAATGAAGCGGGATTGAACGGAATGAAGCGGGATTGAACTTTATATACCACTCGGATAAACATTTTTTTTAGGCTTAGATTCTATTTAAATTTTATCATTTGATTCAATCAATTAGTTTTTATTTTTTGAATTGAGATTTTTACATTTATCAAAACTATGTTCAAAATTGAATAAAACTTCCTTACCACTATTTATATTTGTTGCATATCAGAAAGTTTTTGAACAGACTTTGAAATCGGCAAAATGTTTATGTAACCAATATCTTAATCCCTTTTCTTGAAAAATATAAAAAAAGTTTGCTTTAATTCTAAATCGATTTGTTGATGCGTGTCAACCATTATATTACTGTTTAATGGACATGAAACATCGCACATGATTCAAATAGTTTTGTTGAAAATCTAAGCTTAGATACAAATCTATTTGAAGAATGTACATATCATTGGATTTACCATTTATCACTAACTTGAAATACAATATCTTAAAATACAAAACTATATATCACACGCAAAAATAGAAATAATAGTAAACAATAACACTTTAGGATTGTAAATTATAAAAAGGAAATTTTCGCACAAACAAATCTTAAGTAAAATGCCGATTTTATTTTTTAATCCGATAGTACATGGACACCTTTTATCTTCTGTCTTCTTTGCCAGACACAAAATTCATTCTACTTATCTTTCTTTTCGGTAATAAAATTCTTCTAAAATAAGATATAGATAGAATTGAAAAAGTATAAAAGACGATAATAATGAAAATGAGGACGATGATGATAGAAGATGGTACGGCAAACAAATAAAAGACCGAATATGAAGTGAATTGCCACATCTTGATCTTTAGCTACTTATGTATTTATTTGTTTATTTATTCATGGTTGAAGACCTGTTAGGCAAAAGAAAGAATTATCATAAATGCTAATATTATTTAAAATAAAAAAAACTACAAAAATTTATTGTTGACAAAAAGATTATCTTTTGACACAATAAAAGAGACTAAAACGAAAATGTAACAATGTAAGTAAGTTGGTTTAATTTTCTTTCTTTCATTATGTAGTTTTTATAAGACGAAAAATGCATATAAAAAAATCGGAATACAACTTTTCAAAAGCAAAAAAAATTGAAAAAAAAAATATCGATCACACAAATTACATCGCATTGTTTTGTTTTCTCATTACTAATGTAAGTATCCGATAATCGTTGGAGAACATATGTTTGTTTATTTAACTCAAAAATCCAAATACAACTTGGAAATTGTAAAGAAAAAATATGAAGAAGCTGAAATCTCAAGGCACTGAGATATCAACATTTCGGTTTGGGTTAAGGATTTTTATATAGTTTTCGGCAAAAGGCTTTTGTGAGGATATTGTTTTAGTTTTGGAGAGCGATGTATATTAAACAAAAAATTCTTTGTAAAAGCACAAGAAAAAAAAACAAGTATTACAAAATTCAAAACATGAAATTTTTATTTAAAATTCTTAAAATATTGCAAAAATTATAAAAGAAATAAAAATTCAAACTCTTTCCAAAATTCTAAAAATGTTGCAAAAATTATAACAAAATTGAAAGTACAAACTTTTTTCAAAATTTTTAAAATATTGCAAAAATTATATAGCATAATCAAAATTGAAACCATTTTTTACCAGCCAGCCGGCCGTCACATAATTTTTTTTTGCTTTTTAAGAATCAGTAGGTTCTAAACCATCGAGAAATGCCAAATAAGTGGGGGTAAGAATTTCACTTTTGATTCGAAAATGTAATACCTACGTTTTTCAAACCGGAGTAATAATTGGCTGTTGTTTGTTTTTAAAAAGTTTTTGATTGTCAGTTGTTTCATGGTATGATAAATTTCGTCACAGTCGGTTAATTTTTTGGGTTCGAGGGGATGATAGCACAGAGCAAAGCCCCGGTTTATGCAGTTCTTCTTGCTTTTTCAAGTTTTTTTCCGATTATTGTTTTTTTATTTTTCGTAAGCGCATCCCGAGGAAAGTAAATAATGTTCCCCTAAATGGAAAGTAAATAATGCTTAAGGAGTGCGGTTTGTGTTTCTTCATTTTGAATCTGTTTACAGATACTCTACGATCCTTATGATCTCTATTCTCTATGATCCTTATATAATATCTATATCCTTATATAAATATCAAGTCTCACCAATGGATCCATGATTAAGGACTTCATTTATGCATCGCCGTCTTATAGTTTCAAAATATTCACAATATTGTTGCATAAAAAAAATCTACAGTCGATGGAGTTACTAAAATCGAAGAAAAATTTGTTCTCACAAACAATTTGTAAAGTTTTTAAATAATCTTTTTTTAATATACAATATTTTAACAACTTGTACAATGTTTTTTTAAGTGCATTTTAATGAACTTTGATTCATAATTTTACAATAATTTGATATACCAACTTTTAGTTCGTCATCTTGGACAATCTTTTTTTGATTTTTTATTTCACAGCAAAATGGAAATTTGCATCCACGCTATAAACAACCAATAAACATAAAGGGATTGTGAAAGCTTTGGTGAATGGATGGACCTTAGGTTTTTACAAAAGAAAGCTGAGAAGTTTTGAAGTAAAAATGAATAATGTGATGGAGAGTCTCTTAAACAGCTTAAAGTATTGTAAATAGTTAGTATACATCGATACATGCTTTGTGGATATCAAACCTTAAATTGGTCTAAACGCCGTTTAAAAATAAGCGTTATGCAAGTTTCACGGTAATTGTTAGTAATTTACCGAATAAATTAATAAGAATTTCGTTTCGTCTAGTGAATGTGAGGTTTTGCTGACCCATTTAAACTAGCACATCAGTGACTTAGATACAAATTTATTGGCAGATGCGACTAATCCTCCTATGCATCTCATTCACATCTAGTATCCTGGATCTTATTTTATTAGTCTAACTACACGTTTTTACCGTTTTAGATATTTTAACCTATAGATATGGTATTGAATGATATGATCTCTTGATCAGTGTTCAGTTAATAATTTAAGATTTGTTTGAGGATTTCTTTTTTTATCCCGTTGGAGTAGTAGTGAGCTTAATGATTAGCTCACTATTTCAGATACAATGTTTTCCAACAATTTATTCAATTCTCGTTATAATTCACAACGTTATCAAAATACTCTTGAAATATTTTCTCATATTTTGGTTTTCGGTTAAAAATAATTATAGTGTAGTAAATGTTATTTTTATACCAAATACAATTTTCTAAAAAGATTACAGACTCAGAGGATTAGTGATTTTGAAAACATCAAAAGAACATCATATGACTTGGGTTAACCAATTTCGCAAATCATTGTTTTTTATTAACAGCATCCTGAAGAAGCTTCAATAAGTCAAAATAATAGGTTGTTTCTTATCAGTTTTGATCGTTTATCTATGAAGTAAAGAAATATTGTGTGCAAAGTTCGGTATTCTATAATTATTTTGACGGTACTGTTTGACCGGGTTACTTTTCGAAATATCAGTCCTTGGTAATTTATGATTTTCCTGTAGTTTCTTAAAACAGCTAGAAAATCCATAATTATTTTGTATTCGTTGGTAAATCTTTTGCTGATTATGAAAGCCGTTTACATTTTAATTTGTCAATCCATTAATAAAATTCAATCAAAAAATAATTAACATTTTAATGAAAAATGGTAATTTAAAAACTAATAAAAATCATTCATTCTCATTATTGACATTGGTAATCTGAAATGATATTTTTATTAATCAAATATTCATAAATATTATTAATAAAATTGATTTTTCATTTCACAAAAAAATTAATTATATTTTATTCCAAAAGCTGTCAAATACTATAAAACCACACCACCCCAACCAGACACCGATGAAAGAGTGACAATAAATTTAAATTTTACATAAACAAAAAAAACACCCAATAGAAATATGAAACCGAAATAAAGTAATTTTATTTGAATTTATTTTTTTTGCAGTTTGGCTCGATTTATAATGTAATTATAACAATTAAAAGTTAACTACATAAAACAACAATTAGTTAATTAATTGCTTAAAAAGTTATAAAGTTCACTGAAACTATTTAATATTTAAATTTGTTTTTATGGATAAATAATTTAACTATTAATATATCACAACAGTAAATTTAATTGTTTTAAATGTAGTTAGTTTCATATTAAATAAAAACAACTACATCACCGCAATTTACCCAATCGGCTTATTGCAAAGACAAAACAATATTAAAGATACTTATAGATGTGCACCCATTACAAATGGTGGCTATATGGAAATCAAACCATACGTGAAGTACTATAGTCTATAATCATTAGACTAAGAGAAATGCATGAACCTAATAAAACAATGGTCGCTCTGACGACGTTAACCAAAAATAGGGTTATATATAACCAAATGAAGGTTCGATGTGAAATTCTAATACGATCAAGGATCTGACAAAGAACAACTGCCGCCAAATTCTGTAACTGTGAAGCGGTGAAGTGATAAGTTTTTCAATGAAAAGAAACGAAGAAATTTTTAACACTTCACCGCTTCACAGTTACAGAATTTGGCTGCTGGTGTTGCTAGAAAATCCACAGCGGAGAAAAAGATTATTCCCAAAGTTACAAAGTAACAACCACGTAGTTGATAAAAAAATATATGATCCTTGACAGTGCGAGACAAACTCAGATGACCCACTAAAACTTCCGGTTGGTTGTTAGTACTGCTGGTAATGATAGATTACTAAAATGGTAAAAATATATTAAAAGAGAAACAAACTTAAGTAAGTTTGAGCTAAAAAACCAAAATAAGTACGCATTTTTATTTTCTCAATTGTTTGATTTATGTGCGTGTTTTTTTTTATTTAAATTGCATTTGCTTATGATCTTCGTCTTCCACTTTCTGTTCGTCTTGGTTTCGGTTATCAACGACTGCAGAGACATTCTTGGTTTAACATTCTGTTGTTGTTGATTTAACGCAAGTCACTACAAAACGACTTGAAACACTTGTAAACAAGTGTGCAGCATTTAATTTTGTTTAACAAGTTTAACATTTAATTTTGTTTTTATAAAATTACAAATCAGTTGTGTTTTAATCATTCAAAAATCCTCTTAAAACTCTATTTCAAACTTGTACTTTACGAATTTTAAGTTCAAACAAACTATTAAAACAAATAACTTTTAAATCCAACTAAAATATTGAGATAAAAAAAATACTAAATTCGGAACTTTAAAAGTTTCAATTATTTTCGTTTCGTTAGTTGGCTGAAATAGTACTGTATAAACTACACTTTAAAAAGATTAATTTAAAATAATACACATTTAAAACGAAATCATTTAACAATTTCAGCAACAAGCTGCAATAGGTATTTTTCATTCATGGTAAACCTAGACTGTCTAGATACAGTATTGTTGTTGGTCAATCCCATCCTAAATATTCAAAACAAAATTAAATTATTTAGCTAATTTAAAATCGTTTATATATTTTTTATTTGCATTTTCACAGAACTAGCAATTTGTATTACAAAATGTTACAACCAAAATACAAAACAGCAAAAGAACAGTAAATTTTCCAAAAAAAAAGAATGCAGAAATTATTATGGAAAAAAGAAATTTTATGATTTTATCACAAAAACAAACAACAAAAAATCAATGTAAATATTTTGCAAGAATAAAATTGTCTTATTCATACAAAACTAGAAAAACATGAGAAAGAGATGGAAAATAAAATAATACGAAAACGATACAAATAAAAGAATATGAATAACATAAATAAAAATATACAAAAAATAAAAATTTGAAAATTGTTTTCACAAAATTTCCGCAAAACACGATCTCAAATTTCCTCCACAATTTCACATAAACGAAGAAATTTATAGAATAAATAAAAATAAATAAAACCCCAAGTAGCTTTTATTTTCAGCACCCCATTAAAAAAAGTATAGAAAAAATGCTTCAATACATTTCTACTTTTTGTCTCATTTTCTTTTGAATTCGATTTCATTTTAATTCGATGGGGGTAATATAGTGGAGGAAAATGAATTTAATTGAAGCTCATATAGTTTGATAATATGTATATGTATTTCAATGAAAACGTACTCTATTTAGTAATTTGGATCAGAGTTTGTGCTAAATGAATGATTTTATATCGAGCTGTCCAACTGATTATAGAATCGCACTCGATCAGGTCACTCGATCAGTTCTTCAAATCACATATCTACAAATTTAGGTTAGTTACATTGCTGAACATTTACTACGTCAGTTACATTTACTGAATTTGCTACTACTGTTTCCGAGCTCCATAATAATGTACATAATTGTTTTACTTTTGTGTTGTTAAAAATTTAACAATTTTTGACATTGTTAATTTAGAACTGTTTTTAATTTATAATTTAAGGAAAATTGTTAGTAAATATAAACATTGAAAAACAAATAAAAATGGATGAAAGAGAAATTGAATTGGACAGTTTTGCTATAACAAATTTTTTCGTCTCTCTTCATATATTTTTGAATTATCTAGGTTATCTATTTTGGTATTTTGGACGTTATCTCTATATTTCAAGTTAGAGATATAACCCGGGTAACCATGCTTGGACTGATGTCCTGGGGCCAAGTCTGGCAAACCAGTCTTGGGCCAAGTCTGGCAAATAAGACTTGGGCCTGGTCTACCAAACAAATTTTTGCCAGACCTCTTTTAAATGTGTGGAGAGAAATTGTGAAAAGAGTAACATATATGAAAATAAAGATAAACATAATATGGCCTGCCCATGTTTACAATGCATTAGGCTGGTTAATAACGCGTAATATAATAAACTGAACCTTGGTGCAGTCTAGGCATTTATAACTGGCCTAGACTGAAACCAAAGCTAACTATCCAAGACTTGGCTCGCCAATACCCAAACAAGGTTGTACAACAGGTCCAGAGATGGTCCATTATTGGCAAACAGTAATGCAGCAATGGGCGAGTACTAGCAACACGACTGGGCTATTAACATAATTTTACTGGATGATTACTTCGGGCAATAAATGGCTGGTATTCATGGGCCAGAGAAAAAACAACAGCAATGGCCCATACAGTTGGCTTAGTAATGGACCAATAATGATGACCAGTATTTTAGTAATGACCGAGTACTGGCAACCATGACTGGACTATCAAAAAAATATAAAATATTATCATATGTAAATTTAAATAAATTAAATTCAAAATAATTTAAAATAAAATATAAATGACGGAAAATAATTCAAAACTTCCCATACAACGTGTCAAAAGAATGATTTTAGTTTCTTTTTTTGCCCAATTTTTTTGAGAAACATAAAATGGAAATTTTGAATTTTTGAGATCAATTAAACTCAAGTAAGTAAAGAAGTAATTGGAATATTTTCAATTCAAAGGTATGGTTTGAAGTTTCTAAGAAAAAAACTCCACTTCACATTTTTCGTGTTTCGGTTGGGATTCGAACCTACCTCGTCAGTGCCCGGCTCGAATCCTTGGGCAGTCACGCTATCGATTACGCCGTTGAGGCGATGACAATTTCAAAGTTGAAACTTCTTCATCACTTATTTATTTTTACTTAAGTTGAATTTTTCCACTTTCCACTTCCAAATGGAAACATTTTCGACTAGAAACATTTGTCAAATAAAATTAATTATTTGTATGACAAAAAAGCGGTTTTTTAATTGAATCAACTTAACATATCATATTGCTAGATTTAATCTAGATTGATTGATCCATCTTGGAAAAAGTTTGAATTTTGATTTTGTTATAATTTTTGCAATATTTTTAGAATTTTGAAAAAAGTTTCAATCCTTGATTTTGTAATAATTATTAAAATATCTTTAGAATTTTCAAAAAACTTTTAAATTATTAAAACATTTTTGGAATTTTTGATTTTGTAATATTCTCTTGAATATTTTAGAAATTTTGAAGGAAGTTTTTGATTTTATTATAGTTTTTGGTATCTTGGAAAAAGTTTGAATTTTAATTTTGTTTATTGTTATAATTTTTTGAAATCAATTCAATCAAACCCGTTTTATTCGAAAAAAAAATAAATTATTTATTTGTATGACATGAAATGTAATTGAACATGAAATTGTTAGATAATGGATTATTTGTATTTGAATAGTTGAAATTGCTGAACGCTTTGAGACGTCAGCCCCTTCATATTACTTCGGTCTGAAAGACCTAAGTATTACATTCATGAGCTCAAAGTGAAATTTTTACCCCCACTTTTTTTGACATTTCTCGACGTTTTAGGACCTCCTGATTCTAAAAAAGCAAAAAAAAAAAAAATGTATGTCTGTCGCCGGCCGCCGTCATTACCTACACTACAGGGAAAACGGCTGGAGGGATTTCAAAAATTTTTTTTTCTAAAAATAGGTATTCACAAGATGCAGGTCCGAAAGGACGCTGTGTTCGATAACTGTACCGGAAGTGTGTCAAAAAAATCATTATGTGTGTCAAAAATAGCAAATTTTCATATTTTTGGCTGAAAAAACGTTCATTTTAAGTGATTACGAGTAGGAACATTAAATTTGGGGGAATCTTGATGGTCGGGATTGGTATGTGAAATCAAAAACTAGATTATTGCATTATAAGTTTGTCAAAAAAATGTTGTCAAGTGTGTCAAAAGAAAAATTTTTATTTTTTTTTTTACCTAATTTTTTGGAAAAAAAAATAAAATTAATTGTTTGTTGGAAATGAAATTTTATTATTATTTTTGAGAATTATGGCATTATAAGTTTGTCAAAAAAATGTTGTCAAGTGTGTCAAAAGAAAGATTTTTATTTATTTTTTTACCCAATTTTTTGGAAAAAAAAATTGTTTGTTTGAAATGAAACTACTTCGGTTTTATTATTATTATTGATAATTATGGCATTATAAGTTTGTCAAAAAAATGTTGTCAAGTGTGTCAAAAGAAAGATTTTTATTTATTTTTTTCCCAACTTTTTGGAAAAAATAAAATTGTTTGTTTGAATTGAAATTTTATTATTATTATTGAGAATTATGGCATTATAGGTTTGTCAAAAAAAATGTTGTCAAGTGTGTCAAAAGAGATTTTTATTTATTTTTTACCCAATTTTTGGAAAAAATAAAATTGTTTGCTCGAAATGAAATTTTATTATTATTATTGAGAATTATGGCATTATAAGTTTGTCAAAAAAATGTTGTCAAGTGTGTCAAAAAATGTCAAATCATTTATTTTTTAGCCAATGTTTTGGAAAAAAAAATGTAGCTGTTTTTATGACGTAAATGTAACTGAAAATGAAATTGAACATGGAAATTTTTGAATTTGTTATAGTTTTTGAAATATTTTTGGAATTTTGAAAAAGTTTGCTATTTTGATTTTGTAATAATTTTTGCAATATTTTTAGAATTTCGGAAAAAGTTTTAATTTTTGATTTTGTAAGAATTCTTGGAATATTTTTAGAATTTTAAAAAATTTTTAATTTTTGATTTTATTATAATTTTTGGAATTTTGAAAAAAGTTTTAATTTTTGATTTTGTAGGAATTTTTGCAATATTTTTAGAATTTTGGAAAAGTTCGAATTTTTAAGAATTTTTGGCATATTATCGGAATTTAGAAAAAGTTTAAATATTTGATTTCATTCTAATTTTTAGAATATTTTTGGAATTTTGAAAAAGTTTGATTTTATTTAATTTAACAATATTTTTGGAATTTTGATTATAAAAAACTTTTAAATTATTAAAACATTTTTAGAATTTTTGATTTTGTAATATTCTCTTGAATATTTTAGAAATTTTGAAGGAAGTTTTTGATTTTATTATAGTTTTTGGTATCTTGGAAAAAGTTTGAATTTTAATTTTGTTTATTGTTATAATTTTTTGAAATCAATTCAATCAAACCCGTTTTATTCGAAAAAAAAATAAATTATTTATTTTCAGCCCCTTCATATTTTGCTGTTGTATTCACTCAGTTCTTTATCATCAATTTTAGAGAGTTTATTTTCCAGACGATGAAAGTGGTTTAACATTTTTGTAGTTAAATCGTGTTAAAAAGCTAAATTTTTTTAATAAAACTCAGAATCGTTTGAAGAAGATCAGTAACAACTTTATCTTTTCTTTGTAATGCTAGGTTGGGATAGATTCTCCATTATATCAGTTAAGAATACACAGTCATTAATCCATTGATCATCCTTTAATTCCGGATAGTGTTTTTCTTTGAAGAAATTTGCTGATAGGTGGAGAAGTAGTTAATTTTTTGTTTGTTTATAATTAACGGAAGTTATCCCATTTTCAATATTTTGGATTAAGAGCTGGTAATTCACTGGTAATTTAATTACAACTTTATTACAATTTTAATAAATTTTTAAATGTTATTAAATTTTTTCATTTCTTTTCGAGAGCCGCACTTGTGTTTTCAAAGAGCCGCATGCGGCGCGCGAGCCGTAATTTGGCCATGTGTGGTATAGTACTTTAGTTTTGTATTATGTTTTAGTGATGTCGAGTAGGGTTTCTAATCCGGATATCCGGATATCGAATTATCCGGATTATTCGACCATATTTTGACTATTCGATTATCCGGATACTTTTTTGCAATTTATCCGAATATTAAAAACCCTTTATTTTGTAAAAAAATAATCA
Source organism: Diogma glabrata (assembly GCA_963693315.1). NCBI lineage: Eukaryota > Metazoa > Arthropoda > Insecta > Diptera > Cylindrotomidae > Diogma > Diogma glabrata. Next base: position 216,938,170 of record OY856188.1, on the reverse strand, counting down.
AATTGCGTTGAAAAGTTCAAATAACTATTAACTTGCTTTGCAAAGTTTGTTAGTGCAGTGAAGTGACTATAAGTTTTAAAAATTTATTTACAACTTTAATGTTTTGAAAACTATAATCATTGAATATTTTATGAAACACTTCGTGAATCTGCAGTGTAAAGGTATTTTACTAATATTTATTTAATGCTATATTAATTTAAAAAAAAATAATGTTTTATAAACTTAAGCCCTGTCAATAAAATCTGAAGTGTTGGCTATTTTTTTTAAAGTTTATGAGAGCTGTACTTCTAAATTATGACTCTGAGGAAATCACTAATGAAATTACTATTGAAAGTGAAGATGAAGAAAGTCTAAGTAGTGAAGTTTGTATAAGAAATCGTGACTGGAGAAAGTACTTGAGAATGCTATTGCTTTAATTACTCATGTTGAGAAGCAGAATGAAGGAAGTTCCATATTGCTGAAAAAAGATTTCATTTATTTAAATAATTATAAAAAACGGAGGGCAATTTAAATATTCTATATTGCGTATTATTACCAATAAAACCTACATCGACTGCAACGGAGCGGGTATTTTCAATTGTTGGTCTTACCAAGACAAAAATTAGAACTCGACTCAATTTCGAGACATTGTAATAATTAATTAATTAATGCAATAATTTTTCTAAAATATGCATTTTTATAAATGCATCAATAACTTCATTAATTTAATTAAATTTATCAATAATTTAATTTTTTTATTATTATTATTTATGATTTGTTACTATTTTTGTTATTTTGTGACTATGTATAAAAATTAATAATATAGATACACAAAAAATATACATAAATGATTAAAATACCGCAAAGTAAACAACATGTTTTATTTATTGTTTAATTATCCGGATATCCGGATTATCCGAATAATTTATTGTTTATGTATTCGATATCCGGATAATCAAATCATTTAGAAACCCTAATGTCGAGCTATTGGTTGCTCTAAAAAATAGCGCCTTAGTGTTGTATTACGTTTCAATGATGTCGAGCTATTGCGGTTGCTCTAACAGGTAGCTTCCATAATATGTATATATGTGGACTTTTATCCATAAGGAATGCTGTGGGTCACATTATTAAGGAATTGTTTTTTTTAATTTTATTTTATTATATTATTGAATGCTACAAAAGAATTGATCATGACAGATAAGGTAACATTTTTTAATATGTGTATTCACTAAAGTTTAAGCTGAATATGTAATATTTTATTAATTTTATTCTAATACGAATATTTAATTTTAATTTTACTTTAGTTTTTTCTAAATATAATTTGTAGAAATTTTAGTGTGTGTCGTGTTTGAATTGTACAATACTGAGTGTATTTTGGATTGTGGCTAGTAATATGTTTAGTAAATTAACTCCTTTGTATAATTTCAGATGGATCCTACCGGTTGGATTGCTCTCAACCCATTTTATTTTATATCAGCAAATTTAATTTTTTTTTCTCTATTTTTTTAATTTTTACTTATTATATTTATATCTTATCATTAAAATTGGTATGTATGTTTTATTTTAATAAATGATAGAATTAATTATTTGTATTTTAAAGAATATATATATCTATTCTTTAAAATACACAATAAAAAAAATTGCGGTCCATCAACAACTTATGAAGTCAGAATGTATGTTGTTATGGGACATAGGTCTTAAAATTTATCTATGTATTATTGTGACACAAATTGTAATTCTTATTATTGCATAACACTTTTTATAAGAAAAACTAATGGTCTCTGTATCACCAGAGTTGGGTGAAAATGATTAAAATAAGTTGTTATTGCTGAACGGCCTTACATCTTCTCCACCACTTGATAAAAATTCAATAAACCATACTTCATCAAAGGGTACCACCAAAATCATATCCCTCACTATATATCTCCATCTTGCATATCTATTATTGCTACAATTTTTCTCTTATTTTAATATCAAAAGAAAATAATCTATCTTCCCCCGTATAACTCGATTTATCCAAACATAGAAAAGTTAAACAGGCAAATAAAAAAACGTAAATTCACCCCAAAACATTTAATAATTATAATTATTATTATAATTTTTATTCTTTGGTTATATTATAATAATAAACCAGAAAAATCATGGAAAAATATTTTAAAACGATGTAAAAAAAATATAAAATAAAAAGCCACCCCTATTCAATGATTGGTTTATATCAACCCTGTGCAAAAACATAATATTTAAACCACGCCCGTTATTTAAGGAGACTTTGGCAAAAACACAATTTTTATTCTATTTTCTATAACGTTTTATTTGTGTTTTTCATACATTTCCACTTAACTCAACAGTAAATACAAATGTATAAAAAATTATACAATACTAACAAGGGTGGTTTATTTTTTTGTAAATGGTTTTATCCTATTTTTATTTTCTTTTTTCATTGGAATAGAAAATTGTGAAATTATAGAAGAAAATAAATAAAAATCCTCTTCTTCTATTTGAAAGGGAAGAAATGAGTGGTGGATGATGGTTGGAAACAAAACAAAATAATATTGTTAGAAAATAAAATAAAAGATAAACACGCATTGGGGTTAATAATTTTGTCGTATATTTTTTATAAAATCATTTGTAATTTGAACGTTGACGTTGAAACAAATAGTTAATAATTTATTCAATTACTTTTGTTAATTTGAATTAAATTCTTCGTTATAATCTTCAAGAATTTTAGTAACAAAAGCAACAAATAAAGTGGATACAAATTATGTGTAAAACTACCCTTAAAAATTAAGTTTAAAAATGGTGAAGTTATTTGTATATACAAAAAATGGATAAAAAGTTTTGTTCTATGTTATGTGTAATATGATAGTGATTTTAGTGAATTATAAAAAATTAAAAGTGCTCTAAAGAGTTGAAAATATAAACTTATTTTAATTAAAAATGTCTTCGCATGATGGTGATATTGATATAAGTGTGGTATCTAGTCCTGAATCAAGTCCGCGTAGAAATCGAGATGATAGTCCGATAAGAATCGATCATAGCCAACATCATTATACCACCTCACATCATAATCATCATCACCTTAACAATAATAATCATATAAACACAAACTATCATAATAATAACAATAATATTGTGAATAATAACAATAGTGTGGAATCAAGATTAAGTTCACCGCCAAAATCGCCGTCAAGTTCTACATCAGAACAAGGCAATAAAATTAATAGTACAGGATATACAAGTTTTTCAATATCAAGTATTTTAAGTCGAAATGAACCGAGTAAAAAAGGACCTATTATACCTCTACCAACTTTACCACAATCTGGCGTCGGTGTTCAACAAGACGCAGCAATGTTGACCAGGTAAATTTTTCGTAAAAATAAACATACTATTATTATTGTATTATCTATGTTCTTTTGAGTATAAAAAAAAGATCTCATCTGATAAGAAATATTATTTCAACCTGTTTGTTATTCGGATTAAAAATAATTATATTAATTATTTTGTTTGAGTTTTTAATTTGATAATATTTTATTATGTTACTACTCATTCTTAGAAAATGTATTTATGAGTTGTTGAAATTTGTTAATATATAATTACAATATTAAACAATTTGTGTTAAGGAAAAAAGGATACCGATGGATACAGTTGTAAAGTTTTTAATAATATAAATAAATTGTTTATTTTGAAATAGTTTTTATGTTATTATTATTTAACTAGGGTAGTGCAACGGTAAGCCATAGTAGTCAAACTGATTATTTGATATGGTATATGTAATGATTTTGCAAAAATTGCACAAAAAAAAAAACAAGTGGGATTATCTGTTATTTGTGTTTGAGTTGACTACGGTAAATATGGTTTACTATTAGCTTTTATCGATTAAAGTGATAATTTGTTTTTCACCGTAAAACAGAAAGAATTGTTTATTATTATTAATATTTGTGTTTGAAAAACTTATATTTGCAGATGTATATTTTCTCTTCAAAATATAGTCATTTTGTGGCGCATATTCTAAGGTTTCGTAGAAGTAAGCCTTGTTGAATTTATATAACATTCAAAAGCAGTCTCATTCCAGCGTTCTTTTTAAACTTTGTTCAGTGTGGAAATTTTCAGACAAAGTAATTATTTTACCGTTAATATGTTGCGTTCTAACAAAATGCGTTTTACTCAAATATTTTGTTCTAATTCATACATTTTTGGTACAGTAACTCTTTTGGGATTCTTTAAATGTTAAAAATGAACAAACTTGTATTCTTCATTTTAATTTTAAAATTTTCTTGTTTATTTTTAAGGTTTCGTTTTATAACAATAGTATTTCTATAGGTAAAATTCGTAATTAATCTATTTGATTCCTTTATGTCAAATTAATTTTAAAAGGCTTTAACTCCTTACTTCTTAACTAATTGCTTTCATTTAATTTCATATTTTAATTTTTACTTGAAAAGTATGCATTTTTGCACGTTTTTTCTCATGAAACCTGAGCTAAACTTTACCAAAACATATGACAAAACACTAAACGATTTGGAAAACAGTTCGGCTGTTATTTCTAGAACTGTCATGCGGATAACAACTAAAAAATCATCAAACATCACGATAAATATTATCTCTCAAATCATTTTTATTCAAAATGTTGTCTAAGTCTTTTTATAACCTTGAACTGTCATTGTCATTTGATTTGATAATTGAATTTTTGAAGTTCGACCAATATTTTTAGCATGGCGCAGTTTGACCAACATGATGGCATTGTTCTCAGTTTTACTTTACCCTGTCTATTCTGTTCGGTTAAAACGATAGAAAACGCTTCTACTATGCGATTACGTTTTTCAAGCCATATTGTTTGAAGTTTGCAGCGCATAATATGACTAGTGATTCATGAACAAGAACAACGTGTCTCACAAAGTCAATCGTTTAACTTTCGCAACTTGCTTAAATGAAATCAAATAAATAAAATTTGTTTTATCTGATATAATTTCAATTCGTAACCACCTTCTTAAAGATAGAAGCTTTAAAATTTCCCTATTTTAAGTCAAGTTTTGATCTGATAAATTTAAATATTTGGTAGTAGGTTTTGATTGACATTATCTTTTTCTTCAATTGATAAAGTGCTATATAAAGCTGATAATTTCCATCTGTTTTAATATTTTACAAACAGTAGTCAAAAGATTTGTATTTTATTTTTCTTATATTTTTGTCAATTCATTTCGTCATATTGTTCTTAAACTTTAAGGTACAGTTAGATACCTTTATTTTCATGTTATCAATGTCACTCAAATTGTTATCAATTTCAAACGGCTGTGCCACCTTCGAAATCTTATTGAATCTTAATAGTTTAATTGACTTTTATGCATCTTAGAATTAAAAGACACTAAAACTGAATGTATTCTATTGAATTGAATCGAATTTAAAATTGCTTCGGACAACGAAAGATCCATAGATCCCAACAAAGTCTTATCTCAATTTCAACTCAAGGATCGAACAAGCGTCCTTCTGATCAGAGTCAATAGTTAGCCACCTAGCACCCTCGGCCATCGACGAGATATAATATGTTATTGGACGATCGGATTAACATCACATTTTTGTTGTGTCAATTTTAGTGTCCTGCTCTGTCTTATTTTTACTATATACAAATATCTTTTAACTTTATTGCATACTTCAACTATGTTGGCATTGAATGAAGAACATGATGAATCTAAAAATATGGAAGAAATCACAACTAGTTAAAAATGGCCTCGACTGATTTTTATTAAAGCATTCTTCTGATCAAAGTCAATGGTTAACCACATACCACCCGCAGGCTCAACCTTCTAGCTGGCTTTGACATAAGACTTTGTTACGGATCGATTTTTTCATTTAATTCAATGCATTCAGGTTTAGTAGCGTGGCATGAAACGATTTTAATTATATATTTCTAAAATGGATTCTCTAGTGAATTTTAACGAAATGAAATTTTAGCTATAGGGTAAAATACGAAAAACCAAATCAGGGCCTGATTTATTCAAATAACTTTAACCCTAAAAGGGTATTGTAAATCAAACCCGGAACAGGTCCACATCAGATTGCCCTAATAAGGCTTGCCTTTTCTAGACTGACCAGGAGCGGATCACGCCCCGACTGTATTCAGGATTTCCCTAGCTAGTTTCTGCTCGGGTAGTTCATATATGGAACTATTTGAACTATATATTTCTAAAATGGATAATACTCTAGAGTGAATTTTAACCAAATGACCCTCTAACTGTATTCAGACTTTCCCTAACTAATTCTTGCTTGGGTACATAATGGTTAAATCCATCCATTCATTCCATCCGTAGCTATTATAAGTGCGTTCGATTTGACTGAAACAACTAAAAAACAACAATTGCATTGAGTTTTTCAGTTGCTTCAATTGCTTCAGTCAAATCGAACACGGCTATATTGAATTGCCTTAAATTTAATTGCAAAATGGCAACAATTTTTTTTTGTGTGAATTTCAGTATATTAACATATAAAAAAAATGTTTGGGCGTCTAATGATTAGATATAACAATGGTTATTTAAAAAGAACATCTTAAACCGATATAAGAGGGTCATTAAAAATTCTAGCATCATCTGAAAGGGTTCGACCGCTTGAATTTAAAGAAATGTATACGTATAACAATTTTAAAATTGGTGCAAACTTGAATGAGCATGACTCGAACATACATCGCCTGCAGATTTTAACTGCACTATAAATTACGAAAAGCCTGAAAGGACGCTTTGACGTACGTAGTTTTGTACGAGCCGACAAAATGTTCAGAATGGCATAATGATGTTGCTTAGTTGGCTGACTAAGGATTAACTGAGATGTTTACAACACATATTATGTAATGCTCACGTACAAAATGACATTACAAAAATTAGATGTCTGGAGAAACGTAATTAACTCCTACACGTGAGAAAAAAATAGTTCGGCAAAGCTTTGATAAAGATAAAGCTCTGTATACAAACTAACATTTGCTGAATACTAATATTTGCTTATCATTACCTTAAAATTCACACAAAGAAGTGGTTTTGATAAATTATAAATCCACAATAATCAACTTATTCTAAATTGGCCAATTATGTCACAGAAAACAACAAGACAAACAATAATACAATAACTTTAAATCTGTTGGTGGTATTACAATTTTACACCCACCTTAAGAACTTAATATAATTTATTTACATTTTTTTATTATTTATCTTGTCTTGTCTCACAACATTGTTTTGTGTTGTTAATTCACCGTTTGAGGCTAATTGTGTTTATCATCATTATGTTTACTTATTTAAAAAAACCACCCTCAACCTACGGTAGCGGTATTTTTTTTAACTTTTAAACAAATTACGACAAATAAACAAACAAAATAAAGAAAAGAAATTGTCTTATTAATTTAGTTTCCTTTCTTTTTCTTTTCCGTTACTTCAGTTTGTTTTTGTTTCTTGTAAAATCTCAGTATTGCCACTTTAATTTAAAATTTTATTCATTTACTTCTTATAATTTATAATCCTTAAGTATTTTTTCTCTTAAGTAGATATTATGATTATTATTGCTTCTTGTCTTTTTCTTTAAAAAAAAAAAAGAAAAGAAATTGAAAGCCAAATAAAAATATGTGTTGTAGGATAAATAAAATTGAAAAAGAATTGTAATGATGCTTAAGGCTGACACCGACATTGTTGATAGAAATCCGCCTAAAGAGATTTTAAATTTAGGTTTTGTCGCATTTTATAAAATATTTGTTTTATTTTCTTGAGTATACGGTCTATTGTTTCGTTTTCTGTTTTTCTTTTTTACTGAAATTAATTTTTTTAAGGGAGGTTATGAATGAGTTTGTTGTTGTTTTGGGTTTTGGTTTATTGAGTGAGTCATTGAAAGTTTATTCGAATGAACTGTAACTTTATTTTTAACGACTGTCATAGAAAATAATGTTTTCTATCTATCAGTTTAAAACAGAAAGTTGGCTTTTGCTGTTTAGCGAGCATTTTTTAATTTTTTCTGCTCTTAGTCGGAAAGTAAAAACACAAGTAAAACCAAAGACATAATATTAAAATTTATTAATTTCTTCTCTCCAAAACACTTTTGATTTTCTGCCTCTATAACCCGAGGGCTTCTTTTTTAAAAAAGGCTTAAATCTTTTATATTTACTAATATCCAAATTTTTTTTAACGATGAATCTTGATTTTAACATTGAATAATTTGACCACATTGTTGAAGTCTTTTTTGTCAGCGATAATTCACCAAAATATACCAAAAATACATCTTCAGAATAAAAATTTCCTGTTTTTTTGTTCTTACACCAATTGATAAATAATAGGTAAGCTTTTTCATACCGGACTTTAAATTTTTCAGGCAACAGATCTAAAGTTAAATTGTTGGCTGCTTCTTTTATATGAGGTGAAGTGCTAATTATATCACTTTCATCACTACTGCTCATTTTAAATTTTTTTTATTTAAAAATAGATATAAACTCTGTATAAATTTTAAATTTTAACTTGACGTCCGATACGTTTTTTAAACAACAAATAAATGCCTCCTTGTCAACTTTGATCGCAATTGTCGGCAGTCTTTAAAAAAAGAGTATGTATACTTTGAGCATAAAGTAACATTGCTGCTCTGACATGATTTTCATGCACGAGCAGCAATGTAGTACTTTCTACTCTTAATAAACAATCTACTATTACGAATGTTATGTGTGCAATAACTCTTATATGAGAACCGCTTATCTATTTGTGTGTATCATTAGGAAGAAACATAAAGGGCGAAGGCGGACGGTTGGTATATAGACAGTTTGGTGTCCAAATATATGATCGAAAACCAAAGTAGTTAATGTTTTTAAGGGAAGTCGAGTGTGATTATTTAATCTCCGAAGGTAAACAAGTAAAACGTTGCACGCTCCTCAATGTAAAGTACATCAGATTTAAACCCGTTTTTGTTGCAAAACCAATTGGCATTCTCATAACAATAAAATTTAAAAGCCCTTTAAAGTCATAGAAAAGCTCAGCATATGTGCAATCATATAAAAGTCTGTGAGGTGAAGGTCTGAAGGTTTTAAAAACACTAATAAAAGATATGGTGTCTTCGTCCCTGAGTCCTCCAAATGGACGCTAACTATTGACTGCTAACTCGATACTGATGTAATCAGCGTTGGTTAAAAACACTGTTTTTCTTAAAAAAAACAAAAAAAAACTGTTGTTTTTGTTTAAAATACGTTTTGTATTTAAAACAGTTTTACTTCGGTCTGAAAGACCTAAGTATTACATTCATGAGCTCAAAGTGAAATTCTTACCCCCACTTTTTTTGGCATTTCTCGACGTTTTAGGACCTACTGATTCTAAAGAAGCAAAAAAAAATGTATGTCTGTCTGTTGGGCGGCCGGCCGTCCGTCATTACCTACGCTGCAGGGAAAACCGCTGAAGGGATTTCAAAACATGTTTTTTCTGAAAAAAGGTATACTCAAGGGACAGGTCCGAAAGGACGCTGTGTTCGATAACTGTACCGGAAGCGTGTCAAAAAATCAGTATGAGTGTCAAAAATAGCAAATTTTTATATTTTTGGCTTAAAAAACGATCATTTTAAGTGATTACGAGTAGGAACATTAAATTTGGAGAAACCTTGATGGTAAGGATTGGTATGTGAGATCAAAAACTAGATTATTGCATTATAAGTTTGTCAAAAAAATGTTGTCAAGTATGTCAAAAGAAAGATTTTTATTTATTTTTTTACGCAATTTTTTGGAAAAAAAATAAAATTGTTTGTTTGAAATGAAATTTTATTATTATTTTTGAGATTTATGTCAAAAAAATTATAAGTTTGTCAAAAAAATTTTGTCAAGTGTGTCAAAAGCAAGGTTTTTATTTATTTTTTACCCAATTATTTTACAAAAAAATAAAATTAATAGTTTGTATGACATGATATCTTATTATTAATATAGAGAATTATGGCATTATAAGTTTGTCAAAAAAATAATGTCAAGTGTGTCAAAAATTGATTTCGTTTATTTTTTTAGCCAATTTTTTGGAGAAAAATGTAGCTGTTTTTATGATGTAAATGTAATTGAAAATGAAATTGGACATGGAAATTTTTGAATTTTTTATAGTTTTTGAAATATTTTTGGAATTTTGAAAAAGTTTGTATTTTTGATTTTGCAATAATTTTTGCAATATTTTTAGAATTTTGGAAAAAGTTCTAATTTTTGATTTTGTAAGAATTTTTTGAATATTTTTAGAATTTTGAAAAATTTTTAATTTTTGATTTTATTATAATTTTTGGAATTTTGAAAAAATTTTCAATTTTTTGATTTTGTAATAATTTTTGCAATATATTTAGAATTTTTATTTAGAATTTGAATTTTTAAGAATTTTTGGATTATTATTGGAATTTAGAAAAAGTTTCAATATTTGATTTCATTCTAATTTTTGGAATATTTTTGGATATTGTTATAATTTTTGCAATATTTTTAGAATTTTGAAAAAAGTTTCATTTTTTGATTTTGAAAGAATTTTTGGAATATTTTTAGAATTTTGAAAAATTTAAAATTTTTGATTTTATTATAATTTTGAAAAAAGTTTTAATTTTTGATTTTGTAATAATTTTTGCAATATGTATTTTTAGAATTTTGGAAAAGTTTGAATTTTTAAGAATTTTTGGAATATTATCGGAATTTAGAAAAAGTTTAAATATTTGATTTCATTCTAGTTTATGGAATATTTTTGGAATTTTGTAAAAGTTTGATTTTATTTAATTTAATAATTTTTGCAATATGTATTTTTAGAATTTTGGAAAAGTTTGAATTTTTAAGAATTTTTGGAATATTATCGGAATTTAGAAAAAGTTTAAATATTTGATTTCATTCTAGTTTATGGAATATTTTTGGAATTTTGAAAAAGTTTGATTTTATTTAATTTAACAATATTTTTGGAATTTTGATTATAATTTTCCGGCAACGTATTGATATTTCGTGTTAGTTTTGTAATAAATTTTTAAACAGATATAAAAAATACTTGTACTTTAACAAAGAGTTATGTTTGATATACATCGCTGCCCAAAACTAAAAACCATGTCCTCGTGAAAGTTTTTGCCGAAAACTATATCAAAATCCTTTACCCAGACCGAAGTCTTGATATCTCAGAGCTGTGAGATTTCAGCCCCTCCATATTTTAAAATATATATTTGCGACTGGTTTTAAAATTTGATAAAGTTCTTCAGCCTATTTTATCAAGTCTATGTTAAGTATCTGGTAAAAAATGTTAATATATCAATGGTATGAAAAACGTAACCTAATTTTACAAATATCGTACCGAATCTTTAATTTACTTTTCAAAATTAGGATGTTCCTTTTGATCCATTGGAATAACACATATTTACCACTTTTTTATTTAGAAATTAAGCAAATCGCACTTGCCCCTCCTTTGAACTTCTGTCTGGTATCGAATAACAGATCGTCCAGCACTTTTGTACTAATAGTTTGGCTAGTAGAGATATAACTACCTAGGCAACCCTAAATTTTATGTATGAGGTATTCCTTGATGATGGTACGTTATTGCTTTCATAACTCTATGTATTGGGTTTAATAATTGAGCTTTCATAACTCTATATATGGGGTCTAATAATTGAGGAAGACAGTGCGTCACATGATCAAGTAATGTACCACTAGCTTGATTATTGGCAACACTCTTTTAATTTTGTTATACTGCAAATTTTTAAAAGACATTTTCTTTTTATCTCTTATTTTATTTTTATTTTCTGTATCCTATCATGCACTATTGGGTTATGTCATATTTTATATGTGATAGAACTTATTGTTTAAATATTCCTTCTTTAAAAAATATATAAAAAAAACAAAAAACAAAGATTTGCGTTCATCAACACCCTAGAACGCATTTTATATTTTAAAATTTTAATGACGTTGAAGGTGCTAAAAGGTGCCTTAAGATGGTCAAATGTATTAAAAACGGTAAAACACGAGAGTGTACAACAGTTCTATTCTATTGAATGGCAAATAAGCAGCATTGCAATATTTAAAAAAACAATTTTTGTTTAAAACATTGTTTTTTTAACAAAAGTCTTTAAAACAAACCAGCTCTGGATATAATATACGCTAATCGCTTCCTGAACGGTTATCTAGAGCGGGGTTTCTCAACTGATTTTATGGTACAGACCTATAAATATTTTAAGATTCTATTGCGGACTTTGTGGCATATTTCATGTTAGGCGTAGGAAATGCAATTTTTTCTATGATAGTAAATATATAAACAAATTTAATTTAAATTATTAAATTAGAAATCTACAACATAACATTAAAAACTCATTCTATTTTTCTTGGTGGCTTTAGTTTAAAAACTTTATAAAATAACATGAAAATATCATAGCATCAACAATTTGTTATTAAGCGAAAATGATTTTACACTGTTGGAAACATCCATTTTCACAAGGGATTATAAGCTTGCATGAAAATAAAATATTTATATGCTATCATAGAAAAAAACTTTTAATTTGGTGTGTATAAAACAACGCTCGAATAAAATAACATTATAATTCTGGTAACAAGTATAAAGAAATTCGCAGACCACTAAACATTTTTTGCGGACCATCGGTTGACAAACACTGATCTAGAGCCACCAATATTTAACGTAAGCCTACATTAAGAGAAATTTAAATTTAAGTTTGCTGTCAAGTATATGACTTCATGATACAATAATATCAATATTTGCCACCTCGTCACGAGCTCGGTTTGATGTTCAGTCAACAGCAACACTAGTCCTGCGTGGTTTAGCTATAATACTAATTTTTTCCTAGTTAAAGCTTGTAGCAACGTCAGTCAGAATTTTAGTAATATCATCATATTAAATTCTATATCTGTTGTATTTGTCCCATTCTATATTCATTGTATGCTGGGTGCAGGCATTCTGAGAAAACCATCGTACACGCTATTTTATTTCATAACAGTGGTTTAATGTCTATGAGTACCAACTCATTATATTAGCCTTTTGACTTTGGAGATCCGTTCATCAGGTTGCTGCACACTTTCCGACGGCGTCTTATTTTAAAAGTAATATCGGGAAAATAATATTGCAGACTCAGACAGGAGCTTTGCTCTTACGATCGTCCCCATTATTTCCCATTCGTATAAAATTTCTAATATTCTTTGACAATGGGTATAACATTAATCCGGATGACCTTAATATTTATGATTACAATAATATGTTTATTTATGACAGTAGAGTTTGTTTGTTTTTTTTGTTTTTTTTTAATTTTGTTTCTCTAAATTTTCTCCTTCTTTCACGAAACACTATTAGTTTTACTGCAATTCAGTTCATTTTACTTTACAAAAATGATCTGTTTTTTCTTCCAACAGTTCAAGACATATTTTGTTGTTTCATGAATGTAAAATTAAATAGTATTAGGTTGTCAGTTTTAACAGCAGTGTTTACACACTTTTCTAATTCAGACTATCTTAGTAGAGTTAAGTTACTACAATGTTTAAGTCATTTAATAAATAACATTCCTAGACGAACCACATCTCTGTAAATTTCATAAACAAAAAAAAATAAAGGTAATTAAGCTATATATAAAATTATTTCAGCAAAGTAAAAAATGTATTCATATATATAAGTCCACCAAAGGGCAAATTAACAACAAAAAAAGTCCTTCCGAAAAATCATTATAAAAACATTGCATTTGTTATCCAATACTTTCAACCAAAGATAACAACAACAGCAGAAGCAAAAAACAACAAACAGCACAAAAAACCAAAAAACAAAATATGACCAAAACACAACAACCGCAGCATTATTGAACAGAGAATTAAACGAATAAAAAATTAAATTATTTTTTACAATAAATAAAAAAAGAACAACGCAAAAGAGATCAAGATCATTTGATTAGATTAGATGAATATAATTTATGATAATAAATAAAAATTTATAATATTTTAGACTAACGAACTGGTGAGCACACGTCTGAATTTGATAGAATTTTTTTTGTTAATTCGAAAATTATGGTCTTCATTCTGATAGTTTACCTTTAAAATTGTTTCGACTAGGGTCACAACTCACATCTAATTATTATTTTATTTGGTTCTACTTTTATTTATCTTATGTTTACACGGTTGAAAATTATCATATTGGTTTGATGATTATTATTTTAATTTATAAATTAGAAGGTAAGTTTTTGAAATAATCGTTAATTAGATTTTTATCACATGTCTGTTGTTTTGTTATGTGTACAACGCGAATGACTTTCAGATGTTTATATTTATTTTTGTTTTTTCCTCTCCATATTTTGCAACAATTACTAATATAAAAAAGTGTAAATTCCAAATTTACATAAAAGAATTTACTCTACCATTCATAAATGATCGTTTGTAACCGCCCTTCTATACGAATTATATTGTAATCTATTGGTAAATTTAAAAGAAGAGGACACATTTCGCGATACGTAGAAAATTTAACTTTGCGTGTTTTTGGACAGTTTTAATTGAAATAATTATAATGTTTATTGTGTAGACATTAACCAACCAACATATGCTCATTTTCTTACAATTGCAATTCAAAAAACTAAAATGGTAACTGTAGTTGCTATATGTAACGCAATATATTTTTTGTACATTTTGATGCAATATATATTGACTAGGAGGGCCCGGCGTGCTTCGCTACGCTTATAAATAAAGTTTTTGCGTAGACATTTTGTTGACGTAGAAGCAATGATTTCAAAAAGTGGTAATGAGAAATGCTACCATATAATTTTTAATTTTTCTTTTTAAATATATGAATGAAAAATAATCAGAACTCTAGCTGATCAGTTCGGATATATGAAAAATTAGCGATCAAATAAGTTTTCAAGTAAGCTTCGTATGAAAAATTAGCATATGAAAAATTAGCGATCAAATAAGTTTTCAAGTAAGCTTCGCTAATTTTTCATATATCCGAACTGATCAGCTAGAGTTCTGATTATTTTTCATTCATATATTTAAAAAGAAAAATTAAAAATTATATGGTAGCATTTCTCATTACCACTTTTTGAAATCATTGCTTCTACGTCAACAAAATGTCTACGCAAAAACTTTATTTATAAGCGTAGCGAAGCACGCCGGGCCCTCCTAGTATTCATGTAATTTAGGAAAAAGAATGGGATCAGGGATTTCAGTACATACAAATTTATTAATCATTTCATTTCCATCAATTCTATCTTCATCTGATAAATTTAACAAAATATGGGCATGCGGAAGACCACGTTTTTGAAATTCAATGGTATATATAAGTGCTTTGACAGAACCGAAAATCTTTTTTTTCATTAAACAATCTATGAGCTCTTTAAGTTTCACTTTAAACACACGCACAACAATATCAGGACGAAAATTCGAAGACTCATAATTACTCAAATTATCAACAATTTCTGGCCATTGAGGATTACATGTCATTGTTATAAATAAAGAAGGTTTACCGAAATGTTGTACAATAGACATTGCATCCAAGTAATTTTGATACATGTTACGTGGTGAACCGGTGAAAGAAGATGGCAAAATTACTTTACGACCAACTACTTGCATATTATCATCGCCATTGCGATTTTGATGCAAGAAATCTGTTAAATTATTGTACAAATCAGCACGAAGAGCAGATTGATTTGAACGAATGTAATGAAGCCGTGTACCTTCGATACGAACATACATATCAACAATCCATTGAAGAAATAATTTTTGAGAACGATGCAAAAGACTAAAACCATCACGTATAGCAAGGCGATAAGATGCATATTGCAACATTGTAACTTTTGTACGTGACACATTAGCACGTGAAGTTGAAACTAAATTATGTGGAATATTAACGTGCCACCCAGTATCACCATTTGGAAACAACAAAGGATAAGCTAAAGGATCCAAAGAAGAATCAAGGACAGAAACAGAACGAATTTCATTTGCATTTTTTGAAAAAACAATCATATTTCTTTCAAAAGGTGGTTCACCATCATCATTTTTAAAAATAGCAGCCACATCAGTTTGAACAGCATCATTAAAACGACGAATATCACATTCTCTGTTAACTTTTATAACCATTGACACATCAGCAGTAACATTCTCAGGTCTTTCACAAAATTCATGCATTGATTTGAAAGAACGAACAAAAGGATTCACACGATCTAACTCAAAACCTATCTCACGCATAAGAAAAATTTCACATACATTGGTATTTCTATTCATTCTCATATTAGCAGCAGTATCAACATCATAAAAATATAATTGTGCATACATTGGAGGTCGACCATAAGCAGGAATTAAAGCACCAGTACGATGATAAAAAATATTATGAATTTTAAAATGATAAATACCACGTGCAGTAGAATCCGCTATATTACATTCAGAACTGATCATTGCAAATGCCGAATTATAGGAACGAATATTTGAAAGAAAACTTTTAGAACGTTTTTTTATAGCATTATCATTTGAATTCAATCCTTCGAAAATATTAGAGAAAAATGCATTTTCAGAAAGAGGAGGTAAATTGACTTTGCCTTTATGGCAACACAAAGAAAACGCTTCATTATTATTTGAAGTAACTTCTCTTGCAAAATGTTTGGCATGACAAAAATGACAACTCATATCCAAAGCACCACAAACATACGAATCAAAGTTACCTGGAATCACATTCAAAGCACACTTGAACGAATCTCTCAAAATTACAAAGGGAATTTCATCATTCACCACATTCAATTCTAAATCATTCGCAACATTCATGACATGATCCGATTTGTGTGAATCCGAATCCGAATATAGGTTACACTAATATCAGTTAGCTGTGAAAATTTCAAATGAATCCATCTGCGAATAAAAAAGCCTAATGCTCCACAAAGTTTTAATCTAGCGTATTAATATATAAGATATCAAATAAATTCAATATCAAACAAAATATCTTTATATCAATATCAAATATATCAATAACAAAATAATCGAAATAACCATCCTTGTTCAAAGACAAAAGACGACTGAAATGAAAGAAAATAAATTTTTAAGCTTCGTTTTTGTTGTTCGTTGTTCGATAGCTAATATATAAAAAAGAAAATATAAAAAATAAAATAAATTTTTAATTTCGTTTTTGCATGTATGTAAACTTATAATGCATATGTACATAAAAAGTTTTCCGTATATAATAACTTTTTTATTTATGATCCGATTTGTGTGAATCCGAATCCGAATATAGGTTACACTAATATCAGTTAGCTGTGAAAATTTCAAATGAATCCATCTGCGAATAAAAAAGCCTAATGCTCCACAAAGTTTTAATCTAGCGTATTAATATATAAAAAAAAGAAGATACTTTTTTCATGGAATCAAACCATTGTAGTTTTGAATTCATTGTAATGTTAGTTTATTTAGTTTAAAAAATAAAACCATTTTTTGATTTAAAATAATCAAGTTGTAGAATGCATCCATTTTAAATTACTCAAAACTTACAACTGTAAGTATTATAAGTGCTTGTAGAAACCTAGAAAAAGATACAATGAAAACTATGATGTTTTGATTGACTTTACAGCTTGATTTAAGCCCAACCAAATCTGGTCAATAGTTCCACTGTGCAGCCGCCATTCCACGACGAAATTTGGTAAAACTTTAATGCAAGGTTTAAATATATATAACGATGGACTGATAAGCGGTGTGGAGAAATTGAGTAAAGTGGTGGGCTGTTTTCAAAAAAAATTTATTTAAAACTTGGTCATTCAAGCTCTGTTGTTCTGGGGCTTAAGCAATAAAATTGAAATAAAGAATTAACTAACTAACCAGATCAATCGTTCCATTTAAACTTTTTAAAAATTATTTGAAAAGAAGTCTAATTTTTGCCATTATGATAAAATGTTGAACATATTTCAAAACTGTTATAAAATAAAATCACACTGTTGTGAATATTGTAATCATTTTATTTTTCAAATCAAATATTCGGTAAAATTTTCTTTGCAAAGAAACTTTTAATTTACTTGAGTTGTATTTAGAATAGAAGTTGATTTACATTAAGGATTTTTGTAAATAATTTAAATTCAGATAAATAATAATGAAATTTTAGCTTCAAAATACCACAGCCTCGACTGCGTAGTGGATAGCGTATCTGCCTAAGGATTCGAATCAAGGTACTGATCAGGAAGGTTCGACTTCGACCCGAAGCACATATAAGAAAGATGGAGTTTTTCTCTGGGAAGAGCCAAAATATACTTTCGAATAAAAAATTTTAATTAATTCCTTAATTACTTGAATTAAATTACTCACAAAAATCCTTTAAATAATTCAATTTCTATTCAAAATTGAACTCTAGTGAATTAGAATTTCTAAACAGCTTAATGTACATAAATATTGTCTTTTGTATACAGAAAGACACATTCAAATAAAATGAAGAAGAAGAAATGCATAAATGTGAAATTATCATCATCAAATAGTAAAAATCAATTAAAAGCAGAAAAGAAGTAACGAAATATGCAGAACAAAAATAACAAACAAAACAAAACACAAAAATATGCTAAAAAGAAGTAACGGCACGCACCAACAAACGGCACGTATCATTGATTAAATAACTAAAAGCTAGTATAGTAATAGTATATAGTATTTTATTTTAACGTCAAATTAAAACCAGAAAGAATAAAAGTAAATACACAGGTTTGTGTAAAAAAAATTTTTTGTTGCTGGACATTCTAATTGAAAGGGAAACAGTACTAGCATCGGTGCATCGGTGATCGCCAATACTTGGAACGCGTGCCAAACTTCGTACGTTTGTAAATTTTCCTGGCATGGCAACACTTTAAATTGTTTTTTTCAATCTTAATTTTTCAAAAAATAAAAACATTAAGTGAGCTATTTTATAAATCTCCTTTCTTCTATAAGGGTAAATTACGGACGTCTCCTATTAAAATTCGATAATTATAAAAGTGGGTTGCTTAAACTGTAGGAACAATTTGCCTTATTTGGTATAAAAAATTCTTAAATTCTCAGTTTTTGAAATTGGTTAGGTTGGGAGGGCATTAGGATAAACATACAGAGAGGTACTAAAAACTCGAGCACAACTTGTTTTTATGTATAGTTGCATTGGTATTATTTCTTATCCTTTTATTTAAGAAAAATACACTGTTGCGAATATGAAATGATCCTTAAACATTAGTATTCTCACTCACATTGATATTCTCTATTCTCAAATAAAAGGACACTATAATGTCATATTTCTTTTTTTTTAAATCTATGAAGTCACCTGATGTTTAGCCACAGGCTTTTTTTTTGATTTGATAACATTCTTGTAAATGTGGCAAACTCTCTTCGTAAAATTTATTCTTAAAAATAGAGTTATTTGCTTTTGATATGTTTCTCCATTTCTGTAATCTAGGTTCTTATGAATAATAAATTGAAAAACTGTTAAATAGAATAATTGTATTCAAATTGAAATAATTGTATTGAAATTTTGTGAAATATAATCGAAGGAGGCGATTATTGTTTGAATAAATTTGTCGACATGACGATATTATGTAGTAACCCTTGAAATTTTAATTCACTTTGAAATCTAAAATATTTGAATTGGGTTTTTATTTAACATTGAAACACAATTGATTTATAAAAATTTCAGGAGTTAAATATAATAGTTAGGTTAGATACAAAAAGTTAATTTTCAATATATACGCATGGAGCTCAAAGACAATTGCGCTATTTGTCAAGTTGCGCAATGACAAGAAATGCAATCATACGATTGCTGCCCTGTCTTTATTTATTTCACACATAGTGCGCTCAACATTTCATTATTGTTTTAAAAAGTAACTGTTCTATCCGTAAAACCGCAAGGTTGCAACAGATGCCACCGAAAGAAAAAAATACATGAAAAATAATGAGGAATATGGTGAAAGGCTAGTAAATTGTGTCAACAACAAGGATGATTGGATAGCTTTGGCTGAAAGGTTAGACATTAACTACAAGACCGCATCAAATCTGGGCCTGATAAAATGTTACAAAAAAGGAGCTTCCCTAACTATCCTAAGTCAAAAATTCTGAGTGAATCTCGAACTGATTTAATGGTTTCATGTGTAGAAGAAGAATATGGCATTACATTAAAAAAATTAAGAGAAGCATGTATGAGGAAATTTAACAAATTGCTGTGTTTCAATTATAAGGTAGAAACACAACACGGACGATAACGTCGGACGATAAAAAAAACGTCTACAATTTTGCTGTTGTAACCACAACAAAGGCGTCAGCGTGAAAAGCTGTCAAAAATAAAATTGCATAAACTAAAATACTTTGTTCTTTGTCAAAATGAATTTCACAAATTTCAATTTTAAAAATAACTAATTTTTACTAATAAAATAAATAATAATGATTGTTCTACTAATCACTAATTTTAAAAATAAAATACAAAATACAAATTATGAAAATATATAAATGAATAAAACCGAACTTTGAACATAAACTGAAAATTCAGTTGACAACTCAAAACAAAACGATTACAACCTCAGAAACGCGAAAAACATCAGAAAATCATATTTTTCAAATGGCGGCACTGTCACAATAACATTAAAAATTACTCTTACAGCCAAATAAAAATAAAATTGATATCTGGCAATAATCGTCGCCGACGATAAATTAGAAATAGAATCTAAATTTTCTCCGACGAAAAAAACTTTTTCGTTTATCGCTGTAGTTGTGTTTGAAATGTATCCTGTGTATTCTAATGTTACTAACGTCGTCGTCGGACGATTTCGCCTGTGTTGTGTTTCTAGCTATTGAGATGTTAAAATATCGTATTTTATTTTTTTGTATAATACAGCGTATTATACATTGTATTATATAAAATAAAATTTCATTCAATTTTTTGTTTTGGTCATTCGACTTTTTGTTTTGGTACGAGAAACATTTATTTTTTTACCCTTTATTAAGATTAAATTAAATTATAAAGTTCTGTATGGTAAAATACTAAAATTTATAATTGATTGTCTTTTAATAAAGCCCGGTTAATTATTTCAAATTAATGTGAGCTAATTGTAATGATATAATAAATATCAAATTGTTCATTATCATTTGTGAAGGAAAGTTCCCATAATGTGTTAAATAATTGAATCCTAGAACTTTAATAATAATGTCAAACTGCGCTAAATGTAATGTAAATTTTGATCGTGCGTTAAAAAACAATAAAATTCAGTGTATCAAGTGTAAACTTATTTATTATGTAGCATGCGAAACAGTGAATTGTGTATCAATAAATCAGTGGATATGCCAAAGATGTATTCTAATTGAAGAGGTTAAAACTTTAAAGTGATAATGCATCAAAAGTTTCAAATCAAACAGTTAACAACACTTTGATATCTGTAAAAATGACATTGATACACTGAATTGGGAGGGTGGGTGATTTTGATCGATGGTCTGCAGGGTCGCAGAAGTGAGTGAAAAA
The DNA here is from genome assembly GCA_963693315.1 of Diogma glabrata. Classification (NCBI taxonomy): domain Eukaryota; kingdom Metazoa; phylum Arthropoda; class Insecta; order Diptera; family Cylindrotomidae; genus Diogma; species Diogma glabrata. The sequence goes on along the minus strand of OY856188.1, from coordinate 216,916,799 downwards.
TTAAATAATATATCATAAATAATATATCTTTATACTTAAATAAATAATTAAAAATAAAATAAAAATTTTTATAATTAGCTCCTTAAGTAATGTTTTCTGCGCCCTATATACGTATATATTTTTGTTCAGTATAAAAAGCTGTACAACATACTCCAGTTTCAAGGTCATCGGAAGTGACGGAAGAATTCTATATAATTACTAAAAAAATTAATTAATTGTTTTTATAATTAATTTTTAAATAAAACTTTTTAAAAAACTTTTTTAAAGATGGCACTAGGGTCGAAGATCAATTGGAATTTAATTAATTTTTTTTCTGAAAATAGTTCTATCCTTACTCTAAAATATATCAAATTAACTCAGAGGCGTTAATTTTTGTTCTTGAGATATTTATTTTTAAAGATTTTTAGTACGACTGAAATTCGAATTTTTCTTCATTTTTTCAAACAACTTCCATTAACAAAAAATTTTAAAATCAATTTAATTTTAACATTCTTTTTAAATATAGCTCTAACCTTACTTTAAAATATATCAAATTTACAAAGAGGCGTTAATTCGTGCTCTTGAGATATTTAATTTTAAAGATTTTTAGTCCGATAAAAATTCTAATTGTTCATTATTTTCTCGAACTTCAATGGTTAAAATTTTTTGATGATATAAATTGTTCGAAAAAATAATGAACAGTTAGAATTTTAATCGGACTAAAAATCTTTAAAATTAAATATCTCAAGAACACGAATTAACGCCCTGTTTGTAAATTTGATATATTTTAAAGTAAGGTTAGAGCTATATTAAAAAAAAAAAAGTTTAAATTTTATTGATTTTAAAATTTTTTGTTAATGGAAGTTGTTTGAAAAAATGAAGAAAAATTCGAATTTCAGTCGTACGACAAATCTTTAAAATTAAATATCTCAAGAACAAAAATTAATGCCTCTGAGTTAATTTGATATATTTTAGTGTAAGGATAAAACTATTTTCAGAAAAAAACTTCCATCTTTAAAAAAGTTTTTTTAATATTTTTATTTAAAAATTTAATTTAAAAACAATTATTTAATTTTTTTTTCAAAGGACTAACTAATCATCTATCAAACAAAAAAAAGTTTGATGAAATCGGTATAGCCGTTCTTGAGCAATTTAATTTCAAAGTTACATCGGATTGGCAGAATTTTCATTTTTCATGCATGTTGGGGTGCCCCCTATGCTCAAACTATGTACTTTAAAAAAATTTGAAAATAAGTTGTATTTTTATTTTGTCCATACGACTTATATGCCAAGTTTCAGGGAAATCAAAAATGGTCAAGTTTTCACAACTCTGTCTAAAACACGTTTTTCATCAATTTGTACTATCGGCTTGAAAACGAAATTTAAAAGCTTTAAATTAGCTGTGCAAGAAAATAATTTTGAATGAATCAATTATAATTCCAACGAATACTTAGATAATTGATATGTGGTAATAAGGAAACATAGACAACTGCAGTTGAGCGCTAAGGACCATTTATCAAATTTAATAGTCATGTTCGTGCGAAAACTCTCATGTTAGCTATTGATATTATTTCTAATGTAATTTTGTTGATGTGGGCGCGTTTGATTTGACTGAGGCAGCTGAAAAAACAACTACAATTGCATACAATTTTTCAATTGCTCCAGTCGGGTCGAACACGGCATATATTTGCTGATATTTTCGTTTTTCTGTTTTTAAGTCTACTGAGGATAGTCAATGAAATGAAGGAATCATTTTTTTTTCTTTAATTTTACACTTTTAGATTTAATGTTTTTGGTTATTATTATTTTTCAAACTATATGAATTAAGCTAGGCACTTTATTAATGGTTATCTTGTAACTAGTTTTTAACATTAACTTGAATTTATATAAAATCAACTTTATAATTATAAATATAAATATTTGATTTATCTTGTACAAATCAATAAATCTACGTGTAACTTAATTTTGTAATATTGAAGCAGCATATAACTGGGTAACTGTTTGCTGCAGTTGCCAAATAAATAAATAAATAAAATACCGTATATTCTGTACAAAAGTGTAATAGCCTAGATAACATGTGAATGGTATAACAACAAAAAATGACTTACCTCATTTTGAATTACAATTCATTTTCATAAGATTCATTCTAATTCATTTTCTTCAAAATATCTGAATTTGGATATCTTATCGTTATTTTTATCTATATTCCTTAAAGTTTAAACGAATACTAATATGATATATTTAACCAGCCGACTCTAATTCATGTGGTTGGTCTGGTCAGCAAAACTATCCTGATACTTGGTTTCAATTTGTTTCACCTTCATTCGCTGCTAGCTATTGTGTTTATGTTTTTTATTCAAATCGGATCCTTACCAGTTCCCATGGATAAACTGTTAGGGGTCTTAATCATGTTTGACATAAACGAGTTTCTCGTCTCGTTGATTTGTACGACAATTAATTTTGGTATCATATAGGCTGCATATAAAATATGATGTTTCTCTTACAGTGAAAGATTCAGAACAATGCAAAATAGCAGATCCGATCCGAATAGCCACAAGCTCTATTATCAAGTTATACAATAAATACAAATTCTATCGGTTTCCTACTGGGTGTTTTGAGATTTGTGTGCTGGTTGATAAATCTGAACGCATGAGAGAATCGGTCAACATCCGGGGCTACTCAATGCTATTAAATTGAGTGAAAAATCCATGTTTCAAATTTTTGATTTGCTATTTAAAAATTTCTGTAACGGTTGCTTCTAAGCAACTATCGATTGTTGATATTTGTGTTCTGTTGATTTTAGAACAAACTTGGTACAACAGAAATTTATAAATTATTTTGAAACGCACAGTAACAAGGATTAAAGTAATTCATTTCCTCGGCGTCGTTTATATCTTTTATATATGTAGTAGTAAACATATTTTCACAGCTATAAATTCTTTTAATAATCTTAGTAATTTTAGTAAAAGGGGTTTTTGCCACTTTGCGCACCATCAGAATAAAATATATTTGTATAATAAAACACATTCTATTTTACAACGTTTTGGACAATACGGTATTTTACGTATAATACCGCGTATTATACAATGGTATCAAACACTTTTACATCACTAGTTTCAATATAGGTAACTACTTAGAAGGTAGACTTTTCACATTTAAACAAGTACACGTTGAACCAAAAACTATTAATTCAGAAGCGAATAAACTAAAACGATTTGAAGATGTCCAACGAATGCACCAGTGTATTCAGCAAGGAAAACAAATTGTGTAGAAGGATGAAACCAATTGTAACGACGGACTATTTTCAATTTTTACTCTAAAATAGTAGTTTTCAAATTCAATAATAATTTTATTAATTTTCTTCAATTATGACGTTTATCTATATCACTGTACATTTAAACATTTAAACATTTTTTTGATGATTTAAATAAACTTAATTTCAATTAAAAATACAAGTTTTGCAAGATGATTTTTTTATTTGAAAAACAGGAGAATTACTTGATGGAAAATGAAACAGAAGATCGATGATAATATGATATATGAACGATCAAATTGTTTGGATCGAGGCAATTAGTAATGAAAATATTTATATATATAAATATGACAGCACCAAAAAAAAATCGAAAGCTTAAGTTTTTTAAGAAAAAATAATGTTATCTGGACGTTTTGTGTTTTACGTGATTCATAATATATGATTTTATGTGATTCATAATATAAGAGATTTCCAAGTGTAAATTCTGTTTGTCTTAGATTCAGTTTTCATATAGTTTTTTTGAGCTTTCTGGTGTAAATATAATAATATAATTATTCGTATTAAAGTCCACATATTATACAATTTCAATTTATTTTGTCGTCTATTGAGAGGTCGTGCAAAACTGGGCAAAGAGCATTTCAACAACTTTCAGCATCAAGAGGTTCAAATATACACTTAATTGGAGTAATTTCCACGACAGGCATAATATTCAAGTGTCAAGAAATGGGCAACCAACTGCAAGATGTTGTCACTGTTGCAGACTACGCACCTTGTCATTCACAAATTGAAAGAGTCATCAATGGTACGACAGTATCTCTTTTGCGGCTAGGACCATGTTCTCCCATGTTAAATCCATGCGGAAAAACCCATTCGTGTTCCAAAAGTTACAGGAACTGGTGTAATGGAACAAAAAATGATCTATACCTGCAGAATATCATAGATCAGGCAAAAAACATCATAGGTCGGGGTGATTATGCCCGTGCTGTGAAGCGCTGCACAGTAAACAAAGCTACTGCTTTAACAATGAATGCAATGGCTGAATGACAATGGTGAATCTTATTTTTAATATATATTAAAAGATATGTAGAATAAAACTGCACTTTTAATAAATATTGTTTTCTTTCTGAATTACAATTGACGGTTTCTGAATTACAGTTAACGCTTTCTTAATTACATTCTAGAATCATATATTGAAACCAGCATTTCTTCCAAACTTGCCAAACGCCGTATAACACATAAACACTCCTATTTCATAATTAAATCAACACCAAAATCATTTAAGTACATAAATTATTTAATTTGGTGCTTTTAAATCATAAGTACTCTTTACTTAAAAATTTTAACATTACTCGTACATTATAATTATAATTTAATGTATAACATATTTAAAATTTGATTGTTCATAAAATAAACGACAGATTGTAATCAAAATAACAAACAAGAAACACATCATAAGTAAATAATAAAAAAAATGAAACATGAAACCTTGAATATTATTGATGGAAAGGATGTAAAGAAAAATATGCAAAATTTTATAAAATCAACAAACTAATATAAGTTTTTCACAACTCGTGCCATGCCAACAATAAATTGGATACCTTCACCTCGCACATAAAATTAAAAAATCAATTTTACATTATTCATACCTTAAAGGCAATATTTGTTTTATATATTTTATATCTTATCTGTTTGTAGGTATGTCCATATCACTTAATTATTTCCCATGTTCGTTTACTTTAAAAAAATAAAAATTAATTAATATATTTAATGCAAATTATGGACAAAAACCAAAGTAAAAATTTCAATTTCTTATGCCTAGTTTATAATAGTTTTTGTTTTGTTTTTAAAAAATGTGTGTAGTGGAATGGGTGAATCAGTTGATCAGTGAGTAGAGTTTGGAGCAGGTGATAGATATTTGTTTTTAAAAAGTGATGTGATAATTTATTTATTTATATAACCATTCTCAATGAATGAATCCACGATTTCATTCATCGTTAATTGAACAGTTTAACACCATTTATAAAACTACTTAACACTTAAATTACCTTCAATATTTACTTATCGTAAAACCAACAAACTCATTTTAAATACTAAAAATGAAAATAATTTCCAGTTCAATTAATCCTAAATGATTTCCAATTATAATATTTTTTCCTTTTTCGTTTTCATTGAATTGTTTTGGTTGCACGAAAATTACTTAAACAAAAAAAAAAGATCGTTTACAGTTGAGTGAATTTGAAGTTGATTTAGTAAAATTTGAGTGGCCGAATATTATAGTTTTTCCTACCTTTATAAAATGTGTATAAATAAAGTGACATAATGCTGCTGTTGTGATTTTTAGACGTTACACATTTTAACAGCCAACAAAACAACAATGAAAATTCAATATTGAATTAGAATATAAAAAAGTATTAATTTCCTATGGTTGGTGGTGTTCATGTTATATTCGATAAAGGATTATACAATTACTTTTTTTGGTGGAATTTATTGACAGTTTGTACAGTTAATACAGTAAGGTTTGTTAAAGTGCACTGAAATTGTACGAAATATTTGGAGTACACAAAGCTACCATCTTTGTACTCACCATTTTATTTTAATCTCATCCAAACACTCCGAAATTGTTGTTTAGCTCTTTAAACCCAATATAACACTAGAATTTATAATTCAATTAAAAATAAAGACCACAAATTAACACATTCAACAATAAAAAAGACGAACCCAACCAAAACATTTAATATATTAATAACAAAATAAAAATTAATTTCCCATCAAACCAAAATAAATTAACATTTTATTACCGGAAATATGTTTTCATTGGTTATTTCCTCTGAAAATATTTTTATCCCCATAAAATTCACAAAAACAAAAAATAAAACCATTTTTTTTTACAAATTTGACTTATTTAATGTTTATAATCGAGTTTAAGGGATTTTCCCTCTAAAACAGAAAAAGAAATATTGTTAATTGTAGATCCACGCGGCGATAATATTTTGACCCGTGCGCACACTTTTCTATTCCACGAGCGATTTAATATTCAACGATAATAATTATTTAATATTCGGTTTAGATGTCATTGGATAAGATAAGAATCTTTGAATTATTTGATGTTTTTAAATTAAAAAAATATGTTCACTTAATTATTTCGTAAGGGGTTTTTCCATTTGATGAGACAAAAAAATTAATGTTAAGTTTAATTTTATAAGTTGAGTAATCGTTTTGGTAGGTTTTCTTTATTTTGAATAATTGTTGACTGTATAATAGAGGTTCACAAATGGGTTCATAGATTATTGAACAGAAGTATACTACGATCGAAGAGTTGTTTTATTTTATTTCAATGTCACAAAAATCAAGATCAATGAACCATTTAATTGTTTCGTTCATTCTAGGTAACAAAAAGTTTTTCAAACAATTATTTTATTCGTTGGAATAGCAGACAGACATTGTGTCAAACATTTAAAAATATAAAAACATGGTACAATAGTTTTGGTGCAGAAAGTTCGGGTATAAAATTCTAAACGTTATCAATACAAAAATTGTGCCAAAATCTATTTATTTAATTTTTCTTTACAGAAACTACGGACCTGAAGTAAAAGAATATGCTTTATATAAAATTAGGCTCAAGTGCACAAACTCAAATTCGTGCTCGTGCGATAAAATGAAGTTACATTCGAAATGTTTTTCTATTTGTATTTATATTTTATTCTCTAATAAAGATTTTTAGCTTGACCTTCACATTACCTTCTGAAATGCAAGAGCAAATATAAAAAATATGTTTCGCAAGAAGCATGCAAATGATAAATATATTAAATATTTCCTGTTATATTACCTCCTTTGTTGTTTTAATAAAACCAATTGTGGCAATATGGCAAAGAGCGCGTCAAGAAAACTCGGCCTCCTCAATAGATGTAAAAAATATTTTACTTCGCATCAATTACTCCACATATATAAGTCCTATATTCGTCCCTGTATCGAGTACTGTCGTCAAGTTTGGGGCATCTGTTACTATCCTGGCTCTTTTGGACTCTGTTCAAAAGCGAGCTATACGAATTGTTGGTGATCGAAATTTAACATTAAATCTTGATTCCCTACAACATCGTCGCACTGTTGCTGATCTCGTTGTTTTTTACAAATATCGTCACCAGCAGTGCTCGGATGAAATCAGGTCCATAATGCCTCAGACATATGTTTTTCCCCGTTTGGCTCGTCAATCGGTTTGTGCAGGCGGTCGGACTGTCGAGATTACTCACTGTCATAGTAATGAAATGCAAAGGGATTGCTTTGTGCGTACATCGTACAAATGGAATGCTTTGCCCGAATCAATTGTCTCGAGTGCCTTCAATCCACAGAGATTTAAAAAAAAGCGTTCACCTATATCTCAAGACGCATGTTGTTGTGGGACCTAGGTCTTAAAAGGTATCTATGTGCTCATTTTGTAATTCCTACTATACAAAACTTCTTATTAAAAAAAAAATTGTTGCCTCAGATTTAAAATACACATTTTCTGACTGAAAACACAAGAAACCCCGTTTGTTGTTTGAAGTTTTTTATTAAAACTTTTACATTTTTACAATAAACTTCCATAATAAAATCGGATTTTAATAAACTGCATCCATGAAAATAATATCCCATGTTTAATACAACATAGAGGAGGTAATAAACCGCTATTTGAAGTTTATTTAATAAGTTTAAATATATATATTACATAATTTATAACGGAAAACTTAAATATGACAGCTAAATTTTTTTTTAAGTTAAAAAATTAAAACAATCAGATTTATTTGATATAAAGCCGGATTAAATAAAAACAATCGATTGTTTTGATTTTTTATACATTAAATCTAACGTTTTCTAAGCCCTCCAATAAACTATAGTGTTATTGCTAAGCAGGTGAAAACTAGAAACTAATATTAAATGTTTTAACCTCTTTTATTTGCATCACATTTCAAATTTAATTGGCTTTAAAATTACGATATGAGACTGTAAATTTATTAACATAACAATGTTAAATTTGAAGCAATTTTTAAAAGGTAGCACAAAAATCAAAATTCAATTTGAATCAAGCCGATTGAAGCAAATCGGCTTGCATCCTTACGAATCTTTTTTTTCCAAATCTTAAAACTAACAAAATATTGCCTCTACGTAGTCTCTCTACATAGTCCTATTTGGCTAAATATTAATTTTTCATACTTTAACTATAATTAATTTTCTCCTATTTACATCACACACATTACAGAACAATATTAAAATAGATCCCCACAAAACTTTGCAAAGTTGGCTGTATAAAAAATATTTTGTTTAGTTTTTCTCAACAACCACAATAACTATGTAAATTTTTTCATTAAGTAAGAAGTGAGTGAAGCTATATGCCATATAACTAATGTGGACTTGGGCTTTAATCATGCGTCATGTGATTGAGTAATACACCACTAGCTGCAGTATTGGCAACCTCTTTTTGTCAAATATTTTAAAAAGTTTGCTCTTTACCTCTTATTTTTTTTATTGCCTCCATCTTGTCATGAAATTTTGGCCTATGTCGTATTTTATACGATAAGATTTATTGTTGAGTTATCCATTTCTAAAAAATTTGCATCCCTCAACTCCTAAGAGCTGATGTTGTTTTAGGACCCAGGTCTTTAGAGGTTACTATGTATTGCTGTGACACATATTAAAACTCCTATTACGCAACACTTTTTGATAAAAAACTATAACAAAATGTTTCTTTAACGTAATCAATAGTAAAAGAAAAGTTCAATAAAAAAGTGAAAAGTCAATTAGATAAATGAAAATCTAAATTAGATCTGAATCGTCTTCTTTATTGGATTATATTTCACATAATACAATAAAAAGAAATCATTTTTCTTATCTCTAGACTATAAACTTAAATGAAATTTCTTTGTCGATAAATTTTATTTGTATTGTATTACAATCAATTTTTTTAATTTTATTGTTACGATAAAATTGATTATTTTGCGGTGTAAAAAAACCGATTACTATACCAATTATTAATGGACTTAGCTCATCTGAAGAATAAAACATCTTTAACTGTTAATTTCTATACCATCGCATTTTATTAAAAGAAATTAATCGTGATTTAGTTCATTGTTAAATTATTTTTTTTATTTGAATTTTCTTCTCTAACCCAACATTAGGAACAATATTAAATTTCACTTTTAATTCAAATTTCTTCCAAAAATCATTAGATTTAATATTTTGATTGGTGAATCCTTACAAATCTAACAATAATTTTCTACTTGATTTTTATTATCCTACTGTCAAATGTTCCCTTTTAATACGAAATAAAAAAGAAATCCTTTGAATAGATTAAAAATATATATACAGAAAAACTGGTATGTTTGGGAATAGGGAGTCACATATGTTGATGATTTTACGGAAGATACGTTCAAAATTTACTTTACTTTTAATTTCGTTTAAGTGATTTTTATGCTTTTTATTGTGAGATTATAATTTGATGTTAAGAAGATGATTGTTATTTCTTTATTATGAAAAGAAAATTGAAAATAGAGGGCGTTTTAATCTTTTGAATAACATTTACTTTTATTATTACGAATATTTATTTAGAGGAAAAAGATTATAAAATTTTCTTGTGTGAAAATCTATTGAAATTGTGGGGATTTTAAAAGTTGTTAGAATATAATTGAAAAAAAAAATAAATACAGCTTAGAAATTAGTTCATGTTTGTGTTGTATGAAATCAATTAGGAAATAGCCCAAACGAAATTTCAAATTTAAATTTATTTAAATTAAATATTAAATTTCCATTTTAATTTAATCGTCCTTTAGACAAAAACGAATTTCAACCATCAATAAAATTTCCATCTCATATTTCATTTTAACAATTTAAAGTTCAATAATATTTGTGTAAAAAAATATTTGACAAAATTAAAAGCGAATTTTTCAACGTAACTTGATTATACATATAACAAAACAATATAGAACTCAAACATGCAATAAATAAAATAACAACAAAATTTATGTTCGTGTACAATGAAACCATAAAATAAATAAAACTTGAAACTGCAGTAAAATAAAACAAAATTATTACATTTTTAATCATTGAGATTGCTGACAAAAAAAACAACATAAGTAAAAATAAATAATTAAATATAGATTTAAGAAACAAAAAAGATTTAAAAGCATAAATACCAATTACTAATTAAGTTTAAAATATTAACAGTAAATCTGCATGCGTGTTTAACATATACTAGTATTACTGCATATTACACGATTGTTATATTCTTATTCAAATCCCAATGAACAAACTCATTCAGGAATTAAATACAATTATTTTTGAATATTGAATAGAAAATACAAAAAAAAATAATCTATTTAATTCTATTTAAAATATATATAAATAAAAAGCCACAAAAGTGCCCAAATTGTATTTGAAATTTTTGTTTTGCCAGAATAAAATAAATTAAAATTTCAGGTCTTAAGGTTAGGATCCAAATTTTTTTTTTAAATAAATATGACATAAAAATGATTATTGAATAGTTGAAATTGGTTGGGTTGGTATTAAACGGTCCCTAATTTTTGGTTGAAATATAGTCAAACCTGTAAGTGTAGGAGATGGTTTTAGTATATGCTGAAATACGTTCAGATAAAGATGAGAAATAAAAAGAATTTTTGTACGAGTAAACCGTAAATGCACTTTTACGATTCAAAACTTGAGCGTAAGGCAGGCCTTTTTTTTCATATTGAAATAACAATGCCTAAAATTAAAATAACAATGCCTAATATTACTATTTTACGCCCTAAATCGTAAATATTTTTGACTTTGTGTATCTAGTTGCACACAACTTTTTTTGCAATTCCGAAAACACAATTAAACAAAATTATTCTGCAACCAAATTTTTTACAATCAACATTCATATTAAAATATAAGTAAACATTTCTAATATCAACTTAGCATTGAGACAATTTTCTATAAAAAATAAACAGTGCGGAAAAATAAAACAGTGCGGAAAAATCTCAATTTTTGATATTGTTGACAATATCGAAATACGTTGAATTGTAATTCGGAATTGCAAAACAGTAGTTTGTGCTACAAGTTTTGAAATGAAGATTTTTTCAGCACTGGTCCTAAGTAGGAAAATTAGGACGTGTGGTGAAAATAAATCGTTTCAAAACGAATTGCACACAACGTTTTCTGCACTTGAGTACCACAATAGACAAAAAATAAAAAAAATTACAATAAATCACTACAAAAAAACTACGCGAAGTATTGATCGATCAACAATGCCTTGACAATATGAGGTTGGATTATATGCAAGAAAAAAACGTCATTTGTTCTTGATTGTTCCCACAGTACAAACGTGTTTTCATTTCGCGTGTATTTTATTGAGAAACTGCAAAAAATGAGCTCAGGGGAGGATTCCGATTATTTTTTGTTTTAAAGATAAAATTCGTTGTGCATATAACTGTCGGGAATCAGTTTTTTTTTGTTCTGAAGGAAAATTATAAAAATGGCGATTCTTTTTTTATGTTAAATATCAAATATTTTATTATTAAATGAACTTTTTAAAATATTATAAAAATTATATATGTACAATAAAGAAAATATGAGTAATTTCAGCATAAATCCACAAAAGCGCTTATTGCTATGCACATTAAATGAAGTTTATGTGGAGTTTGCTGCTGATGCTGCTTTCCAGAATTATAAAACATTAATTGGCTTTGTTTCATGTGGTGAATTAACAGAAGATTGTCATACTTTGAAGTGCAATGAATGTTCAAAAAACTTCACCAACTGGAAGAAAGATTGCTAAATGATTTTGACGTTAAAGGAATCCTTCAAGTCAAATATAAACAATGGAATACCACTGATCGATGCAATTTGGATACTTTAATAGAAACTGTAGAAGAATTTATGAAAAAATTAGTTTACCGTTTACAAATTTTGATACCACACAACTTTATAGCAAAACAGCAATCTACATTCATTGAGGAAAAAAAAAAATTAGAAGCAGGAGAGTGCTTCGTTTAAGGGGATTTTTCTGAAAACGACGCCTTCATAATTCAGGATTTGTTTCAAGGTTATCATTATAATAATTCACAAGCTACTATTCATCCATTTGTCATTTATTTTAAAAGTGCCGCAAGTGAATATATACAGCACCGAAGTTTTATACTCATTTTGGATATCACAACAGTACTACAGTCCATCTTTTCATTACAAAACTTATTGAATTTATCAGGACGCATATTAAAATTCTAATATTAGGAAAATAATTTATAACACCGACGGTGCACCTTCTCAATACAAAAATAAACCAGCATAAAAAAGACTTTAAGGTTGATGCAGAATGTTCATGCTACCAGCCATGGAAAGGGACCTTGCGATGGGATTGGTGGTACACTGAAGCGTGCTACACACCGTTATAGTATGGAGAGCAGAGATATTATTGATACACCAAAAAAACTTTTCGAATGGGCTTTAAAATGGGAATCTACCATGAACTTTGGATACGCCGATAAAAGTGAATATCAATTAACAAAAGAAAAATTACAAAATCGATATAAAAATGCGATTACTATAAGTGGAACTCAAAAATTTCATTCTTTTGTACCATTAAATACTAAGACAATAATTGCAAAAATGTTTTCCAACTCAATAGAAACTTTTGAATGTAAAATAAGTAAATAATTTTTAATAACTATATTTATTTTCTTTAACCTACATATATAATTTGTATGATATTTTAAAAAGTTTATTCAATAATAAAATATTTATAATTTAATGTTAAAATGCAATCTTTTACTTTATGATTCTATAATAACATAATACGAACATATTTAGTTATTTATACGGCTTTTTTGTTTGCAGTCGAGACTGTCAAATCATTTTTATAAGATTGATAAGTGATTACTAAAAGTGATAAATAAACATTTCATTTTTTATGCCATCTAATACAAAGAAAATAATTACAGAAGTGTTTTCCTATTCAAAAGAAACTTCTGCTTGTTAAATAAGTAAAGCATTTTTAACAATTGTATGTATTTTATTTATTGTACTACACATATAATTTTTCTAATATTTTAAAAAGTGATATTTAACGTAATTATATTTAATTGATATTTAACATAAAAAAAAATATCTTAGTTTATAACGCCATTTTTATAATTTTCCTTCAGAACAAAAAAACTGATTCCCGACAGTCATATGCACAACGAATTTTATCTTTAAAACAAAAAATAATGCATGTCCTAAACTTTCACAAGTTGTTAGATATAAAATAAGCTTCAATTTAGTTTAAAAAAAAAGGTGTAGCGCCATCTTTTCATCAATTACACCGTTTTTTTCGTATGTTACACCGTTAAAAATTATTTCAAAAAATTAACAGTGTACATTTTTAAAAACTCGTTCTAATACCTATTCAACGACATATCAGTTATGAAAATCGATTGAGTAGTTTTTATACAATCGCTCGCCAAAATGCACTCACATCACAAAATAACAAAAAATTGAGGGCTGTGAAGACCCCTGGTCGAAAAAAAAAATTCTAAGAGAACTTGTATTTTTTATTTATGAAATTTTATCTATAAACAAAAAATAATCAAAATTAAAAGGGGTCAAGTCAAAACGTTGTTGAATCTTCGTGAAATTGCTCATATATTTGATTTTAATTTCATTCAAAATTAAAACAAAACCAGAAACAGTAAATCGGCAAACAATATCCATTTCACTTTAAATTTAGTTTAAATGAAAACAAAACCAAAGCGTACATGATAAAATTTTAGTAAGGATCAAATTTTCAGTTTTAATATTATCAGTTTTATTTAAATCAAAATACTTTTGAGAAAAATAAAATAAAAGTAAATTAGTTTGAGCATTTTCCGATCGGCAAATATGTAAAATACAAAACATCTACATAAGTTACATATGTTACTTCGTAAGCATGTTTGGTCAAGATACGGAAAACCTCAATGATATTTAAATTTCTAGGCTACTGTGTCTTGTCTTTTTAATACAAATACTATCACGTTAAATTCGCACACTACTTTATGTTTAAAAAAAAATTCAACTTAAAAAAATATTACTTATCCTGTGTATTTTATAATCTAAGGATAGATCAAATACTACTGAAAAACAAAATGTTTTAAATAAATTAGTATAGAAATTTAAGAAAAAATTGGTTTAGGTTTAGAAATTTAGGAAAATAAATATGAACAGCAAAACTACTTGGATTAAACCTTTTTCTCAACAAACATTTTGCTATTTTGTGTAGATATATGTATTTTAATTTATGCAAATAATACAGAATCTTATTCGTACAAAAAATCTTGTATGGAAATCGGGCATAAAGTATCTATTTTGCTTTCGAGTGATTGTTACAATTTCACTCTCAAGCGGAAAAGACAAACTTTGCGCCCTTAATAAATAAATAGCTATTTTAAAATTTAGTTTAAAAAAATTCAATGTTTCAAAATAATTTGTGAAACTTTCATTTACACTCAAATGACATGAATTCTGTAGCTATTTTTGTTTGAAAAAACATATAGAGAAATGCATTAAAAACGAGTCTTTCCACTTGGTCCAGAAAACAACTAATTATACAGGTACTAATTATCGAGGACAGGATAAAGGGTATTTTGATTACCCAGCTATGTCATGTAAAACAGTGTTGATGGTATTAAAGAAATGATGTTGTTGACAGATTGCAAAACGAAAAGTTTGAACTTTACAAACATCTCACTCGAAGAGATTTCATTGATTATTTAATTTCCTGGAGCTGTTGCAACTTTCCAGGATTAACTCCTCAATTACTTTGTCCATAATATTTTATTTCGTTTCCTGGTCTTTCTTTGTTTAGATGTACTGTGAGAATGCTTTACTTTAATGTTTTGTTAACTCATTTTCATCGACATATATTTGGTGTCCATTTTGTACAAGTTTGTTAAACGAAGTGAGATATATATTATATACAATATTTGTAACGGGTTTATGCAGCGACCTAAATGCGTCTTTAATATTTTTTCAATCAGTGTAGCATTATTGCCCAAGTTGATTTTCCATTTTTATTTTGTACCGTTCATCTGCCTTAGCTAGGCTATTTTGTGTAATGTATAGTGTGCATACATTAATTTCTTATCATCTTTATTTTAAAATAAAAATATGGTTTCAAATAGAGATGAAAACAACATAATATATGTCACAACACATAAATCCTTTTCTAAATTTTATTGATTGACATCCACCAACAAGTCGACAAATTCATTCGGAGGAATCGCTTCAATTAATTACAATTCCGATAGAGAAGTTATTTTCCATGCTGTCAGTATAAAATCACGTAACCTCAATAGTTGGACTGTAACTACTAACAAATTCAAACAAGTATAAGAATATGACTCTTGAGAGTGAAGAGGATTATTTTGTGTGGAACGTTTTCTTTAAACCAATAAGTTAAAAACAGCAAGACAATTTGATTTTAGTCTCTGACTACACGAACAAAATAAAATTTAAAATAAAAGTATTTTATCAAATTTATTTCTTGTACTTTAATATCCTATCTGAAAATCTAAAAAAAAATTAGCGAACACCGGAAGTATGTGATAAATGAATTCAATAAAAATTTATATATTTTCTTAACGAAAAACTTTTAATTTTTGATAGTAAAGTTTGCAATGTTGTTGTTTTCCCCTCATAAGAATACAAACTTTTAAGAACATTTTCAATCGATAGATGGAAAAGTTTAAATAATGTAATAAAGTTTAAGTAAAGTGGTTGGGTTTGTTTTTTAGAAAAAAAGCTTTTAAATTTTGATAAATAAAATTATAATTCTTTTACAGAACACAATTAAGAAGTTGGAAAGTTAATGTTTTTTTTGTTTTTATTTTTAGATTAGGATTTATATCACAATGGGGTGCCTTGGCGGGACGATATGCTGCATTATGTCCTCCAGGTTGGCCATGGGCACCACATCGAATGCCTTTACATAGTCCTACTAACGGTGAGTTACTTTCTAGAAATATGATTGTGTTAATATAAAAAATCTCTATCTATACCTGCAATATTATACCAATAGTAGCAATTCTCACCTAGCAATATGCAAGACAAACTTGAATAAGTAGCAAAGAGCTTGCAGTAGCAATACATGAATCCAAGCCTACGAGTTGCGATAAATGCAAGTGAAAACAATTGTATTCCAATTGATATTAGACGACTATTTATACAACGAAGCCCTATGGTTAAACTTCTTGCAATTATTAATCTGTCATTACTCATTAGCTGCCTCAGATTATCATTTTTGTTTGCTGAGTTGTTTTGTACTTATAGGGAAAAAATGCATTGCACTGTCCTCACCAAAACTTTTAATATAAATTGATCCAAAGAGATCGTTACTTTAAAAAAGACGCTAGATAATGCGTAATTATATGTATTTATTCTCGGGAATCAAAAGCTTAATTAAATTTGAATCGATGAGGCAACATTTCTTTACTTTAGGATGAATAAGGAAAAATTTCCTTATGGAAAAGTTACACTCTTACCTAAATAATTGTAATAAGTAAAACGATGCTTCTAAAATGTTTAAACTAAACTGCATCGTGTCGAAGCGTGTGACAGTATATAAATTCTACAGAAATTTTCAAGCACAAACCCTTATGCGAATTAAGAATTTCTTAAAATCTATTTTATCACACATCTACATTTAATGCCTTGTCAGAGAAAATTTTAAGTTGTTGTTGGCGTTAACACTCCAGCTATTTCTTTTGTGTTTTTAATTAAAAAGTCTTGTGTAATAGGAACTACAACATGAGTCACAACAACACATAGACCTAAGCCACACAAATAAAATGGGTTCTGAGGTGTTGATGAGCCCCTTTTAATACCTTTACGGATTGAAACCACTCGAGTCAATTGTTTCGGCAATCATCATTTATACGCTGTTCGAACAAAGAAGTTTCTCTGCATACTGTCACACTGTGACAGTTTGTGATCTGAACGATATCAGCTACGGTCCGACGGGGTTGTGGGGAATCAATATATAATGACAATCCAAACTTGACAACAATACTTTATACAGTGACTAATATAGAACTTACAAATGCAGTGGACTAGTTGATACGGAGTGAAATATTTTCTACATGTATTGAGGAGGACGAGTTTTTTTGACGCGCTCTTTTCCTTCGCCATTATATGATCCAGAGTAAGTCACTGAAAATGACTCCAAATAAATTTCCCTTTTTGTTTGTCACACATAATGATTTGTCTGTTTTGCCTATACATACTAATTACTCTAATGTGTCTAATTGGCCTAACAGAACGACTGCTCTTTATTTATATCTTTGTAATTAGCTGAACTAATCTAAAAGTGAATAAATCAAAGACGTTATTTTGGATGAGATTCTCTATGCAGAGACCTAAGGGAAACTGTATCATATTGCTGGATGGTGGAGGATCTATGTGGTTCGTTGCATTAAACATAATCATGCTGAGATCCAATACTGTTGACATTCAATTTCAAAGTTTGTTTATTTGTTCGTTAAAAATATCGCATATCAGGCTCATCCCAGAAGCAAAAGATTTTAAACGTTACCCAGCAAATTTAACCAACATGGCAAATCGATTAGGTACTCATATTATATAGTATATGCAACTAACCCAGAAAAAATGCACGCACTTTTAGTAATCTCTCCATTTTTTTGGTTATCTTTCTACTAAAATTCTAGTAATAAATAATTATAAAATCATTTGTGTTAAAGTTAAAAAATTAAACCCTACATATACTAACCTCAACTCAAATTTATAAAAAATTGTGACTTTATCAACAATTAGAACATATCGTGTATATCGATTATATTAGTTAGATTAACAATCCTTTAAAAATATTCAATAAATTTTTTACAATACTAATTTAAAATTTAAATAACAAAAATATTAAAAGAGATTATATAGATTATTTATTGCATGCAATCCTGATGCAATTTAAAAGGACATGCAATATTAAGTATGGTTTCACATATATTCTTACATATTTTTTTGTGTTTGTAAGACACAATATTAGAACGGTCATCGCTTTGATAAGGTTTCTATGTTAAACGATCAATGAATAATTTGTTATTGTCTTTTCTTACAATTTAAAGTTGAGGTTTAAGAAATGTTAAATGAAATGAAAATAATTTAATTTGCTTGAAAGTAATAACAAAATTATAACAACATAGAAACGTAGACAAAACGAATAGCATTTTACTATTTTTCCACCTTTAACTTTCTTTTAAAAATACATAAATTTTAGTTAAGAATTTTAACTTTTACAGATAGTTCAACAAATACAACGGAAAATCCCTCACCATCATTAAGTCCTCCATCATCGGTGCCTAAAACACCACCACCACATCCTGCATTTTTACAAAATATAGAATCTGATGATGAAGGACAAGAAATTTTAGAAGAAGATGACGATAGTCCGGATCGACCGTCCGATAGTTCTTCACCCCAACCGAATAACTCAATGCAAAAACGGAAAAAGAAAACAAGAACTGTTTTTTCTAGAGCACAAGTTTTTCAATTAGAATCCACGTTTGATATTAAAAGGTGATTTTTTCTAACTTTTTTCGTCTAAATTTAGTTTTAAAGTTATTTTTTTTATTGTATTGATAGGTACCTGAGTTCTTCTGAACGAGCTGGTTTAGCAGCATCTTTACGTTTAACCGAAACACAAGTTAAAATATGGTTTCAAAATCGTAGAAATAAATGGAAACGACAATTAGCAGCTGAATTAGAAGCTGCTAATATGGCAAATATGGCTCATGCCGCACAACGTCTAGTCCGAGTACCAGTTTTATACCACGAGGGGGGATCAACTGGTGGTTTTGTTCCACCACCACCACATCCTCATCCTTCCTCATTGTACTACCCCCGAAGCAGTGGAAGTCCTCAACGACCAACTCTATCATCACTTGTATAGACAAAGGAGAAGATTTAATTAATAATTCAATTTTCGCAAATAGTTTTAATTAAGTTCATAGCAATTATTTATAAATAGCAAAGCAATTAATTATAATTTAAAAATATATATAAATCAATATATATATATATACAAAAAAAACAAATCTATATAAATGAAGTATAATAACTTTTAAATTAAATTTAACTATGTAAATTATAAATAAACAAAAATTATTTTATTCTTTTGTAAATAAATTTCTTTATAAATAATAATAAACTATAGGTATAATAAGAAAACAAAATAAAACAAAAAATTTATATAAAAAAGTAAACAAATTTACCAAAATTCAACATATCTTGTAGAAAAATAATTAAAGAAAAATAAAATAATAAATTGAAAACAAAATAAAATAAAAATTAGTTTTAAATTTTTACATATATGAGAAAGTTGGCAAAATAATTTTATTTTAACGAAAATATTTAAACTAAATAATAAAAACACAAAGAAAATTATAAAAAATACAGTTTTATTATTATTTGAAAATTAAAACGGAAATTGCTGTTAGTCGGAATTGCGTGTGAACTTGCCTGTGCTTATCATGAAGTGCTTAATACAACTCATCGTTTAGTTCTGGCAACTGAAATTAATTTCAAGGTTGTATTGAGGGAGAAATCCGCAATAGGCTGAAAAAATATCAAAAACGGTAAACAAAACCAAATTTTACCTGGACGTGGTTAAGAATTGGATCTGAACGTGTGCAGTCTGAGTGTCCCTGATACTCCCAGGCCTCTAAAATGGGATCAAGAGTTATAATATTGTGTGCATTCATTTAGGTAGTCATGAGGAACGCATACTATTTCTCTAATTGTCGTTTGTATCAACTAACACCAAACTCAAGTTATACAAAACATTGGTAGGTAGTAATTGATGGGTAGTAATTGACCGGTAGTAATTGATGGGCAACAAACCATGATGCTTACACAAACTGAAGACGATGGAAGGTATAGGATCCAATATAATGGTAAAAGGGTACCAGGGTAACCTATGGTGGATACAGACGTAATGACATAATTCAAATGAATCAAGTGCCATTATAGTTTATCTCTATTATACATATGACGTTGGTGAATATGGTAGCTGGTTAAGTCAATAAACCTTAGTTTGAGGCTTATAAATCGAAATGATATATGTTTTATTTGTATGTTTGTGTGCTATGGACTATGGTAAACTGTAATGTGACTAACACTGATCTTTAAACGTATTCATTTACACACATATTTAACTTTTAACAGCTAAGTAATTATTTTCTAGTTGCCTAAATTAATTAAAACAACTTTAACTTTATTTGACAATATTAAAATTCTTAAAACACAAAGGAAATATTGTTTACTTCAACTAAGAGATTTTGAATCATCTATTTTCGATAGATGAATCATTTATCATTATCGAACTTACCATAAGAGTAACCCCAGCTACGCTCTCAAATATCAGACTCGCGCGAAGTATGGATTATTTTGGCATCGCCATATATCATACTATTTATTTACATCCCTCTATATTTCAAAGAGTAGATCTCCTCATTGAAAGTAATTCAATTAGTATTATGTCAATATTAGAGTAACCGCAATAGTCTTCTGTCAGTTGGATAATCCAAATTATAAAACTATGGTTTTATTTAAATCGGCTTAATTGATTTACAAAAACATCGATAGAGTCATTATTGTATTAATCAAAATAATTATAATGTAAACTTGTTTATCCGTGATTATATTTTATTACAATGTTAAGACTTAAGACTGGAATATTTTCAATAAATTTTTATATCGACAATGTTGAGTTATAAATAATATATTAAAAAATTAAGAATATAAACGAATCTTTGTTTTCATCTAAGAAAGTATTAAAAGAAGCAATGAAAATATTGTATCAATTGAATCTATCTGTCTTATAAAAACATTAAAACTCAGTTGTCTTGAATAACTTGAAGATTCGATCAGTTAACGGCTACAGTGGCCGATTTTGCTAGGTTAGAAATAATATGAAAAGCAAAGATCAGAAAAAATGAACCAAGGAATATTATAACGAAGTTTTTTCAATAATTTCTAATTTGAGTATTTAAATGCGTGCCTCGCACCTAAAACCTTGATCCTGAATTGGTAAGTTTTTATTGATAGTTTTTGGTAGGATACAATTCTATGTGAAATTTTGTTTGCTTGTAATTTTGTTTATCAATATGAGTAATAATATTTACGGATTTAAAAAATCTTGGTAAGTATACTAAGTTTATGGCGATTAATAGAAGATTTGCGCCTATTTAAAACTGATAAAATTATTCTTACCTGGGTTGGTATTTGATCTGATTGTAAAAATAACACTAAAAATCATAGACCACTGAAAATAGCTTTTTGTAAAGAAAAAATTAGTAACAGCTTGAAAACTATTGGATAGGAAGATAATATTGCGCAAATGATGGAAAAAATAAATTAAAGGTGATCCGAGTTACGAGGGTGAACTGGGATGAGCTTTTAAGGGTAGAAATGGTTTTTCACGATTTTCAGCGAAACTAGACCTTCTTTCGGAAAAAGTTTAAAGTAATAGTTGTAGAATTAATTCAGTAAATCATTTGTGATATAACATCACCCCGATGGAAAATCTCCCATCAAGAATAATATAAGAACAGTTCTTATATTATTTTTGATGGGAGATTTTCCATCGGGGTGATGTTATATCACAAATAATTTACTGAATTAATTGTTGATCATGTGTCAATAGACACAAGTGAAGACTAGTCATCTTTCTCTCACCGATACAAGTTTGGTATTCAATACTTGAATGACTAGAGTATAACAAAACAGTGATCACCAGAGAAATTAATTGACTAAACCTGAATTTATTAAATGTATGTTTATGTAAATTTTTTGTTTTTACACTTCGCTAGAGTTGTAACCTAATTTTTGGTTTATATTCATTAGCGTTGACATTTTTTGGTAGAGTTTATCTAGTCGGCTAGCCCTGATGAGCATGATAAACTTTTTTAAAGTTTAAAATTTTCTCATTGGTTCGAAACTAGATCGCTCTAAAATTATATGGATTGCAAAAAGTTTCATAATTTGCACCATAATTTTTTAGATTCAGTTCTTATAATAGTTGTAGGTAATAAAAAGGTCTATAACTTTTATGTGATCCATTTTTTCATATAATTTTATCATAAATTTGCCGTGAAAATAGAAAAGACAGAGAAAAAAAGGTGTTTTGTTTTTCATTTTTTTCTGCCACAAACAAATTTTTTTTTACACAATTTGGTTGTAACTTACCTTATTATGTCCCTAATATGATGTAGTTTTTTGGAATGAAAATATTTATTTTTACGTTTAATTTTGATTTTAAAACAAAAAAGTGACCTCATTTTCACACGGAAATCCTCCTGTGCTGGAGACAGATTTTTCAAAAAAATCAGTAACCCTTATTTTTGTTGAAACGTCTACTTTTAGATGTTGTAAGAAAAATAAACTTTAAAATCAAGTTTTTTCATTTTTTCGCAAATGTTTCCGAGCTTATGTTATGTTAATGTTTATTTTTTTTACACCAACTATAAATAGACGTTTCAACAAAAATAAAAATTACCGATTTTTTTGAAAAATCAAAAAACTGTTTCCAGCACAGGAGGATTTTCGTGTGAAAATGAGGTCACTTTTTGGTTTAAAATCAAAATTAAACGTAAAAATAAATATTTTGATTCCAAAAAATTACATCGTATTAGGGTCATAATAAGTTAAGTTTCCACCAAATTGTGTAAAAAAAAAAATTTGTTTGTGGGAGAAAAAAAATTAAAAACGAAAAAACCTTTTTTTCTCGGCCTTTTCTATTTTCACAGCAAATTTTTGAAAAAATGGTTTATATAAAAGTTATAGAAATTTTTTACCTACAACTATTACTTTAAACTTTTTCCGATAGAAGGTCTAGTTTCGCTGAAAATCGTGAAAAACCATTTCTACCCCTAAAAGCCCATTTCACCCTTGTAGTTCACCTTTAATTTATTTTTTCCATCATTTGCGTAATATTCTCTTCCTTATCCAATAGTTTTCAAGCTACTACTAATTTTTCCATTTTTTGCCTGTTTTTAAGGTATCTGCACTGGTCTATCAACATTGAGCAATTGATTATTTTTAGTTTATTTGTACACATTCTTGTAAAATTTGGTTTTGTAGTTTTAAAACTTCTATTAATAATTCAAAATTCTTAAGAATGGACGCAATTTTTTTTTTTATAAAATGTGTTGTGTAGTTGGAATTACAATATGTGTCACTACAACACATAAAAACCTTTTAAGACCAAGGTCCCACGACAACATGCGTTCTAAGGTGTTGATAGACGCAAATTTGTTTTTGTTTGTATTTTTTTACATTTTTTTATAGAAGGAATAACTAAACAATAAATCCTATCACATATAAAATATTACATAGGCCAATATTTCATGATAGGATAGAAAAAATAAAAATAAAATAAAAGGTAAACAGCAAATTTATTTTAACAATTTGCAGGAACAAAATTATAAAATGGTTGCCAATAATCCAGCATATTCCTTGATCATGCCACGCATGATACACATGATATAAACAATACAAGCAAAACACATTTTTCTAGAATAACGACACCTAATTCCATTAACGTTTGACCCCAAAAATCTTTTAGAGAATGAGTCTGTCAGACTTCTAGGAGTTAAAATTGAAAATAATATTAAGTGGAATTCTCATATTTTTAATCTGACTAAGAATGCTGTTCAAAAATTAGGTTTCTTAGGGCGATGTTGTAAGTTTTTCAATAGCGAACAACTTTTTTTAGTTTATAAATCTTTTATACGTCCCTGCATGGAATACTGTTGTAGTACCTCCAAATTAACATCCAAATTAACATTACCAAATAATATTGTAACCAATTATTACCAATGTGAATTCAATAAATATTATTTGTGCAAAATCAACAATCTTAAAATCAATTATTAAGGCGATGTATAGCCGAGTGTGTTAAAGCGCTAGTCTATGCATTGTTAGGGTCGACGGTTCGAATCCAGTCCAATCCAATATGAATTTTCTGGATTAGAATTATAGAGCCGATTTAGATGTTAAGTATTGGTGTCGGGTAGTTCATAAGTTAGTTTAAAGAGGTGATATAGGCCAACCGCCTGAACCATTTAGTTAAGTAGAACTAAAAAAAAAATCATTTATTACAAAACACTTTTTTTAAATTAAATAAAATTAAAATACAAAATTAACAATCTTCAAATCAATTATTGCGAAACACTTTTTTAAATTAAATTAAATTAAAATACAAAATTGACAGATTAAGATTAAGTTAACAAATAATAATATTTTATAAAATTTAAATTGGTAATCAATTATTGGTTTTTTACGAAAAGTGGGTCGATTAATAAAAGTTTTTTGAATTAACGGGCAGTCAAACGGGAACCACAGAACTAATCAAGCAGTCAGAAAACAACAGAGTTTATATGTTATAAAATAAAGTTAAGTTCATTTTAAATAAGTTAAGCTAATTTTTATCTAAGTTAAGTGGGTAAATCGAGTGATTAATGAGAAATCGATAAATAGTGTGAAAATCAAGTTAAATAAACAGTTTCAAAAGCCAATGTTTATAATTTATATTCAAAATTTATAAACATGAAACGGTAAAGTTATGCATATAAATGCATACAAACTAAAACGATTTACCGAGTTATATGAACTATTATTAAATAAATACACAAATTAAAAGTGAGAAACATATAGGTTTTATTTTATTCCATCTGTGAAGTAGTGTTACACACCATATTAACACTACCATCATAAATAGTCGTGCATCATGAATAAATATTAGTGCATCCACCAGTTTCACTACTTTTTCGTAAGCAGTAGTGACAAATTGTTTGTAGTGACAAATTGTAACTCAAATAGTGTGGGAATCAACCAAAATCGCACTACATTCTCAATAAGTAGTGCACTTAAGGTAACATTGGCACTACATTTTAACATAATAGTGTACGTTAAATATAATTGCACTACACTGTTCTCACATATGAAGTGGAGCTTACTTGAATAGTCTAAATTGCCTTGATTCTGTACAGCGTAGAGCTATTAAACTCATTGGTAACTCAAGTCTTACTAGCTGTCTTGATTCTTTGCGACACAGAAGAAATGTTGCTGATTTGACTATATTTTATAAATATATTATGGATGAACGAGCTTCTGATGAGATCAAATCGATTTTACCTAAATCAGCTAATCTTTCGCGTCACACCAGAGCAAGTGTAGCGGCCCATCCCTTTACGGTTCAAATAATTAGGTGTAGAACTGTAGCCTTCCAACGCGACTTTTTCAACAGAGTCTCTCATCTTTGGAATGCTTTACCTTCCTGGGTTTTCCCTGATGACATTAATCCTCAAAGCTTTAAAGTCAACGTTCATAAATTTCTCAGAGAAACTTAATTTGCATTCCATTCTTATCCCTAGTTGGCGTGGTATCTTCGGATATTCAGAGACGTTAATTTATAATTTATTATAATTAACACTAAACATGCCTGACTTTGAATAAAAAAAAACGCAATTTTTTTCTCAACGATTATAAACCATACATAGAGTTATATGAAGGCTTGATTCTTCGAGTAAGCGTGGCATCATCAAGAAATACTTCACAGTTAAGATTGAGGGTGCTACCGTTGACTGAATAGAGTTCATCCGCCAGCACCCCTAGAATATCACCTTGACTAGTGATAGTCTCTGCTATTTCCAGTGGTATGTGATATCTCACGTTAGCTCATAAGTCAATAGCAATGAATGGAGTACGCGGGCCACATCCGTAGATCAAAAATAAAAAAAAATTTACAAATAAAAAATATTGATCCCTCCATGCGGGTTAATGTTTTAAAAGGTTAGTCTCTTTTAAACAAGTATCTCGAGTCGCTAAATGAAGTTTATTTGGCCTTATGGTAATAGTAACGACTGTCTCTGGAATTCATAGATCAGGAAAACGAAATGGTAACTAATTAATTAAATATTTCATGATGTCATGATCTCACTTCATGATCTCGTAACTCTGTTACGGTTGTGAGACTGTCACCTAGTTATTTTTTAGCTTGAACCGAGAACTACCAATTAGAGCCTTTCAACGAGTTTTTTAAGCAAGTGGATTTGAACTCGACATATCGTTTTTTAAACGATTTCTTCATATTGGTCCTCAAAACCGAATAACCAAAACAAAGTAAAATCAACAAACAAATTCCGTTAAAAGTCATCAGATTTCAGAATAACAAAATAAACCCTTTCTCATATCTACTAAACTAAATAAACTTAATCAAATCGTTAACTTAAGTAACATCATTTAAATTCATTTAATCAATTTAATCTAAATACCAAACTCGTTTATAAAATTTCCTCCCTTTTTACAAAAAAAAAAGTGCACCCCTTTTTAATTCGTTGCCACAAAAAAATGTAATATTTTGACAAATAATGACGAATTGAAATAATTTTATTTATAAAATTTTGTGGTTCTTCAAAATTTTTGGAAAAATATAGAAATGGGGGATAATTTTATTTGAAACACGAAATTGTTTGCTGATTTCTAATATTTGATAACATTTTAAAAGTTAATTTTCTTTTGTTTTCTGTTTTAGATTAATTAAATATTTGATAATTATATTGGTTGGAATAGATTATTTGGTTTTTGCGCATCACAAGGTGTGAGAAGGATTGAATAAATAAATCTATAAATGTCTGATGTCTTTTAATTATTGTTGTTTCAATTTTGCCAGTGGGAGTTTTAATTTTGATAGATACCAACATATTGTTTAATAATCATAATGCTTTTCTGTATATCAGTATAAGTGGAAAGTAAACAAACCACAGAAAAATAAAACAAATAGATCTCTTATTTCCATTTTAATTGGAATCCTATTCAGTAATTTACATTCATCAATAGAAATATTTGATTGAAATAAATCAATCCTCTATTGATTCATCCTTTTCAAATATGTATGTTCTATTCAACTTATGTACAATTCATCCAAACGTATTACTACTACTGTATATTAATTTTCTGTTCAATTAAAAACATATAAATGGATACAGAACAAATGAAATTTTCTCGATAATTGTAATCCTCTCCGGCAATATTCAATTTCATAATTTCGTTTTGTTATATGAAAATTGCAATTTAATGTTTGTTTTACATTAAACTAGAACATTGTCAATATAATCGAAAAAATAATAAGTGATATGAACAAGAATTGTATCGGAAATTTATTATGAAATTTTAATTTTAACAGTGGAAAAATGTTATGGTTGAATTTTAATTATAAACTACTATTAAATTACATGTTGCAAATTCTTTATTCATATAGTTTTCTAAAATTTTAAACAAATATTCTAATGTTTTAAACATTTAGTTTTGTTAAAACTTACAATATGACATATCATCTTATTTTTGGTCCATTTACTTAAAGAAAAATATATTTCATAAATTTTATTAAAGAATTCAATAAAATTTTCTAATAGTTACACTTTTAACTCATACAATGCAATACAATCATACAATTTTAATTCATCCGAAAAACCCGACAAACATTTTCATACATGAATAAAGCGGTCGCATAATTAAGCTGTAAATTGAAAATGTTTGAGTGTAAAACGATGCGACAATTTTTTCGCCATTTTTTTTTTAATGAAACAATTAGACAAAAAATCAGAAATTAAAAAATTTAAATATTTGAATTATCATTACGTGTAGAAAATAATAGTATTTTTCATAGGTTTCTTAATATTATGAAAAATTAAATATAAAAATCGGTTGAAACAAGACCAATAAAAAATATTAAAAACAATAATAATTTTTATTAAATCACTAAAAATAATTATTCAAAACGCCTGTTTGTTTTTTCAGTTTTTTGTCACTATATGTGTTATTATGGTTTTCCATATTATTCACTGTTTGTGTGCTTTTGTAACTTTTGAATTAAAATGCAATATTTAAAAATATACTTTTTACTGTTTATTTTTAAATTTATTTATAATAATAAAATTTCCTTATAGTAACAATTTGATATTTATTTTTTGATTTTAAAGAATATCGATTTCGACTTACGTCATCCTCAGTTCTTAAATTATTATTACAATTTTTGTTTAAACTATTACTTATATACTATTTCAACTGCTGTTTTTTATTATTATGTCATATATTTTGTTAGTTTTAGTGTTGATTTTATCATTTAAAATATTGTTATTGTTTTTATGTTTATATATTTCTATTTCTTCCAATCTATCTAGATTCTGTCCTTTTCTTTTTTTATGTAATATGGTTAAATTTGTGTTGATATTGGTGTATTTGTGTTTTTCTATTTTCAAATGTTGGGCATATCTGGATTTTGGATCGCTTCTGTTAATTTCATTGGTGTGCTCGATAAATCTTTTTTGAAGGACCTCCCCGTCTGGCCTATGTAAATTGAATTGAATTGTTGCTATAAGGAAGTTTTTATTATTATAAATAAATTTAAAAATAAACAGTAAAAAGTATATTTTTAAATATTGCATTTTAAGTTTTTTGTTATTAACTTCACTCAAAAAATTCTTTCGCACATCATTTTATACGAACATAAATTAAAATTAATCAATTTTATATTAAACGAAAGTGTATTATTTATCAAAATGTTAAAGGAAACCAGCCATATTAGAAAATATAAAAATTCTTCTTGTTTTGCTAGTCTAATTCTTTCTTTTCTTTTGTTTGTTATTATTATCATTAAATAAATTTCGCTTCTTTTCGTTTCATATTGTTAAAGAAAAGACCGAAAGAAAAGATTAAGAAAATATCTAAAACTTCAATCAATGCAAATAAATTAAGTGAATTGATAAATTAGATTCTATGGCTAAAATTCAATCAATTTTTTAATATGGTTGTAATCAACCGATCACCATAACTAATATTTACCTCGTATATAGAGTTTGCCAGCATATCAAAACTTATTTTGAAAATATTTACATAACTTAAATATTTGCTCGTGTCGTTAGAAAATATTGCTTGTCCCTTATAAAATATTCACTATTATAAAATCACAGGAAATAACACAATCAATTTAAATTACTCTCGTAATTATTTTCATTCATTTTATAAAAATTAGCACAACTATAAAGAAAACATTTAACTTTTTTTTCGATTTAAATTATTTAATTGTTTTTAATTTATAATTTAATAAAAAAGATTGTTGTTGTAAATAAACACAAATAAAAATGGTTTGAAGAGATTTGACTTTAGAGTATATATAAATATGTACAGAGAGAACATAACTTTAAAATTGTAGGAGACAAAACAAATTGTGATCGCTGATGAATGATATGTCATATTCAATTTCTCTTTTCGCCATTTTCATTTGTGTTTATACTTAACCACAAAATTTGTTATTAAATTATAAATTAAAAACAGTTAAATAATTTAAAACGAAAAAAAAGTTAAATGTTTTCTTTAGTTTATAGTTTTTATAAAATAATTGCGAGAGTAATTTAAACTTATTGTGTTACTCCAGTGATTTTATAATAGTGAATATTTTATAATGGACAAACAATATTTTCTAACGACACGAACAAATATTTAGATTATGGAAATATTTTCAAAGTATGTTATGAAAACTTACTGGCAAACATCTTTCGCTATAGGAGCAAATTAATTTTTAATTCATAAACTATCAAAAATTACATGTTTGGTTATAATGAAATCCAAAACGTCACTTTTTGTTCATTTTTCTTTATACAGTCGCAGGGAGGGATAAACTATTTTTTTATGGTAGGTATTTTTCTTAAAGATTTAAAAGAGACTCGCAATAATTGTACAATTTTGAATCAAATGAAAAATTTAATAATAGTTTCTCTCTGAGAAAAATAGAGGAAAACAAACAAACAAAAAAACGATTTGACATAAGACGAGTCACGTACGTGTCTGTAAGATTCAAAAGCGATCTTTTCCATTTTAACATTTTTTGATGAAGTGATTAAAATTGTGATATAATATAAAGTAAATTAATTAATATTATAAGAATTGTTAGTTAAATAGTTGATTAGGTTTCTTAAGAAAACAATGAATCAAATCAAGGAATCCAGTTGCAAATAATTTAGAAATTTAAAGTTTTTTTCAGCTAATTCTGAAATGTCAAAAATGGAATAGATCGCATTTGAATCTAATAGACACAATATTAGTTGTGGTGATAGGTTGCATATTAGTGATCACCATTTGCTATATCTCGCTTCATACAATTTCAAAGTTATGTTCTCTCTATATTTATTTTACTCTAAGCCCTAAGGTTCTAATGAATGTTTAATAAATTTTCGAATTTTTTTTCTGTGTAATGGAAAGTAATTGATATTTATGTCGAATTCTTTTCACTCAAATCCTTAAAAAAATTGATATAAATTTTGTTAACGACAATTTTTATATAACTATAAATTGTTTAATTTTGAAGAATTAATTATTGTGTTTTATATAATATATATACAATATTTTAACTAACGTTTAATAAAATAACTCCCAATAAATAAAAAAAACTCTAAAATGGATTTATTAGAATTAAAATATTATATTTCATTGGTGGTGAAAAAAGATGCATCATATAAAAAAAGTCCGAGCGGCAGGTATATCCGCTAGAAATAGGTAGATTTCGGGATCAGACAGTTATGTGTGCAATTAGAATCGGATTTATCAGATTACTTTATAAAAAATACTAATTAAAAACAGAAGTATTAAACTAACTTTAAAAATAAACATTATTTTATACAGTTTTTGGGCTCTAGGCACTTAACCTGTACCCCGGTATGGCCAATTGTCAAATGCTGTTGTACTTCACACAGTTTATTGCAGATAGCTAAAGAACCTTTTATTGCAGATGTCTGGCTTTTTAAAAAATGATAGAAATATGTTCAAATAATTAATATTTATAAATTTTGTTTACATATTTTGCCCCAAACGGCCGTTATAACGCTTTGTTTTTGACAGTTTTAAGGCTCTAGACTCTTAACCTGTACCCGGATATGGCCAGTTGTCGAACTTATCCAAGAAATTGTTTGCCGCAACACGCTCAGAAAATTTTTTTGGTCTAGGTTGAAAAATGCGACCGTGAGAGTGCCGCTAAATTCCGTTATACCTCATATCGTTATATATATATATATATATATATATATATATATATATATATATATATATATATATATATATATATATATATATATATATAATTTTTTTTTTTTGTTTTTCCGTCTCCGCTTTACATATATAGTCGTTTGGCATCAAAATTTTTCCGAAATTCCGAGATGACGGTCATTGCAATAGGTAGATTTTTATATGAAATCTACCTAAATTAAGACGCTTTTCTCTAAAATGAAGTAAATAATTTAAATTTAAAACAAATATAAATGAATAAAATAAAATAATTTAATTTACAAATTAATTAAATCTTTTATAAATCTTCTATAATACGCAGAATATGATATTATGTTTACGATATTTTTCAAATTTAAAAGTAAACAACCGCTATTTAAATATCACTAATACAAACATATTTCACATCAACTTTTCTTTTTTGTTCTTTTCAACACATACCTTGTAAATTGATTTAAGAACACACAAAATCAGAGACTTAAAGAATAGTAGATTCTTGTATGAGCTTAGAATGAAGGCAATTATTAACGAGGATGAAGTTTCCCGAAACGAGCTTAGCGAGTTTAGGGAATCATCCGAGTGAAGAATTGCCATCATCCTAAGCGAATATTTTATCCACGCAATGCTATTTTATCCACGACTGTAAAATATTTCGTTTAATTTCCAGTTTTCATGCAAAAATTTGTATCGCCATATTGAAATAAAAATATCAAAGATAGCGAAAAACAAAACAAGTTTGTTGTTTAATTTGTTAGGGGAATATTTAATAAACTATAGAGCTGTTAAAGAATTTTAAACAAATTCACTAGTTGTGGAATGAATACAATTACAATGGAAGACATACGCCTGGAAAGCATATATTCTTTAGTAGTCGTGGATAAAAAAACTTACAGGAACCACACTAGTTTTTGTTTTATTCTAAACCAAATCATTTGTTTTTCAAAGCCTGCTAACTTTTAAAAATATCAAATCAGAAATGTTGAGAATTTTAAAAATTTTATTCTCTGAATTTTTATTTTATTTATCATTAAAATAGTACATTATGATGCTAGGACGTAAAGCTAAAGATTTTGAACGGATGTGGAGTTTGCAAATCGAGGCGCTAGCCGAGACTTTTTTGACTGCATATAGATAATGAACTTTTTCAGTTTATAATTATAACTTTTAAAAGTTGGAAAAATAAACGCAGACGTTTGAAAAATCGATAAAAAATGTTTAAAATCTATTTCCGAAAAAATTAATATTATCTAAAATAATCTAAAAGTTTCCCTTTCAAACTAATAAATTTTAAGAGAAAACCGTAATGTTTTTAAATTGATGCCTTATTGTTTAAAAACTAAACTTTCGGGTTTATAATATAGCTTTCAAAGTTTGAAATTTGAAAATAAGACCGATAGGAGGGTAAAAGAAGACTTAAATGACTGTTAAATAGGATTTTTCGTTTAAATAAACAACGCAAAAGATTTATTCTTATCCATTTACGGCCTAAAAAGTAAAATTTATCAATGAACTATAAGACACTTAGGTTTTCTTTTAAGATGCTGTTATCCAGAAAATTTATAATTATTATAATTGTTATAATTATTATAATTATTATAATTATAAAAAGTATTGTAAATTAATTATAAATAAAAATCATTTTAGTTAATTCATTTATTTTTATTTATTGTTAAATTCATATATAAAACTTCAAATGCATAATATTATTATTAAAAATTAATACAAGTTTTGGAAAATAAAAATGTTTGGTTTTTTACAACAATTGTATGAAATGTTTGCTTATTTTTCAATGTCTCGAAACAAATTACATTTTTAGTAGTGGTTTCATTTATTTCATAATTACAGAATAATTCATTAAATTCCTTAGTATTAAAAATAATGCAAATAAAATATATTTTATTTTCTAAACAAAATATGTCAATAATTTTAAAGAAATTTGGAAAATTATTTTCGGTATATAAATGGGTTATAAATAGGCCAATTCTGTATACAAAACCTCCATATGAGAATGATCTTATTTGAATAAATGTTGCTTCGTCTGTCAATTTGAAATAAAGTGTTAATAAATCTCTATTATCATGATATTTTAATAATATCGTTTTTCTTTTACCAAATGATAAAAGATCGGATAAATCTAGATTCTTCCATGTGTAGTACATTTTCTGTTGGTGTCTATGAGATAAAGTTTTGGCGATGTTTTTGAAGTTATTAAGGTAATAACCACTTTTTGTAAAGTTACGGTGGTAGCCTTCATAACGCATTGCCCACAACTGAATTAAAGGACCCATCCTAGAAATTATAGACGGATAATGTGTCATAAAGTGATGTTTGGGCAGCAAATTTAACCCGCACATTTTTAATATGTTTAAATGCGAAGCTATATCATGTGGGAGTTGTTCATTATCAATTTTGGAAATTATCGGCGAAAATATTATTTTCAATATTTTTAGGAGTGAATTTACTGCTGGCCAAATATCATTTAAATATTCCAAATAATCGGCGAATATAAACGCCACATTTGTTATAAGGCACCAATTCTGAGATGCAGAAAGACCGAGAGATATTGATTTCTTCTTAATTCTAATTGCAGTTGGTTTGTTTTTTTTATCTAAAAATCCGTAACTAAAACCTGTTATTCTATTATTGATTTGATCAAGAGTACATAATTTTTTTTTTTGTCATTTGCTCAAAAAAGAATTTTAATACAAATGGTACTGCTCCTTCTAAAACATCATGCATTATATCAACTGTTCCGTTGTCTATAATGTTATAATACGAAAGTGTGTTTAAAACAGAATTAAATTTCATACCAGTTTTAGTGCTCTCATGTGTTTGAAATGATTCTATTTGCCTCTGATAGCTTCTTAAATTACTAGGTATTTCAATACTATATTTCCTAAGATCCTCTTTAGGACAAATGGAAAATCTACAACAATTATCACTATTAAATGATTGAGGAAAACCAAGTAAAGTATTTCCTCCTAAGTTGTCATGGGTTACATTAACTAGAGTGCCTTTTATAATATTGTCGTTTATGACAATTCCTTTTGTTTCTAATATTGTTATCTCATCGCGAATTAATGTTAAAATTTTATTTATATATGTTAGGTTTAGTTTTATATCACTTACGTAAAATAGCGATACTAGATGTATATGTTCCATTTTAGAATTATAAATAGGATCTAAATTACACATAGAAAAATATATTCCGCCTAATTTGTGAATCCCAACTTTGCTGCCAAGTGGATTTACTACCTCAAAGTCATCATAAAAAATTTGTATTTGAATACAATTTTCATTGTTTTTAAAAAACGAAGAATTTTTAAAATTTTCGCTACAACAATAAAATTTTGATTCGTCTAAGCATTGATGTTTTTGATTAAAATATGCCTCAAAAAATGACCTATTTTCAAACAGACTCTTAATTGTTTTTACAATGGAAATGTACTGAAAAGTGCATTGAACTTGTACTACCTCTTCCCTTTGTGTTTCTTGATTGAACTTCTTTTCAGATCGAATATCTAAAGCAACTTCTTCAGGTTCAACGAAACCAGAACTATCGTTAGTATTTTTATTCCTTCGATATTTAGAAGACGATAATTGCAATAAAGCAGCAATTTTTCTTTCTAAATTGAGCAAGATTTCAATTTGTGATTGGTATTTAGAATCACGAAACAAACTTTTTAAGCAATCAAAAAAATTTTCAAATATTGTATATAAATGTTTGCAAATTGTATTTATATTATTATCTGCTATGCCTATCGCTGATAAAAATTCTAAAATATTTGTAAATAATGAGTTTAATTTAGTAGTCTTGTTAGCTTCGTTTTCATTTGAAAGATTAGTACTGGAGAAAGCGGATCCTTCTAAATTGGAGGTATTGTTGATCTGGCGCAATTGATTTGAAATTATGGGGGTACTTTCTTCTAAATTATCTTTGTTTGTGTCTAAATTATTTTGTATGATATCACATTGATTTATAGATAATTCTTGTCCAGATAAATTTTTATTTTGATTTAATTTTTGGCATTTTAATGTGTGATTTGATAAACTTCTATAATTATCTGATTTAAAGTCACAGTTTTTTGCAACTACACATTTTAAAGTTAATGTGTTTGACAAATATAAACTGTGAACATATTTCAAATGATATTTTGTAAATTTAAAGGATTCAAACTTTTTTTCACAAATGTAGCAAAAATAAGATTCCATTTTCATTAAAAAAAATTCAAAGAAATAAACTAAAATTTAAAATGAAAAATATTTAAATACTTAAACTTTAAATGTGTAGCTAAATTTCTTCCTATTTCCAAATATTTGACATCTGAGTATTATACTTAAATTAATTCTGAAATCCTTATCTAAAATAAAAGAATTGTTTGATTAAACGTTCCGTTTAAGGTTTTTGCAATTTAGACTTACAAATTCGATTTGAAAAAAATTAGGTGGCTTTTAAATCTTCAAGAATATTCAATCTATTGCAAATTTGTCGAATTCTAGGTGATAACTTATTCTTGGTTCCTAAATCGTAGACATAGTGTTCAAAAAAAGTGAAAAAATACTTTAAATCTGGATCGTATTCCAAAGAAAAAACAAATATTGAACAGAAAAGTACATTAAATGCTTCAATAATGTTATAGTTGCTTGGTAAGCATACAATCTCATTGTCAACTGCAATGAAATATTGATCTACTGAAGATCGCGTCGATCCCACAGCAATCAAGTATGGTTGCCTGTTTTTATTGAAGTACTCCGCCTTAGGTGTCTGCAACTAAATGGTTGTATTAAGTATTTAAATTCATTTTATAAATTTTATATAGACTCACCGTTTTAAAAATTAAAAGTTTTTCTAGTTTATTAATAAAAGACCCTGGTGAACTTGGAAGTAGCTTTACCAGTGCAATCAATGCTAAAGTAGGTTTATTCCATTCATCAACACCTAAAGAGTTGCCCGTCTCGTTTAATATTACAAAAATATTACTTTGCAATTTTGGCCATTTTTCGGTAAGTACACGTGATTCCACAAATCGATGGTTGAAATCAAAAACTATCTGTAACAAAAAAAAAAATGTTATACAATTTAAAACTAAGAAGGAGTGAAAAATACCAATTTTGGGTCCACAAAAAAATAAGGAAACTCTTCGGACAAATTCGAGTTCCGAGCAATCAAATCATTGCGCTCGTTAACAGTTTTCTTTAATAATGTCTTAACTTTCTCAGTTTGCGCCGGGAGAACTGCTGATTTCAAATATCTAAGATCATCGGTTGGATCATATGGCTCAGCATTTACAGTTTCAATATCTTGTTGTGTCGTTGATGAGGACGGTGTATTGAATTTTTTTGAATTAAAATTTAAATTTTTGAGCTGGCTTACTAAATAGCCAGCATTTTGGTCAGGATCATAAAACACTTCCTAAAAGTATCAAAATATTAAATGAAATAAAGATCATTACTGCTTAAATAAAATATATATATATAATTGCTCTAACAGGTTACCACCACCGTTCACTTTAATATGCTCCCTAATTGACTACAAAATAAGTGATAGCATAATTGCTTATAATGTTTTTATAGTATTATACCTACATCGGTTGTTATATATACCCCTGCTCCAATTGCACAATAACTCCTCTTTAGTGTGCTTGCTACAAAAAATTAAATAAAAATTAATGAATAGTTGTAACAGTAACCAAGCATTAATTATACTCACTTTGACTTTGATCGGCTGTAAAAATTTCCAAAAAGAATGAGTCGCAATATAAATATTGGCACATTAAATAAGTTACTAGCTCCGGTGTTAACTTTTCTCCGTATTTATCACGGAAACATACAAATTGGTCTCGAGGTATCTCGAATACACTTAAAACTAATAATAAATAATAAATTTATTAATTAACTTTACTAATTTTATTAAAAACGTTAAAAATAACACAGCACTTTACTAACCAGATAAAACAATGTCCTCAAAGTTAAAACTTTCTTGTTCTGTATTGCAGAACTTGTTCAAAAAAACATATTTATTTTTATTGTTATATTTCACATGCAGTATCCTTCCCACAAGTTCATTCATTTTTTATTTTAAATAACCAATTTTCTTTTGACACTTAACTTAACTAATCGATCGGAAATCACTGTTTGAATTAAGCAATAAAGTATAATAATGCAAACCTATAATACGACTAAGCATATTATAGGGATTTCCCGAAAAATGTATTTTATCTATTTTTGAAAACCGTTCACGATCGTTTTTCAACTTTTTAGTTTTATGTTTTAAAATTTAACAGAAAAATCGTTAAAGATTTAAAAAGAAAAACATTTAAGGTTTTTTATTCTTAAAAAAAAACTTTTGATGTTTACTATCTTGATTATGAAACTAAAAAGGATTCGTTATTAGTATTTTTGGTTTTAATGGTGTTTTAAAGAATTTTTTAGTTTAAAAATGATACTTTTTGGTTTTTATTGTGCTCAAAACTTTTTGAAGTTTTAAATTTGTCCTTAAAATGTTTTAAATTTTAGCAAAACTATTAAGGTTTAAATGAAAGTTTTAAAATTAGTCTCGATTTTTTACCGTGCATTAAGTACAAAATAGCTTACGTCCGTGCATCATATACTCGTACTATTTTTTATTCGCCGCAAGCAAAATATTTTAAGAAAATTGGTTTATTCTAAATTAACATTATAAATTTTCATAAATTTTAAAATAAAAATATGTGGAACATGTAACCTTTGACAAAATATTTATTATTTTTTCCAAATTATTGTGTAGCTATGACAACAAATGATAACAACTATTTTAATTGGGTAATGAAATTTTGAATTTAAGGGTTGCTTTGATAAACATTTTTATTTTTCATAGAATTTAAACAAATACAAATGCTTTTTACTTTTTTGAACGTAGCTATGACAACAAAATAAATAGTTGAAAAGTGATACTTTAAAGCCGCAAATCACAGTAATCAAAGTTAGTTATACTTTAATATGTAGGCGAATAAAAAAATTATTTTTACCGAATTAGGTTTACAAAGTTTTTGCTTTAATAACTATATTTTTTATTAGGGATTATAACATCCTTTGGAATTAACGTAATTTTCTTTAAAAAACAAGAGAAAATAATCTTTCTAGTAAGCACAAAAAAATTAACTTTTAAATATAATGCATATATTTTCTTAAAATAAAATTTTTTGTCCTTTAATATTAAAACTAGTAAATTTTGTTTATTGCAAAGACTTTTACCTTAAAGTTTAAGAACTTTTCATTACTTAAAATCAAAATCTGATAATTTGCTCCGTGCAAAGATAAGATGGAATAATTAATCTATCGTGAATTATAGAAATTTGAAATTTATTGCTTATTTTGTCGTGGTTTATGTCTTATGAGGAGATTGACTAATAAGAAACAATGTTGCTCTAGAATGAAAGCAATGGAATTTAATAGATTTAAATTATCAAAATAATTTAAATGTAAGATAGGTAGACAATTTCGGTTACACTAGGTGACTTATAGTCAGCACTGTAGCTTGTGTTGACAATTTTACAGTTATCGTTAAAGAAAATATTGCTCTTTTATCAGATGGCCGAATCCAACTTTAGGCAGAAATGGTTCAACGATGAGGAAGCAGCCGCAAAAAAACGACGTGTTTTTACAAACTGGAATAAACTTCAATTTCATTTTTCCTGTTATTAAGGGTGAGTTTATACAAACATTAATAGAGATTATCTAGCCCATCTTTAAATTCATTCCAAATTACAAAATGAACTGAATGCCATAGCACAATTTGGATGGTATGCGAAAAAGTGCTAAACAGACGTTGCCATGTTAAGTCTATAAGGCGGTTATTGTTACATAAGGTTTCTGCCATACATTTCCTGCTTCTAACAATCAAATTTAAGGCTTTGTGCAGCTATTTCTATTAAAATTTTCCTATAAAGAATTTTCCAATATATCGAATTAAGTTCAGACTAACGGCTTTGGGAACCCCAAAGACATGTTACCTTAGTCATGAGTTTATAGAAGATATCAAGAATGTAATCTCTCATCTCATCGTATCACAGTGAAATTTCATTTTCTTCGATCACTGTACAAATTGTAAAAGTTTTGAGCATCCTCATATCATCGCAAAAAATGTAAAATATTATGAAAAAATTATTTCTAGAAATTGGACATGGAAATTGAAACACTTTGTTAAAGTGAGAGAACATGAATATTGATTTCTCGTTATAAACGTTAGCTTTTCGCTTTCATTTTTTTTTTATAATTTTCGGTTAATACAATTTTCATAAATATACACGTAACGTAACATGGAAAACCGAAAATCAAACAAAAAAATTGAAGGATGTAGATTTAGACTGTACATATAGATAATATAATTCTCGTATGTGATGATATTTTTTGTTTGAATTGGTTTTTGGTTTGATTTCTACCCTTACATTCGTTCTTTTTTAGAATTCGTTCAAGTTTTACGGTAATATGACTCGTGGTTGCCATAGGAGACACAAGAAAATGAGAGTTGATTGCGATTTTAATTTTTTTAAGTTTTGATTGGAACATTTGAAGTTATACAAGTATTTTTGGATGGTTGTAGAATTTATAATGAACTTTATATTTGATAAAATATTTGCTTCATGTGGGTTGATCAAATATATTTTTTACAAGATCCATCAATGAGGATAAGTTGAAACATGCAAAAAATAATATCTATAACATATTTTAACAAACAAACACACAAAATACCAACCTCTTTCTTCATTATTCCAGATCAACCACTATTTTAACAGAAATAAAAGCAATAGTAATAATAAATCACTTAAATTATTTAAAAATTTTAACAGATTATTATTTTGTTCTCCGTGATGTACATATGTATAATGGTTTGAGTTCTGCATTTTGGTTTGATTTTAGTTACACTAGTAGCCGAATAAAACTATTTCGAAAATTATATCAACGGAAAAAATTGTATATATGCTCTCGTCGATCATA
Organism: Diogma glabrata; assembly: GCA_963693315.1. Lineage (NCBI taxonomy): Eukaryota > Metazoa > Arthropoda > Insecta > Diptera > Cylindrotomidae > Diogma > Diogma glabrata. The sequence goes on along the minus strand of OY856188.1, from coordinate 216,876,499 downwards.
CTTCTTTGCATAAATTCACCTCAATTTTCATTATGTATTTTGGTTTGGTTTTATTATATATGTATCAAATCAGAGAACAAAAAATAAAAATACAAACAATGAAACGCTGTTAGTGTGATTGATTGATGGGAAGATTTATGTCATTGTTGTTTTATTTTAGTTGACTATTTTTTCCACTTGGCTTGATTTTGTAACTTCTCGTTGTTTAATTTTAGAATGTATAAATTGAAAGGTATTATGAATATGCAAATGTTGATATAGTGGATGGTAATTTAGTTTATTCTAAATAACTTAATGGCATTTTTTTCTAACATAAATGAGATTTTTAACAGCAATTAAAAATTCGGGTTACAAAGGGTTTTTATATGCCGTTTATATGTACATATTGTAAAATTTCTGTGAAAGAAGATTTTCGATATTTAAGTGTTTTTCCAGAGTCAAAAGTACAGTTTGTTGTTCAGCTGCGCTTGAGTATGAGTTGTTGAGTTGTTGAGCTACGCTTGAGTCAGGCAAATGTGTTCATGTAGTTGTCTCAATCACGGTGAAATTGTTTGCAAATATTTTTTGTTTGTTTGAAAAATAAACCGCCAACTTCGAGATGAGGTTGTCATTACTTCAATTTTTTTTTAGTGTATTTTAAAAGAAGAAAAAAAGAAATTTCTCTCGGTCTACCTAGGCCTTAGAAGGTTTGTTTATATGAGTTGTTCTAATTCTTATTAGCACATTTTATTTGTAAAAAAATTACAATGAATAAAATGATATTTCTTTGTATCAGTTTTTTATTTAAATGTTTTAGTTTGTATTTAATTGATAGAAAAACCTTACAAAAAATCAGTAGGTATAAGTAAGAAAATGGTAATTAATGACAGCTGCTTTTTTGTAAAGGAATTATAAATTTATAACGATTTTTTTATTTACTTTGTTTTAAATTAGACAGAACATGCAATTAAGATTATGATTTAATTTTCTTACGTTGTCACCAAAAAACGCAAGGTATTATAAAACGTTCCTTTGTAATGCAAAAAATCCCATATAATGTAAAAACATTTCCATAATATGGAGTCTAATGACAGTGGAAAAATTCAACTTAAGTAAAAATAAATAAGTGATGAAGAAGTTTCATCTTTGAAATTGTCATTGCCTCAACGGCGTAACCGATAGTGTGTCTGCCCAAGGATTCAAGCCGGGCACTGACGAGGTAGGTTCGAATCCCAACCAAAACAATGTGAAGTGGAGTTTTTTTCTGAGAAAATTCAAAACCATACCTTTGAATTGAAAAAATTCCAATTACTTCTTTAATTACTTGAGTTTAATTGATCTCAAAAATTCAAAGTTCCTTTGTATATTTTATAGAATCTGTTTAAGTGAGCCGTCCCAATTATAGATTCTGCGTTTTATTTTCAATTGATGTAGATTGACTCTGCGAAATATGTTTTATATAATGCAACTCGTGTCAATTAACATACGGAGGAACTGCGTTTTATTTTTCAACTGGTATAATACATGATGTCATCAAATTTATACTGGATGATATGTCAGTGTAAAACGTGTAAATTTTATCCTCATATTTTATTATATGCTAAAATTTAGAAATTTAATTTTTTGTAATGAAATACTAATAAATAATATTACTTTATTATGAAAAAGATAATGCTATCCATCAATAAATCAATGAATAATATGAACTTTTTATATGTTTGCGTGTAAATAAAATTGCGTGTACATAAAATTACGTGTACATAAAATAAAAAAACATAAACATAAAAGAAATCGTTGGGAATTTGATAAACGATTTAAATATATATCACCAAAAAATAATTGCTAGAGATTATTCTCTAAATCTTTATCATTTTATTTTACTTAATACTTATTTGACCTCAACTTAATACTTGAGAAATTCTTCAACTGCTAAATTTCAAGAGCCAATTTTAGTGAAAGTTTTTCTTTGCTACTAATAAATTTGCTTAAAATTAAAAACGGATAAAATCACCTACCAACAATTTATGTTCTAAGCAAATAAAAATTCAAATCATTAAATTGCGTGAAGAACTATAATATTAAAACTACAAATTCATCTAACCAAACTTAGCCAAATCGTTTTCATCCCTTAAATGTTCAATTTAATTTATTATATGTATTTCAGTACATCACATATTGTTTAGATAAAAAATGGGATAGTTCTTCACCTTGTGTTTAATTTGTTTAGTCCTTAAATTTATGTATATTGTATAAATTCACTATTTTTATTTCTACCATATGTTGAATGCATTTAGTTTAATGATAATGATAAATTAATTAAAAATTTAGTGATAAACATAATAAATTAATTAAATGTTTATTTGAATAGATATATAATTTAATTGTTTTTAAATGAAATTTTAAATGTATTTCTATTATGAAGATCTAGAAACTTTTGATTGGTAAGCAATTTTTAAACCTTTTTATCGCTTTGAAAGAAAAAGTGAAATTGTTTGTTGAGTCACCGATTTGTGTCGTTATATTTTCGATCCTTGTAATTAGCTAAACTACTTAAACTTTTTTAACTTAAAGCTTAATCTTTTTGTCAATTTATTATTGTTTTCCAATTTAACTTTCAACATTTAAAAAGAATTTTATTTACAACATGATTTGAATAAAAATGCGCGTAAATTACCCTAATTAAATCAAATTAAAATCAATCAATCAAACAAGCCTATCAATATTTACTAATTAAGATAAAGGTTTACAATTTCATTTTACAAAAACATTATATTTTTTTCAATTCAAATTTATTGGAATCATGTATCACTAAATGCTTATTATTTTAATTAAAATAACAATTCTTACTTCTGACTTCTATTAATTAAGGATTTAATGTATCGTTTATTGCATCGTATCGTATATGTTGCATCAAATTCAATAACTAAATTTAATGCAACAACAAATTTGAGAAAAAATGTTAATATGGTTTACTTTACTTTGAATGTTGAAAACGTTGTTGTAAACGTTTTCGTTCTTTGATGTTCAGTTTTTGTTGAGATACTAATAAATATATAATATCATTATTTTATCCCTAAAAAACTGTAAGAATGGGTAATGATATTCATTTATATGTAAAAAAACAAATTTTTGTTTATTTTTTAAAAAGGAAATTTCAAATGGAGCAAATAACTGAAAGAAAACGAAATTAGCAGAAAATAAATAGTTTTCCTCATTTGTTCAATTAAATTGGATTTATACTAAAAGATAATAATAATATTATAAAAGAATGCCCTAAAGAAAAACACAAAAAATTTAAAAAAAACTTGAGTTAACATAATTTGCTTTTAAAGAAAGAAGACTGAAAGGATCGTAACAACTTGTTAGTGTTGTGTTGGGATATCAGTAGTATTCATATCCCTAATATTAGAATAAGTTCGGATATATGTTCTGCTTTTAAGTTGATGCCAGCTATACTGCTGACTATCCATTAGAGTATTTTATCTGTTCTTCTAGCCAAAATTGAATGGTTTATTTTCTATGGAGAGAGTTTCAATTTTCAATGGGAAATAGTACATTATACACCAAGGGAGAGAACTGCATGTTTTTCTCCCAAAGTGTGTTATACGTGTACTATTTTTTGCACGATCATAATATAATTATGATATTAAAAACTAAATCTATTCATTTAAATAGGTAGAAAATTATAAATTTTATTGTTCATCTTAGTAGGCGATTTTTATGCAAATTTGTTTGAATTTATCGAAAAAAATTTCTGTTTCCATGAAAACTATAATTGTTGTCATGGTTTGATATTTTTTATTCTCTATGTAGTAAAAAATGCAATCCGCTCCCGTAAATGAGGGAGTGGAATTGAACTTTATATACAGCTCGTGCAAAAAATATTTTTCACACGATTTGTATATAAAGATCATTTGCGGGAGCGGGTTGCGTCTTTTACTCCCTAGAGAGTAAAAACTAACAAACTATGACAACAAAGATAATTTTCATGAAAACAGAAATATTTACGATAAATTCAAACAAATTTTTATAAAAACCGCCTATACTAAGATGAACATTAAATATTATAATTTTCGTGTTGTTTAAATGAATAGATTTAATTTTTAATATCATAATTATATTGTGGTCGTGCAAAAAATAGTTTTATTAACCTCTGGAGAGAGTATGTCATCTCCCTTAGTGATATGTAGCCCTCATGCTTCGTCCTCGGGATCCAAACACACCTCGGGAGAAAAATATGCACTTCTCTCCCTTTGTATATAATCTGTTATTATAGGCACGCATGTTTGACATTTCACACTTATTTATAATAAATATCCAATTTTTATATATTTTTAAGAATATCGTATCGTATCCAATAGATTTAGAATATGTATATAATCATACATTATTGTTACGTTTTTCTAACCTTCCTTCGAATTGGCCTAACTCACAATTCGATAAACGCAGTCCCCAATCTCTTCCTGAGTTCGATCACTGATTAGTAAGCACAAACACCAGGTTTTATTAAGTCTTCAACTCCTTGATTGTTCCACAACAACAGGAAAACAATACAGCAAACAATATTCCTAACTAGAATATTCTTCCAACAGCTTCGAAACTCCAACGGTTTATTGTAGAAATTTCCAGTACACCACGTTCAAAATAATACACAAAATATTTCTTCTCAATAACACTTAAAACTTTATTTACAAAAACTTATTTTAAATATCACTTTTATTATTTTCACTTCACAATCACAGGTTTAAAATAAAACTAATTAAAAACTACAAGAAACAATTTCCTTATATACATTCCGCTTAATCTCTAGAAATTTCTAGGTCACTTTTTAGAAACCTTGAGAAAATATTAGAATATTCGATTATTTTACGTTACGTTGATTTGATTCATAAAATCATAAAACAAATAGACCTTAATTCTAAGAATATGTACAACAACAACAATGTTCATTTCATTAATCTGTTGTAGTATTTTGTTGATTTGATTTTCCTAGAAGTGACCGTAATCGTCTAGATTTTTCTGTAATCGTCTAGATTTTTCTGCAATCGTAACAATACCCTCCACTTAAGCCTGTTCGTCCCGAACAGGATCTAGCTCCCCTTTGTATAAGGCCAATCTTTCCAAATGTACTACTTTCGCTTTTCCTCGATGGGTTTTCTTAATTCTATAAACCACGTCATTCAACTTGCTTATAATGTTGTAAGGTCCTTCCCATGCAGCTTGCAGTTTTGGTGATAACCCTCGTTTTCGTTGTGGGTTGTGTAGCCATACTAATTGTCCTTCTTCAAAACCTTTATTATTAGATCGTATATCATATCGGGCTTTCATTCTATCACTGGTCAGTTGTATCTTCTGCCGAACAAGCTTGTGAATATCCTCAAGGTTCTCCCGGATTCGGTTGACGTATTCTTGCGCAGACAATGATGTTGATGGTACCGCTCCAAATTTGAGGTCACCAGGAAGTCTTAAATCACTTCCAAAAATAGTTTGAGCTGGTGTCATGGTCGTGGTGTCATGAACTGCTGATCTGTATGCCATCAAAAATAAAGGAATGTGTTGATCCCAGTTACGTTGATTCTTACTGACCACTTTTGCTAGAAATTCCTCCAAAGTAGCATTGAATCTCTCAACCATCCCATCTGACTGTGGGTGTGAAGCTGTCGTCCTCGTTTTGTTAAACCCCAGCATTTGACAAATTTCCTGGAATACAGCTGACTCGAAGTTCCGTCCCTGATCGGTGTGGATATCCATAGGAACTCCATAGCGGCTAATCCAATTATTTATCACAGCTTCAGCGATTGTAGTTGCTTCCTGGTTGGGAATCGCACATACTTCCGGCCACTTACTGAAGTAGTCCATGATCACAAGCACATATTTATTCTGATTATCAGTTGTTGGAAATGGTCCCGCTACATCCATTGCGATCCTTTCAAATGGAGCACCTACATAGTATTGCTTCATTTTTCCATGACTTCTTCGTACGGGTCCTTTCACCGCCGCACATTTATCGCATTTTTGACACCACTCCACAATTGATTGCCGAGTCCCTGACCAGTAAAACCGTTGTCGTATTTTTGCAAGAGTCTTATTGATCCCAAGGTGACCTCCACTCGTTCCTTCGTGATACTCCTTCAGTACTGCTTCTATTTTCCCTTTTGGTACCCCTGTAAGGGATTGCTTTATCTTGCCATCTGAGCTTTCCCATATTCTCTTTAGGCATCCATTCTCTAACTGGAGACTGTCCCATTGCGCCCAGTACGCCTTCAAAGTTGGAGTTTTATCAGAAATTTCTCCCCATACTGGTTTGCAACCCTTTTCCTTGAACTCGATGATGGGTGCAAGATCCGGATCTGCTAATTGATCTTTTCTTATGGCTTCAGCAGTCCATTCATCGTCAGGTAGCACTTGTAGTAATCGTATATCGATGATGTTCTCCTTATTTTCTTGACGACTGCAATGCTTGCATTCAACTTGACAGGGTCGTCTCGATAATGCATCTGCGTTTCCATGTGCAGTACCCTTTCGATGTTCAATGTCCAAATCGTACGCCTGCAACCGTTCGATCCAACGTGCTACTTGTCCCTCTGGACTTTTGAACTGGAGTAACCACCTTAACGCACCATGGTCAGTTCTGAGATGAAATTTCTGACCATACAAGTATTTATGGAAATGTTTGACGCATTCCACAATAGCTAATAATTCCTTTCGAGTTACACAATAATTCCGCTCCGGCTTGGATAGCATTTTCGAGAAATAAGCTATCACCTTTTCCTGACCATCTATATTCTGCGACAAGACTCCTCATATACCTTCATTACTGGCATCAGTATCCAAAATAAACTGAACATTTGGTATAGGATAGGACAGAATTGGAGCCGTACATAATCTCTTTCGGAGCTCCACAAATGCTTGTTCTTGAGATTCATTCCATTCAAATGCCTTATCTTTTCTGGTTAACTCATGCAGACTTTTCGCAACGTTGGCGAATCCTGGCACAAACCGTCTGTAATATGTGCACAATCCAAGGAAGCTTCGTAGTTCATGTGGGTTCTTTGGTCTAGGCCAGTTCATAACTGCTGCAATCTTGTCAGAATCTGTATGAATTCCCATTGCCGTAACCTTGTGTCCCAAATATTTTACTTCTTCCTTGAAAAGTGAACACTTTTTGGGATTCAACTTTAAACCGGTTGCTTGCAACCTTTCCAGTACCTCCGCCAAGTCCCAGCAGATCCAATGTTGAAAACAATTTTGAGCCCGATAATGTATCCAGTGTATCATCAATCCTAGGCAATGGGTAGCTATCCTTCTTCGTAACTATGTTTAGTTTCCTGTTGTCAACACAAAATCTCAAGCTCCCATCTTTCTTGCCAAATAACACCACAGGTGAGCTCCAGGGACTGTCTGAAAGCTCAATTACACCAGCTTCTTTCATATCTCTCACCATTTTATCAGCTTCCTCTCTTTTAGCTAATGGTAATCGTCTTGGTGCCTGGCGTATCGGCTTTTCTGCTCCGGCGTCAATACGATGTTTTACCATATTGGTTCTGCCATTCCCTTCAGGTGTACTACAGAATACAGACTTGTGCCACTCCAACAATTGACGTGCTGCTTTCTTCTGTTCTTCTGAAAGTCCTTCTGTCCATTTCTGCACAAGTTGTTCCATTTCTGCCTTTTGTTGTTTTGTGTTGACCGAGTAATTGATGTTTTTCTGCTCGCACTTTATTATTTTAGCTACCACTTCACATTGTCCTATGATTGATCCTTTTTTCATTGTTTTCTGCGTATCTGACAGATTTAAAACTCTTACTGGTATTTTGTAATCAGCATCGGATCTAACTAAAGTTTTCCCTATAACGACTTCTTTGAAATTTTGATGTTCTTTGTTGGCTTCTACAACCCACAACCTGGGTGACCCAGAACCTCCTTCCAATTTTCCCCAAATGATTGTTTCTGATTGGGGTGGCAGCTTTTCCCTGTGATCTAATATTATTCGACGAACATAATTTGAATCTTCACAATTAAATTGGAGTGGCAACTCAACATTTCCGTACGTGAGTACTCCTTTGCCAGCATCAATAACGAATCCATTTGGCCTCATGAAGTCCATTCCCAGGATTACTTCATCCACAATGTCAGCTACAACCACTTCATGTTGAAAGTGAGTATTCCCGATTTCAAAGTTGACCACTTTCTTTCCTTTAATACTTGCACTTTCGCCAGTAGCTGTCTGTATTCGGTATCTTCCTGCTGGTTTTAGTTTCCCTTTCACAACATCAGTGCGGACATTTGTATTTGTTGCTCCCGTATCTAACGTGATGACACAACTTTTTCCATCAATATTAGCCCTAACAGTAAGGCTGTCACCTCCCCTTGTCAATCTCGATACGTGGATGAAGGTTATGGGGCTATCGGTTGTGGGAGCCAGCTTACGCCCCTTTAGGCTCGTTGTAGTTTAACTGATTCGGTGCTGCTCCATCGTCCTCTCTAGCTTGCTGCACCCGTTCTTCTGCTGGACGTCTCTGCATAGGCGATGCTGATCTTGCTCGTTTCCTTCTAACATCTCGGCATTCTCTCGAAATATGGCCCAACTTGCCACATAGTCAGCATCGAATTCTGTCACTTCTGACGCTCTCTCGTAGTTTTGGTTTATAACCGTTGTCATCAGCCAACTCTACCCGGCGTATTTTAATCGATGGTTTTATAATTGCTTGCGCGGTTTCATTTGTCAAGGCATAAGCAATAGTTTCAGCGAATGTTGGTTTTGACGACAACATTACAGCTTTTCGTGTTTCTGGATCACGAATACCATCAGTAAACGCCTCGATCTTCATTTTCTCCATAAAATATGGTGGAGTGCTCGAGTGTGCCAAATGTACAAGCCTCTCCACTGCCGAGGAATAGTCCTGTAAGCTTTCTCCGTTGCGTTGCAAGCGACCTTTTAACTCGATTCTGTATAACTCCTTTTTATGGTCGCTGCCATATTTACGCTCCAACGCATTCATCACCTCTGCATAATTTTTGCGATCGTTTTCTGGTACTGCCTGTAATGCTTCAGCTGCTTCCCCTTTAAGAGCAACTATCAATGCAGCAAGACGATTTTCGGCGTTCCAAACATTTCGATCTGCTGCAGTCTCGAACTGGAACTTGAAAATACCGAAGGATGTGGTACCGTCATATGATGGTGGTTTCAATTTAATATTTGCTATCTGTTGTACCACCTGTGGAGTAACTTTAGCTGTTTCAACATCCTGCAACCGTTTCTCGAAATCATCTACTTTTGCAAGTACCTTTTTGTTATCATCAAGTACTTTCTGCTCTAGCTCTTTCACCTCTTGATGAACTCTGCCTACCTCCTCCCGTAACGTAGTAGATATTTCGAGAAGTTTCTCGTCCATTATTTGCTTGACGTTCAAACTGATCTCTTCCTTGGTTGTAGCCATGTTATTGTTGACTATTTCCAGCTGTTGATTGATGTTGCTACTGATTTCTTCCTTAGTAGCAGCCATTTGTTGATTGATGTTACAACTAATTTCTTCCTTATTAGCAGCCAAGCTTTGATTCATATTGGCATTTACGGCAGCCAATTGCTGATTCATATTCAAATTTATTTGTTGCATCATAGCCATTAACTGTGTAAAATCACTATTTGCAGGTGGCAATGAAGATGTTGTTTCCGCAACAAAACTTTTGTCCTCATCAACTGAATCAGTATTTGTTGTAACAATTCCAAACTGGTAACTTTCCACGTCCATTCCACTGACTTCCAAAGCGTCTCGAAGCCGAATCATCAATTCAGTTTTGTTTCCACTTGTTGACAATCCACGTTGTTCTAGTTCTTTCTTTAACTCAAGAACCTTCAAATCACTTAATAAAACCATTATTAACAGCTAACTAATCCGCCGATGTCACCAATGTTACGTTTTTCTAACCTTCCTTCGAATTGGCCTAACTCACAATTCGATAAACGCAGTCCCCAATCTCTTCCTGAGTTCGATCACTGATTAGTAAGCACAAACACCAGGTTTTATTAAGTCTTCAACTCCTTGATTGTTCCACAACAACAGGAAAACAATACAGCAAACAATATTCCTAACTAGAATATTCTTCCAACAGCTTCGAAACTCCAACGGTTTATTGTAGAAATTTCCAGTACACCACGTTCAAAATAATACACAAAATATTTCTTCTCAATAACACTTAAAACTTTATTTACAAAAACTTATTTTAAATATCACTTTTATTATTTTCACTTCACAATCACAGGTTTAAAATAAAACTAATTAAAAACTACAAGAAACAATTTCCTTATATACATTCCGCTTAATCTCTAGAAATTTCTAGGTCACTTTTTAGAAACCTTGAGAAAATATTAGAATATTCGATTATTTTACGTTACGTTGATTTGATTCATAAAATCATAAAACAAATAGACCTTAATTCTAAGAATATGTACAACAACAACAATGTTCATTTCATTAATCTGTTGTAGTATTTTGTTGATTTGATTTTCCTAGAAGTGACCGTAATCGTCTAGATTTTTCTGTAATCGTCTAGATTTTTCTGCAATCGTAACATTATGATGCAAGGACCTAAAGCTAAAGTTTTTGGACGTATGTGGAGTTTGCGAATCGAGGAATCCAGCCTACTAGGATCAAAATAGCCACCGTCCGTGCGTCAAGTACTATATTTTTTATTCGTCGCAAGCAAAATATTTAATAAAAAAATGATTATTCTAAATCAAAGTTATAAATTTGTATAAATTTTGGAATAAAAATATGTGGAACAAGTATAACTTTTGACTGACAAAATATATGTTATTTTTTTAAAATAATTGTATTACTATGACAACAAATAATCTATTTTATCAACAAAATCTATTTTGATTGGATTATGGAATTTTTAATTGAAAGGTTGCTTTGATAAAATGTCTATTTTTTATATAATTTAGACAAATACAAATGTTTTTTACTTTTTTGGACTATGACAAGAAAATATATGGTTAAAAATTCACACTTTAAGGCCCCAAATCAGAGTAATAAAGTAAGACTTTAATCTGTAGGCGAATAATAGTACATTATGATGCAAGGACGTAAAGCTAAAGATTTTGGACGTATGTGCACGGTAAAAAGTTTTGGAATAAATTTAAAACTTTTGAGGACTGTATTTATATGACCAAACCAAATGTAGTTTAAAATCTAAACCTGACGAAGTTTAAAATATTTTAACCTTTTTTAATTTCTGAAAAAATGACTAAATGACTAAACTTTGCGTTACTTACTTGCGTTAATATACTTTATGGTATTAAATATATACTTACTGGTATTAATTATATTCACTATAAAATTAAATAAAATCCAAAATTTGGCATTAATTTGAAACCACCATCGAATATAATTTAAACTCAAATCAGGATAAGTTATGAATTTTCTGTTTGTTTGTTAAATTGTCGGACTTTACAACACTTTTGGTTCATTAAAAAGGAGATACGGTATTTTAACAATAAAAAACAAGAAAACTTTTTAATTACGTTAGGTAAAATTTCTTTATTTTTTTTTAAATATAGAACTCAAATATTTATTATTATTTAATATACAACAAAATTTATATGATATAAATTTTATATAACTTCGGTCTGAAAGACCTAAGTATTACATTCATGAGCCAAAAGTGAAATTCTTACCCCCACTTTTTTTGGCATTTCTCGACGTTTTAGGACCTACTGATTCTAAAAAGCAAAAAAAAAAATGTCTGTCTGTCCGCCGTCATTACCTACGCTGCAGGAAAACCGCTGGAGGGATTTCAAAAATTTTTTTTCTAAAAATAGGTATACTCAAGGGACAGGTCCGAAAGGACGCTGTGCTCGATAACTGTACCGGTAGGGTGTCAAAAGATTCATTAAGTGTGTCAAAAACAGCAAATGTTCATATTTTTGGCTTAAAAAACGTTCATTTTAAGTGATTACGAGTAGGAACATTGAATTTGGAGAAACCTTTATGGTAGGGATTGGTATGTGAGATCAAAAACTAGATTATTGCATTATAAGTTTGCCAAAAAAAAGTTGTCAAGTTTGTCAAAATAAAGATTTTTATTTATGGCATTATGGGCACGAACCTACCCTCGTCAGTACGAGGGTAGGTTCGAATCCCATCCGAAACACGAAAAATGTGAATTGGAGTTTTTTTCTGAGAAACTTCAAAACAATACCTTTGAATTGAAAAAATTCCAATTACTTCTTTACTTACTTGAGTTTAATTTATCTCAAAAATTCAAAATAAATTTAAATTCCCTTAATGTAGTCTAATGTTAACACATGGACTATAAATTGACCAAGTGTCAGACATTGATTTCACATTGACTGGAAACAATCAATAATGACTTTACAATCGTGACTTAGGATGTTAATTAGAATAGAAATTTTCCCCATTCTATGAATTCACACAAAGTATTGTCTAGAAATTTAATGCAAAAAAATCCCATATAATGTAAAAACATTTCCATAATATGGAGTCTAATGACAAAATAAAGATTTTTATTTACTTTTTTACCCAATTTTTTGGAAAAAAATTGTAGCTGTTTTTATGACGTAAATGTAATTGAACATGAATTTGGACATGGACATTTTTGAATTTGTTATAGTTTTTGAAGTATTTTTGGAATTTTGAAAAAAGTTTGTATTTTTGATTTTGTAATAATTTTTTCAATATTTTTAGAATTTTGGAAAAAGTTTTAATATATGTTTTTTTTATAATTTTTGCAATATTTTTAGAATTTTGAAAAAAAAATAGAATTCTTTTATATATAATTTTAAAATTTTGAAAAAAGTTTCAATTTTTGATTTTGTAAGAATTTTTGCAATATTTTTAGAATAACGTTAGGCAAAATTTCTTTATTTTTTTTTTAAATATAAAACTCAAATTATTTCGATATTCTCAAGACGCTACTATTTCATTAAGTATGGTAAGTTAATGATATCCATTATTTTACGAACACATTCTCAATGTGGTAGAATCATTACAATTAGTTGTTATTCAACTAATCTGAAAATCAATTTTAATATGATCTAGGTTGATCGGGGGGTTAATTTTTATATGGGAGAAATTGTGAATAGTTAAACTCAAATAACTGGATGAATAATTGGAATTTTTCAATTCTAAAACCAGTTTTGGGTCGGCCCAACATGGACATGACCAAGTGTCAGCCATTGATTTCACATTGATTTGAAACAATCAATAATGACTTTACAATCGTGACTTAGGATGTTAATAAGAATAGAAATTTTCCCCATTCTATGAATTCACACAAAGTATTGTCTAGAAATTTAATGCAAAAAAATCCCATATAATGTAAAAACATTTCCATAATATGGAGTCTAATGACAGTGGAAAAATTCAACTTAAGGAAAAATAAATAAGTGATGAAGAAGTTTCAACTTTGAAATTGTCATCGCCTCAACGGCGTAATCGATAGCGTGTCTGCCCAAGGATTCGAGCCGGGCACTGACGAGGGTAGGTTTGATCCCATCCGAAACACGAAAAAATGTGTATTGGAATTTTTTCTGAGAAACTTCAAAACCATACCTTTGAATTGAAAAAATTCCAATTACTTCTTTACTTACTTGAGTTTAATTGATCTCAAAAATCCAAAACAAGATTTTTATTTATTTTTTTACCCAATTTTTTTGAAAAATTATTTGTATGACATGAAATGTTATTATTATTATTGAGAATTATGGCATTATAAGTTTGTCAAAAAAATGTTGTCAAGTGTGTCAAAATAAAGATTTTTATTTACTTTTTTACCCAATATTTTGGAAAAAAATTGTAGCTGTTTTTATGACGTAAATGTAATTGAACATGAATTTGGACATGGACATTTTTGAATTTGTTATAGTTTTTGAAATATTTTTGGAATTTTGAAAAAAGTTTGTATTTTTGATTTTGTAATAATTTTTGCAATATATTTAGAATTTTGGAAAAAGTTTTAATATTTGTTTTTTTTTATAATTTTTGCAATATTTTTAGAATTTTGGAAAAAGTTTTAATATTTGTTTTTTTTATAATTTTTGCAATATTTTTAGAATTTTGAAAAAAAAATAGAATTCTTTTATATATAATTTTAAAATTTTGAAAAAAGTTTCAATTTTTGATTTTGTAAGAATTTTTGCAATATTTTTAGAATTTTGGAACAAGTTTAAATTTTTGATTTTATTTTAATTTTTGGAATATTTTAAGAATTTTGAAAAAAAAAAATAGAATTTTTGAATTTTATATATATTTTTAGAATTTTGAAAAAAGTTTCAATATTTGATTTTGTAAGAATTTTTGAAATATTTTTAGAATTTTGAAAAAATTTTAAATTTTTGATTCTATTATAATTTTTATAACTTTGGAAAAAGTTTCAATTTTTGATTTTGTTATAATTTATGCAATATTTTTAGAGTTTTTAAAAAAGATTTAATCGTATTGTAATAATTTTTGAAATATTTTTAGAATTTTGTTTGAAAAAAGTTTGATTTTTTGATTTTATTTAATTTTTACAATATTTTTGGAATTTTGAAAGAAATATGAATTTGTGATTTTGAAATATTTTCTCGAAACGCTAAATGGAGAGGTTTTGAGTAGTTTGCTGATTGTATAATCTTTTCACTAAATTAAGTTTAATTATGATCTGTTATAATTTTCCGACACCGTAGTGATGTTTCGTGTTAGTTTCTTAATACATATCTAAATAGAGATAAAAAATACATGTAATTTAACAAAAAGTTGTGTTTGATATACATCGCTGCCCAAAACTAAAAACCATGTCCTCATTAAAGTATTTTGCCGAAAGCTATATAAAAATTCTTAACCCAGACCGAAGTCTGATATCTCATAGCTTGAGATTTCAGTCCCTCCATATTTTTTTGTATTAAATTTTGAATTTTTATTATTATTGAAATTTATGTTTTTAATAAAGTTTGTTCTATTTATTTTTATAAATTTACTATATATTTATTAAAATGCATTTCAAAAAGTGAAATTCTACTGAAACTTAAACAATTTCTTCAGTGATTTTATGTTTTGAATAAATAAAATTTTTTCATTAGGACCAACTAAGCTTTCAGAGCTTCTTTTATTAACTAGGCTTTGGATATTAATAAGAGTTTTGTATTTTGTTGGAATTACACGATAAAAACAATGCATTTTATCATTTTAGCAGTGTATTCGCAACAAAAGAAATAATTTTCTGTATTTATCAAAAAAACATTTTTACAAAGCTATAAATGAAGTCAAAACTCAAAAGAACTTAATCTTATTATAGTATCTTATTATACATATTGTAATTAATTGATTGACAATTCTCAGTTACATTCCTAAACTCTTGTAGTGTGATTTTATAAAGTTTACCATACTGTGGTACCTATTGAAACTAGGTTGTGGGACAGGTTGTGAGATGGTGAAACTAATATTGTACCTACTTTGTTGCAATAAAATCATAGCTATGACTTAATTCGGCGTTGGGTTTATGAACCGAAGTTGACGGTATGCCGACTACTGTTTCAGATTCGGAAGTAGGTTCTGAAAATAAATTGTTTTAAATACATTAGAATTATATAAATGTATTTGAATCTAAATATTTACCCTTAAAAAATTACTACACCATTCATATTGTTGTACAATTTCTAGCAGACTTCTGGCTCTATTGTAGTTTTATTCTGCTCTTTAAACTTATAATTCTTTAAATTCGATTTTGAATCAGGAAAACTTGAGAGAGCTAAATAAAACAAAGTGGAAAAATATATAGCATGTATGTACAACTTGAGGACCTTGCAGCAAAGTAGGGGTAGATCCAAATTTTAGTCGTTGCTCGTTTTGTTTCACCTAAAATATGAACAATGATCAGTTTTATATCGTTTCATTTGATGCATGAAACTTTGCATGTTTAAAAATTTGGGCTTAATAATTAAATTAAAATAAATTTAATTTATTAAAATTAAAACAAATAATTAAAATAATTGTGATGTTAAGTCGATCGTCAAAAACCAAATTTTTATCTCGTCGCTGGTCGAGGGGGTTAAATGGGTAAACATAAACTCTGATCAGAAGGACGCCTGTTCGATCCTCAAAGTGGAATTGAGATAAAACAAAATAGATAATGGTTAGATCTATTGCTATCGCCGTATAGATAACAATCTTAATAAAATCTTGAATATCTACAATGGTTAAATAATCTTCGTTTATAAAACTATTGCATTTGATGCGTTTTCTTATGTTTTCAAAATCCACAATTAAAAATCGTGCATAGATATTTCTGTTAGTGCTACGCTTCATACAACCATACTTACGTTATGCTTGTAGGTAAAGTGAACTGTTGTAACACTTTCTTTTAAATTAACACTTGATTTCAGTTAACTTCACTTAACACAACTATTTATTTAAGAAATTAGGTTATTAATTCTAATTTAAAATTTCAATAAGAACATTACAATTCTAAGACACTAGAAATGAATGTATTCAATTGAATAGAATGAAAAATTGCTTTGAAAAGTGAAAGATCCGTAACAAAAGTTTTATCTCAATTCCGGTCGGTTCGGGGAATCGAACCGGCGTCCCTCTGATCAAAGTTTATATGGTTAACCATTTAACCAACTCGACCAGCGACGAGATAAAATTTTGTTTTTGGACGATCGACTTAACATCACAATTATTTAATTCATTTTTAATGTCAATTTTTTGTCTTATTTATTTATTCTACGAACACGTTTTACCGTTCTTCATACCTCAACTAAGTTGACATTGAATGAAGAACATTATGGATCTACGAATATGGGAGACAAATCCCAACTAGTGGAGAATGGCCACTAACCAATTTAAATTCAAGATTTTATTAAGAGTTTAGCAATGGATCTAACCATTATGTAGTTTAGAATTCTAAGACACTAGAAATGCGTGTATTCAATTGAATAGAATGAAAAATTGCTTTGAAAAGTGAAAGATCCGTAACAGAAGAACGGTAAAACGTGTTCGTAGAATAAATAAATAAGACAAAAAATTGACATTAAAAATGAATTAAATAATTGTGATGTTAAGTCGATCGTCCGTATATTTTGATGCAATATGTTTTTCAGATGCAAAAAGTTTTAAACTTTTAGTAATAAATTTTAGTCCAAAAATTTTATATGTAATACAAGAAAGAGATGGTTTAAAATCAAACGAACCATTAGATTAGCTCATTTTTATACAAAATTAGACTAAATTTTATTCTTCTAAGCATAATTTAAATCAAAATATTATCTGTAGTTTCAAATAAATAGTATATTATTCAACGATGCTGAAAACAACATATTTTGAACGAGAGGACAGTTTATCAGCCGAGGCGATAGCCGATGATTTTCGGCGAGTAGAAGAAGGCTCTTCAAATTTTAAAACATACAAACAGCCAAACAAAATCTTTAAATTTATATTTATATATCTGCTATTAAAATATAGATGACTCAATATGAATAAATTATCCAATTTCTATGTCATAAACAACACCGTCTTTAGTTACAAGCCTGATTGTCTTTTCGCACAAAAAATCGTCAATTTTATACATATCCATATTTTTATTCTATTTACACTACTAAATTCTATATTTATGTTCTATTTTTCTACAAAGTCCCTAAAACCATTAAATAACACATCTTTAGAGGTTTATTGTTTTTTTTTTCATTTTGCGTCTAGTAGACTTATAACTAAAGACTGTTTTGTAATAAACAAAATCAAATTTAAAAATTTGATTATTATTTCTAAAATAAAAACAACAGTTTTGATTTAGTTTTTGTATGGGGATGACGTTACGTAAATTCCTGATATATTGTAAAACAACGTAAATTATTTTATGTAAATAAATATTTTTTTTGGTTTTTCATAAATAAATAGGTGAAATAATTTTTTTTACTAAATATCTTAACACCAACTGTTTGTTACCCTACTATTTAAAAAGAATAGTTAACTATTTTTATTTTTACATTTTTAATGTAAATTGTCCGTCAATAATTCTAAAATTAATTAAGTCATCTTCCAAAGAGAGACAAATTAACACTAACAAAATTATTTCCTTCAATCAACTGATCAGCGTTGCCATATGAGAAAAAATAAATGGAGTTTTTTAAAAAAAATTTGGGCTTTGAGACCAAAAAAAGAAAAAATTTGGATTGTGTTGGATTTCAAGCAAAAAATTGGGATTTTTGGATTTCAAATTTGGATCAAATCAAAAAGGAGTTTGCGCTTCTCGCGGTCAAAAAGGAGTGAAGAAACTCCAATTGAAGTCAAACGGCAACCATGCAACTGATTCTTTTAACGGATGTTCTAAGATGGTTTATTCTAGTTAAGAAATCAGAAAATAGATGGCTTTTAAAAAATTACTTTCGTTACTAGGTACGGTTTTTTATCACTGGTGACGAAAAAGAAATTTTCGATGCAATGAACAAACATCGAAAGTAGATTTTTTAAGTTGGGTATTAGAAATAGTAGATTTTGCAACAAGTGGTGAAAACGTCTCTTTTTGCGTGACTGGACAGTTTGTCCACGAGACGCGACAGTGTCGAGTGGAATAAGTTCAGGAACGCAAAAAGGCTTTTACCACGCGTAGAAAACGCTATTTTTTCTACGCTTGTAAATATAAATGATAATATTTACAAATTCTTCTACCTTTTCGAAATTTCATAAAAAAAGTCACTTATGTGGAACGAACGTAGTTGTTTTGTGTGCTGTATATAAACCAAATGCATATTGCCAGTATATTTTACGTTATTAACATTTGGGTCTTTCAACTCATGACAACGACAAGCACAGATATACCAAAAATTAAAAGTACCTACAAGCAGAAGTAAATATTATATTGAGTAAATATATAAATTTAATTTCTTACTTTTATTATCAAGTATTTGGAATCGGATGCATTATTTAAAAAATTTGAATTTCTTCTATAGTGAAATTTTTAGATTTTTAGCTTCTAAAACCATCCGATTTCCTTTTAAGTAAAGCACGCAAAAGAAAATATTGACTTATGTCAATTTTGTGCTTTAAAGAAATTGTTGTTTTTAGCATTGAATACACCGACCATAACGTGGATGGTATGTATTCTTTAGCTAGTTCACCAAAGTATGCTAGCCGTACAGTTTCGCTGTAGGAATTTATATTATTTTTTAACATCCAACTGTTAAACTTATCGTCTCTATACTTTTTATTTGATTTTTCTGGTTGTAACGATAATGAATCTTTTTGCGCTTTATCACGTATTTCCGGTGGTGTTAAAATAACACAAATGTCATCAATATTGTTTGCCATTTTCAATATTATTTTTAAGTTTTTAATTTTTTTTTAACTGAATTAAACTGCATTAAGCAATTGGTGAATGACAATACTTTAATTTTTATCACTACTAAATTTTCATATTAGATTACAGTGCAAAAGGTTTTCGCTAGATAACGCTTTCAAATAAGATAATTTAAAGTACATATTTGAATATAACTGTAGTTTTGCATTGAAAATACCGTAAACTTCTTTAATTAAATAAGATTTATACTCAATATTACTTATATTATAATATATTCATTTAATTAGATAAATAAATATTTATTACTAAACTTGGATATTATGGGTTGGTTAAAATTCATTAACTATGTATCGCTAGTTTAGAAATTGGAAAATAGATAGCTTTTAAGAAATTACTTTCGTAACAAGGGACGAAAGTAATTTGTATAGGTTTTTTTATCGCTGGTGACGAAAAAGAAATTTTCGATACAATGAACAAACATCGAAAGTAGATTTTTTAAGCTGGGTAGTAGAAAAAAATATTTTTGGTAAATGTTTGAAATATATTTGGAATAAAAATCTAATAATGTTTGGAATAAAAATCTAAAATTTTGAAGAAAATATAGTTTAATATTTATTCCTAAAATATATAAATCTTATTTAAACTTCTGTATATATTATTTATATACCAGATGATGTATTAAAAATGGCTTCAACTTATAAGTTGTTTAAAAATTAATCTGTTAATTTTTACCGTGTGGAGTTTGCAAATGGAGGCGCTAGCCGAGATCTGCACGCACATTAAGTCCAAAATAGCTTACGTCCGTGCGTCAAATACTATTTTTATTCGTCTCAAGCAAAATATTTAATAAAAAATGATTATTCTAAATCAAAGTTATATAAATTTGCATGGATTTTGAATAAAAATATGTTAAACAAGTAACCTTTGGCAAAACATTTGTTATATTTTTCAAAATAATTGTAAAACTATGGCAACAAATAATAAAAATTATTATAATTGGATTATAAAATTTTGAATTAAAAGCCTGCTTTGATAAAAATTTCTATTTTTATAGAATTTATGAGCAAATACAAATGTTTGTTACTTTTTTGGGCGTAACTATGACATCAAAATATATGGTTAAAAAGTGACACTTTAAGGCCGCAAATCACAGTAGTAAAGGAACACTTTAATATTTAGGCGAATAAAAAAGCATTTATTTGTGAAAATATAATTTTGCTCATTCATGTTAGTTATGATATGTTGTTGTTTTGACGATAAAGATTTAAAAAACTCCACTGTAATTTTAAATATATTTACTTCACTGTAAAAGTCGTCTTAATCCATACAAAAGTCTTGCTCTATAGATTTGCTTATTTTTTTTTTTCCTTTATCTCCATTTAGGAGCATAGGGCGTCTACTAGACTGGACCATCTGACTCTGTTCGGGGCAATCGCTTTCAGTTCACCCCATGTCTTGCCGATTTGTTTTGCTTCAGCTGCACCGTTTTCTTCCACGTCATGGGTGGTCTTCCAACTCTCCTTTTACCTTGTGGATTCCACTCTAGGGACATCCTTGTTATATCTTTAGCTGATTTCCTCAGTGTATGTCCTATCCATCTCCATTTCCTTTGTTTTATCTTGGACTCAATGTCTAACTGCTCTGTCTGCCGTAGAAGTTCCTGGTTACTGATGGTGTTCGGCCAGAAGCATTTGATCAGTCTTCTCAGGCATTTGTTCACAAACACCTGTAGTTGATTTGTGATCTTCTTTGTGTGTTTCCACATTTCACACCCATACAGCAGTACTGACTTGACACATGCATTGAACATTCGTAGCTTTGTCTTTCTTGACAGGACGGATGCATTCCAGATCTTGTGAAGCATATTGAACGTATTTCTGGCTTTGTTAATACGCTGACTGATATCTTCTTCAGTCCCGCCTGTTTTAGCTACAGTACCAACCAAGGTACACAAATTTGTCAACCTCGTCCACTTGTGTATTGTTGATGGTAATTGGTGTTATCATTTTGGTGTTCAATCTCATAGCCTTTGTTTTTCTGATGTTAATGTTGAGACCGACTTCATGTGCAAGGGCTGATAGCTTCTGTATTTTCTGCTGCATGTCCGTATGTGTATGTGTAAGTAGACAGATGTCATCTGCGTAGTCTAGATCATTGAGCCGTCTTGTTGTGTTCCATTGGATTCCATTTGGACTTGCGTCATCGAGCTTTCTCATGATACTATCTAGTACTATTAGGAATAGTAGCGGGGATAGTACACAGCCTTATCTCACTCCTCGGTGGTTGTAGTATTTATCACTTTGCTGTCCTTTGTATTGTATTCTGTTTTCAGCATCTCGATACATTTCTTTGATTAGATCAACTATTTTCTTCGGGACGCCCATTTCACAAAGTGTTTTCCATATCGCGCTTCTGTTAATTGAGTCGAAGGCGCGTTCGAAGTCCTCGAAGAGGAGATACAATGGTGAATTCCATTCGTTTGATTGCTCTATGATGATACGGATTGTGTTGATATGATCGGTACAGCTTCTTCCTGGTCTAAAGCCAGCTTGTTCATTTCTTAGTTTCATGTTAATTGATGGAGATATTCTTTCGAGAATGATCATCGCTAGTATTGGTGAGATATGGTATTGTGTGAGATATACCTCTCCAATTTTTGCATTCTCTTAGATCACCTTTCTTTGGGATTGTGATGGTTAAACCTTCTTTCCATTTGGTTTTACCTTCGTTTCATACATCAGCTAATAGTGGTGTTAGAGCTTCTGCTATTGTGTTTACATCTGCCTTAAGTAATTCTGCTGATATATTATCTGTACCAGCAGATTTGTTATTCTTGAGTTTATCTCTAACTTCCCGTTCCGTTGGTGGATGGGTGCTAATAGTTTCGTTATAGTTGTCATTCGGAGACTGTAAATTATCGTCATGTTGGTGGCAGGTGTCTTCGAAGTATTCTTTCCATCTAGCTGTTGTTCATGTATTGTGAGGGTTTGACCAGATTCATCCTTTATTGGTGGAGTGTTTGTATATTTGTTGGTGACCTTTTTTACGCATTTGTGTAGTGTGCGCATATTTCTATTAGCTGCTGCTGTTTCTGCAGTTTTGAGAATGCTTTCTGTATATCTTTTGCGATCATTCTTTGCCATCTTTTTAACTTGTTTTGCTGTACTTTTATATTTGCTGCGGATCTCGGTTGTGTTCTGGTGACACAATTGCAACTTGAGCTGACGACGCTCTTCAATTTTCTTCCAGGTATCATCGCTAATCCATGGTTTCCGTGATTTGTCTTGGTATCCAAGCACATCTGTAGCAGTTTTGACGTAAGCTTCTTTAACTTGTTCCCATGCTGGTGGTTTCGTTGTTTGGTAGATTGAGCTGGAGCGATTCTTTGAAGATGTTATTTGTATTTTTGTCGCTCAATCTGTTGATGTTAAATTTCCTCTGACATGACTTGTTGTGTTTTCCAGCGGCTGGTTTAGTTTTGAATGTTGCAATTACCAGTTGATGGTCGCTGTGTATGTCTGCTCCTCGCTTTGCTCTGACGTCTTGTAGTGAGGATAGAAACTTCTTATTCACCAGTACGTGATCAATTTGATTCTTGGTTCTTCCATTTGGTGATGTCCAAGTGTATTTATGTATGTTCTTGTGTGGGAGCTTGCTGCCTCCTATGAATAGTTGATTTGTGACACAACAATCGATGAGCCTATCTCCATTATTGTTACGTGTTGATTCTAGTGCATGTTTGCCCATGACTGATTCCATTCCAGTGTTGTCGGTTCCAATTTTGGCATTGAAATCATCTTGTATTATTTTAATGTCATTTTGGTGTGCACAAGCCAGTGTTGCTTGGAGCTGTTCGTAGAATTCATCTTTTGTCGCATCATCAGCTTCTTCGGTAGAGGTGCATAGCACTGTATGATCGTTGTATTTCTAATTTTGGATTGGTATCTTGCTGTTATTATTCTGCTACTGATTGGTTTCCATTCGAGAAGTGCTTTCTTTGCGTTAGGTGTTGTTAATATTGCTACGCCTTGTTCGTGTGTGTTGGATTTACCAGAGAACATCATGTAATTTCCTCCGCTTGTTGTTAGCTCTCCGCTGTTTTTCCATCTTACTTCACTGAGTCCTAGTCGATAGTCCTTCACTGAGTCCTAGTCCTCTCGATATTATATTCTTTCATTACTTTCCCAACTTGTGCTAACCTCGATGTTTCTATCAGAGTTCTGACATTCCAGTTTCCTACTCGTGTCCGGGTATACGGTAGCCAAGGGTCGATTATTTGGTTTTTCCGGTTTTGTTTTGTTTCAATTTTCTTTCTAGTATTCGTTTCTTTAATCATTTTGAATTTCGGGTTCACCTTTCGGATTAACGGGTGATTGGCCATCGAATCCTAGCCAGTTTCCAGGGCTGCTGGATAAGGTATACTGGCATACCGTGGGCGAGATATTCCTGCTTCAATGTGCTACAATCATATTTCCATATTTTTTCTGATGAAGTTCCCAAGCGGTCCTTCCCAGTGTTGCTTAACTTCCTTGTAAGTGATGTTGTTGACTTACCCACTTCTCCATCTCGCCCACAGATTTGTTTATAGATAATTATAATTTTATAGTATAGTTTTCTAAAAAAAAAAAAGTAATTTTGGTTAGTTCTTAATCCATACAAAAGTCTTGCTCTATAGACATTCATAATGTATGTACATTACATATAATGTGTAAATAATTACAGTAAATACATAATGTGTGTATAATGCATAATGTGTGAATGATACTAGTTTCAGATAGTGTCAGTTGTCTTTTACTAATAATAGAACTGAACAGTTCATTTACTACTGTATTTTTCAGATAACATCTCCCAAATATAGATTTATGGTTTCAGGAGAATGAGTTGCGTTTTGTGAAAAAAAGTTGAGTGTCTTTTGTAATTTTTTTACGAGTTCGGCTCGCATTTGGGTATTTGAGAGCTTTCTTACTCTTTGCTAATTATTCTTTTGAAAGAATTAAAATTTCGTACAACGGGATGGATCAATGAAAATTAAAGGACGTTATTTGATATATATCACATGCAATTCTAGTCGTTTTAAATATTAACATTTTTAAATCAGGAGTCATGACTATTTTTGATAATTAAAATAAAACAAGATATCCAAGCGGAAAATACGAAACAAAAACTGTCCCTAAAAAAATAGACATCAATCCTAATAGTGAAATTTTTGCCTTAATTTTATATATTTAGATCTGAAAATACACTAAATTCTGCTAATACGCGAAGCGTATTTTCATGTACTTTTTTTTAGACATCCAAAAAATGTTGTTGAGTTTTTAACTTTAAATAAAAAAAAACCCAAACCAAACGACAAAATGAATAAATAAAAATGTAGATTTTTTTCCTTTTTAAAGCGCAAAAAGGAAAGTTTTATGCAATTATATTTATTTTAAAAAAATTTGAAATGAAATGAAATATTTTTTTTCTCATTCGCGAATTTTTCATTTAACTATATGTGACTTTATAAAATGTATATAGAAAATAATATAAAACGAATAACAGTCACAACGATGAAACCAACTTAGTTTTTGGAGAAAATTGGAACATGTAATACGAATTACAGGAAGTGTTCAATTCAAAAAGGGGTTTGGGCCTTATATTTGTACAATTGGTTAGTTCATTTTATAGGTTTTTTTAAACCACTATAAAACTTTGTGAATAAATTATATTTTGAGTTTAGACATGTATCATCTTTGCACAATCTCTACTGTGTTAAATGTATATTATTTTTGAACATATATTTTCGTTTAAAAACATTTTATTATGCTTAATATGTTACTTTTTAAAAACAAAAATAATATCTACCCAAAAGTATGTTTTGAAGCATAGCGTTTTTTATTCATTTTTTATTATATTATATTATTTTATGCTTCGTTCTTCATTGTGGAAATCTACTCTTTAATTTGTGTTTTATTTATCCAATTTTATATATATTTTTTTTAAAATAAATTTATGGACATAAAAGCAAATTTCGTTTTGACTTTTGAGTGCCATATTCATATTAATTTTAATGAATAAAAAATTCAAGAAAATACCATATATTCGTTTGGTGTGAGGTTTTATGTTTCTGTGAAAAAAGCTTGAAGTAAAATTTTTTTACTGCAAAAGCTTTCTGAAATAAAATAAAATCTCAATTTGATATAAACTTCTAAAAGAACAACTAAGATGTAACTTTAGAATAGCTCTCGAATGATCGTATTCTATTTTCTAGTTTTTTGGTTTCCTCCATCTTGTCTGTACCTTTCAGGATTTGTTGAGAGAATTTTAGCAGTATTTCAGCAACGTTACTGAACGTTGTCTAATAACCTTTTGTTTCATTGAATAATGCATATAATATGTTAATTATGAAGTCTTATAAATAGATAGGAGACAATTATACAATAGGAGATAATTATACCTTAACTCTGACAGATTAAATAACCATAAAAGATGTTGATAAAAATCCAGTGTTGCCCATTTTTGACAGTTCTCGCATCCAGTGATGGTTTTTTATTATTTTCTTCATTATGAAAACTTGAGTGAGTTGTTTATTGTTTATTTAAAAAAAACCATCGTGTTTCATAAGCTAAGATATAACTTACAAGTTTATACCCTTAAACAATTATCATCATGAACATTTTTAAATCTTCCACACTCTTTGATAATAAAAGAAATAATTTATTATAACTAACAATAAAAAAATGGAAATCTACTCAACACATATAATTCAACCCCAAAATATGTAATTTTTTTATTTTTATTTTGTTATAATTTTCACTATAATAGCCAGTTCCAAGTGAATTTTATTTATTTTCACGTAAACTTAAACTAAATGTCGTGTGTGGATGAGATTTTTTTATTTTATATTTCCCGTTAAATGAAACATACATAAACTTTATAGAGTTGTTTGCTTTCGAAATGTCACCATCGTAAATGTGTTTTTTAGAGGTTGGTCATTGCTTAAGGCAAGTTTATTTAGTTCATTTTTTATTGTTGACTTGTTTTTATTATTATTACTATTATTACTATTAAGAATATTTCCTATGTTTTGTTATTATTTCACATCCAGCAATATAATAAAGATTTAAATAAGAAATTATAGTGGCATGCAGAATAATATAAAAAAACAGTAAATTAGATTAATTTAGTGTTTTGTTCTATTCGTTTTATGGGTGTATCTACTTATAAATTTGGTATCATATAGTTTTTCTCATGTTCGAAACATAAACGGTTTGTCAACAAGCATGACAACAAAATTTTAGTGTCATTCAAAGCTTGTAATATTATTACTACAATAAAACGATATTTGATGGTTGGAATGGAAAACGACATTTTTTTGTAATCTTGGGAAACCCGAATCTGGTTTTTCTTGATATAACTTAATGCGCCAGTTCTTCATCTTACAAATCTAAATATTTGAATAAACATATTCAAAAGTTTTATATCTTAACGTAAATCTTCTTGATTCATGTTTTTAATATTTAATGCAAAACATTTCTCTATAACAATGAATCGTTGCCATAAAAAATCAAACAATTTTTATTTGAACAAAATAGCAAAACGTTTTGAACACTTCAGTAAACCTGTTCAGTTTATTATTTATTTGTAATTTTTTTTTTCATTTAGTTTTTCACTGTTTTTGTTTTTCCATTTCACTTTTTATTTTTTACCTATCGATGGATTATTTAGTTTTATGTTTTATTTTTATAAATTTTCTGGTTTTTATTCAGAGATTTTCCCGAGTGGGCAAAGATAAAAAAAATGTATGTATAAAGGAAAAGTAAAAACAAAAACCGAACAAAAACAAAAAAAAATATTTAAAATAAATAACAAAATGAAAAGGATTTATATTGTATTGGTCTATTAGGATTCGATATAAAATCGATTATGAACTAATTTAGGTTTTTGTTGTTGCTAATATTCGTAATGTTAGTTTCAAAACTTTTTGGTTTTATTGTAGGTAGATTGCAATTGTTGTAGAATCATTCAAGTGAAAATATTTAAAAAGAACCTCTGGGAATTTTGTTATTTGCAGTTGTTTTTCAGTTCTGATTGCTTTTAATATCATTTGTATTGTACAGTAGGGAGGAAAGATATTGCACTGGTATTGTTTTTTATTGGATTGAGATTGTTGATACAAAAATAATATTAAAATAATGTTAGTAATAGCAATTGTCACCTTCTAATAATTTATGATTATCTTTATTGATCTCATAGGTGAAAATGATTGTACAGGAAAATGAATATCAAGTATTGAGTCTAAATGAAAGAAAGAAATGGTAAAAAGAATTCATTATTCTACGTCCCTATAATAAAATTGAGTGAATCGAAACATAACATAGGTGAGGCGTACTGGTTGGTAGCCTACGTTCCTCTATGGAACATATGAAACAAACAACGAGAAATATCTATTTAATCACGGTCGACTTTTAGAAGATTTATTTCTGTTTTAAAAGTATATAAATAGTGGTGAGGACGAACAGAACTAACCGTACGTTTCAAACAGATTATAGAAAGATTGGATGATATTCTACTATTATAGATTATGGATGAGCACTGTTCTGAGCATATTAAATCAATCTTTCTTGAGTTTGGTACCTTTTGTCGTACTTAATGAAACAAAGTGAAAATACCCGGGTAGGAGCTGCCAATGTTAAACAATGGATCAATCACGGGCCAGTATTGGCGAGCCAAGCCTTGGCTAGTTAGCTTTGGGCCAGGTCTGGGTCAGTTGTAAATGCCAAGACTGAATCAAGTTTCAGTTTATTATATAACGCGTTATTAACCAGTCTAATGCATTGTAAACATATGCAGGCCATATTATGTTTATCTTTATTTGCATATATGTTACTCTTTTCACACATTTAAGAAGGTCTGAAAACAAGTTGGTTTGGTAGACCTGGCCCAAGTCTTATTTGCCAGACTTAGCCCAAGCCTGGTTTGCCAGCCCAATCCAAGCTTGGCCCAGGCTTGGGCCAGTTAAAATGTTAAACCTACGCAACCCCCCAAACGCTATGGCGCAGTCTTGGCCTATGCTTGGCTTTTTAGCTTTTTCTTACACGGGGAACTACAAACAACTACATGTAAATATTCTCCAGACAACAGAATGATGTATATTTAATATATTTAAAGTGTTACATACAATATAACAGTTGAATGAAATTAATAACAATTTCCATGAAAGAAATTTGCTTTGGCCTTATTTAATAAATTTTTCATTTCAAAATAGAAGTATTT
This sequence comes from Diogma glabrata, assembly GCA_963693315.1. Classification (NCBI taxonomy): domain Eukaryota; kingdom Metazoa; phylum Arthropoda; class Insecta; order Diptera; family Cylindrotomidae; genus Diogma; species Diogma glabrata. The sequence goes on along the minus strand of OY856188.1, from coordinate 216,847,966 downwards.
GAAATTAATTAAACTTTATTTAATTTTCACATAAACATTAGTTGCGATCGCTTCAACTGGTATATACCTGTACAACTATTGAATCAATTTCGTTGTTCGCTTTGCCATACCCGCCTTCGCGGTGAGGTCAACAATAGAAGTAATTAAATTCTGAAATGGGTGTTTCTTCAATTTTTTGTTTTTTGGCTGACAAACAGAGAGGAAGGAATATCAAAAATCTGACTTAAGATAAAAAAAACTATATAACAATAAAAATATTTTTAAAAGAATATTTATAATTTAAAGTAATAACACAGGGATGGTGGGGATCTAAAACCATTAAAACTTTGCTTACGTAACACGTGAACGCCTGCTAAATCAATTAGCAGTGAAGTTCATCAAAAGCTTTAGATATATCAACAAAATGTATATCTAAAAGTAAATCTATAAAATGTACACAAGCAGTTAAAGTGCTTGACGGACTTGTAAATCCGCATTGCTTTGGGCGAATTATTTTATTGGCAGCTAAAAAAATTTTAAGTCGTGCTAACACAACTTTTTCAAATACTTTTAAAACATTGTTTAAAATTTAAATTGGTCTATAATTTGACATATTTGTTTTTCTCCAGATTTAAATAATGGAAGAAACTGAGTTATTTTTAGATTGTCCGGAAATTTGCATTTCTCAAGGCAAGAATTTATCAACTTGTCGGTGCAATTATATCTACAATTTTCTGTTTTAAAATTTTTGTAAGAAACACCATCTGCAACATTAGCAGCAGAGATATTTAATGCATTAATTAAAGATTCCTACTCAACTGAAAAATTGACACTTTTTTCAGACTCCATGTTGTCAAATTAAAAAAATTGGTATCTGGAGATCGCTGTTTTTGTTTTGATCCTCCCTCAATAAAGTGTTCAATAAAACCATTTAAAATAATCAACGGCTGCAGATAGTGTTCTGCCGTATATTAACCATATTGTAACATTATTAAGTACATTAACCATATTGTAACATTGGTCTTTGTAACAAAAAATAGTTACTAAACATTGCATCTGTATAAGGAATCTCTTATTAATTTTTAAACAATACAAAAATTAGCATATTAAAAACAAATCGAAATTTAGTTAACATTTAAACAACATGAACAAAAATTGTATGAAAAATATTCAAAAATTACATAAAATAAATAACATAGGTTTACATTAATGTATTTTCTAAGACAAACTCACTCAAATAAAAAAACATAAAAAAACAAGATATATATATATATATATATATATATATATATATATATATATATATATATATATATATATATATATATATATATATTTATATCTAATGTTGAAACTTGGATTTTTATTTATTTGCTTTAAATATTGTTACCAGTTAAAATCTTAACAACACAAACTTTTAAAAAAATGCCACAAGAATTTCATTAAGCAAAAAAATAAATTATTTTTACAAACTTTATTTGAATACTTAATTAATATAAACCAAGAATTAAAACACTTATTCGATTCGATTCGATTAAACTTATTCGTTTAAATTTATAACTAGATCCTCTATCTTTTGTTTCTTTTTAATTATACTTTTATCACACACAAATCATTTGATTTAAAATTTTCCCATATCATCTCAATATAAAAATCTAGATAGACCATTTCCATATATCATCTCAATAAACAATTCTAGTCAAACCCTAAAACTACAAACAATTCTACTTTTGATAAATTTGATCAACCGTATTATATCTACATATAATATGATGAAAACTTTACATAACAACTTTTTTCATTTATGTAGATAGAAACATGAATTACTGCTGGTGTGACGCAACAAAGCAATTAACTGAGATAATGTTAGAATTTGGTTGATTGACCTGTAGCACACATAAATGTTTTTATGTTTGTTGACATGGATCATTTTAATATAATGAACTGAAATAAAGCCGGAACTGATATAAAATAGTAAATCATTTAGCGAATATCTTTAGATATGATATTCTTGTTTTAGAGTAAAACTCGGAATAGGCCACGTTACAATATTTTAAGATTCTGGTTATAATATTGTAAAAAAAAATTGCTGTTGTAAAAATAATGTCAATATTAACCGAACCCTCAAAGAAACATAGCCCATTTTGAATTTGATTGAGTCATACGAAAATGTTTATCAAAATTACCTAAATGTACGCAATTTAACTTAACTCACTTTATAATCTTTAACATCTCGATGAATTGTTATAAATTATAAATTTGGCTCAGTGTTATTTTAAGCATTGTCACGTTGTTAAATAATAGAAAATCAAATGGGATCGTCATAGTATTTTTAATCTCAACTGTAAACATTTATTAGCATCATAAACAAAAAAATTTTCACATATGGAACAAAAATAAAAAGACTTAAACGATCAGTCTTCTTCACTCAATATTTTCATTCATTCGTTTCAATTAACCAACTCTTAATATGAATTCTAAGTTGAGTTGTTATATTTGATATAATAGCTGGTGAGCAATTTTCTACTTTATGATGTTATGATTTAAATTATCAAGGTTTTTCTAAAATGAGGGTTAGGGGAACTTAAAATATTTTTTTAGATAGTTGAGTAGTTGATTTAATATTGTTGATTCAGATATAATTTTCTACAATATAAATACGACAAAGTTAAAATGAGTTAAACACACATAAAAAAGGACACCACATGTTTTATCGTTATGAGTTTAGTGGTTTTTTATGTTTTTTATCATTTAATTCTTCTGATGATAATAATATAAATCAGTTTTTCATTGTTGCTCTTTTTTTAATACAAAGTGTAATTGATCACTTCTCTAGAGACTTGTGCTATTTCAGCTTTGAATGTTGCTGCTTAGTTTTCTTCAAAATCATTTATAAATGTAATTCTGAGTTAGTGATCAAATGTCTCATAAACTCTTATTCACTTCAATCATAAAATACAATTTACGAAAGCTCTCTAATTCTAATTTACCAAACAGTAACATAATCTTAATTATTATACCTTTTAAGAAGACACGCACAAGTAGTAGAAAGAAAATTAAATAACAAAAAAATAATTTTTCATTTATTTTTTCTGTAACAAAATATTGTTCTGCATATTTTTCTCTTAAAATCTTAAATTAAGTCATTACGCTGAGAATAAAAACATAAAAACTAAATTTATAAAATTTACATCAAAATTGACTTAACATAATTTCTATTTATCATGAAAAGAAAAAAAAAATCCCTTCCAAATATACGTTTCAGTTTTCTTGAATAAGCAAAAAAAAAAGAAAAGAAATAAACCAAATTATACTTTGGAAAACTTTACATTTTCTTTGTATTGTTCGTTTGCTATTTTCCTCATGAAACAAAAAAGTGTTTAAGTTTATCCAATAATTCTCAAGAGGGATCATGATTTTGTTTGTCTTTTTTTTTGTATTCTTAAGATTGAGTGGGTGTAATTTTTGTTAAATTTTAATCAAAATATTTATGAAATGTTTGGTGATTCGTGGAAAATAATTTTTGAATGCGCATCTATGTTTGACATTATTTATCACACGTTTAGATTTAAAGTGAGGTTAAATTATTTGTTCTTTAGATAAGTTTTGAAAATAAAATTAGTTAATAGCTATTTATTTATTTTAGGAAGATAAGCTGCGCCAGTTTCTGACAAAAACTTCCTCTAGTTGCTCCAATGATGGATTCTTAGAGTAGTATAATAACACCTCAGTATTAATTCATGTAAAGATAAATAAATCATCCAGATCAGTAAAATTGATTGAAGCTCTTAGTTGCATTCATATCGTTTTTTACAATTTGAAATCGCTTTTACAATTACCCTGTACGTTAATAGCGTATATAATAAAAACAATCCACTGTCTTAGTTTGCAAGCTATTTTTTTACATGTTGCTTTAAATTTATCTGGGATCACTTACTTTACTTCTCCCATCAATAAATTTTTAGTTTTGTTGGATGCGAAAAGCTTTTATGTTGTGGGTAAGAAATCACAGTCATAGTATGGTTCTAGTACAGATATACTGTAATGAGACCAACCAAACTCTAGATCTAATAAATATTATTACAGATGTCATTCTTTTAGACCCCACTCCTTGCACGTAATATTTTCCCAACTGTAATATCAGTTAACTACATGACCTTTCACTTATATTTCAAAAACTAAAACTTTTGCTCAAATTATAATTTATTGCTATTCTTATTTTTTTTATAAAATTTATTTTATATTATTTACAACAATTGGTACAATAATAATAAGCTTTAACATAAGTTCATGGATGTAAATAAAGGATTTGGGTGTCAAATTAAGGCGTTTTTGATAAACTAAAATTGAATTAAAAATTAAACTAAAATATTTGTTCACAATTGGTTTAATACAATAATAAATAAATCTCCTGGAAAGAAAACTGCTTCAGGCTATGATCCTTAATAATACTACAATATTAGAATTCGTAATATAATCGACGGAAATGAGATTTTTTTATATTATTTTATAATTTTGAACGCCATTACAAATGTAATATCAATGTGCTTGAGAAAATGTTTTCAGGTATAAATATTTATTGTTTTTGGTTGCACTGCTTGATTTTTTTAAAAAGCCATGAAAACATCTCCACCGTTACGAAAATGTGGTTTTGAAAATTAAATATTTAAACAATGTGGGAGTGTCATATAATACATCTCCTTTTATTTTCCCTTTATATTTTACATAAGATAAAGAAACATTTCATATCATAACATCAGCATTATCATGAAACATTATCATCCCCATCATTTACACCCTCTTTATAACTAAGGTTTCATCTTAACGTTTTCTGGTTTGAGTTAATGCTAAGAAGATAAAAAACTCAAGAAGATATAATCGAGTTGTAAACGATGTCATTTAAGATGAAAATCGTGCAGTTTTATTGTTTTAAACGTAATTAAGCAGATGTTGAGTTAATCTTTCATTCGTTGAATAAAAGTGGGAACGATTTGAATATTCGAGTTCTATTATAATTACTGTTATGTTAATTATAATTTTTTCTAACATTTCTAGCATACGAGTCATCACCATATGGTGTGTTGATGTAGTTGTCGGACGATATATTTTATAAATTTGAATTAAAAATTCCCTTTTCAAATGTTCGTCCTTTTCTAAACGGTTATGACAGGCCATAAACATTGTTTATTATCAATATGAATTAATTAAATTAAAATTTTGAATTTTATTACTAGAAATAATTTCATTGTTTTATGGTTCATTATGGTGAATGTGTGGTATACCTTGATTAGGAATAAATTATTCTTTTTTGTTTTAATTAAGGCAACATTATTAGATGAAAAATATGTTTTAGGGTTGACGGTAAACTATATAACTCCTAAGTAATTGTGATTTAAAACTTTTGTACTTTTTAGAATATTAAAGTTGTTCTTTAATAAAAAGTGTTATATAATTAACACTGTTTGTCGTTGGCACTTGGAGTATGCTTTAAATAACACAAGGTCAATATTTTGTTACTTTACGGTAGCAAGATTGAATAGAAAACAAATAAAGAAATCAAAGATTTTTTTACAATTTAGTTTTTGCTGTAAATATATTTCAGCTTGTTAGACCATGTTCAGAAATACTGTCTTAATAGTTAAACGTTTCTCCCACATGGGGGGACTTCAGTTTTCCGCATGGAGAGATTAGCTTTTATTGATATGTAATTTTTTTATTTTTAGTCTACGGATTTGACAATCCTGCGTACTCCAGTCCCAGCTCTTAACACACGAGTTAACGTGAGATGTCACATATGACAATTATAGTAGTGAGATATTACTATTCAAGGTGATAGTAATATCACGATATTGCTTCGAAAAATTTAAATGATTTCCTTAATTACTTGAGTTTAAGTGCTAAAAAAATACTTATTCAACATATTCAAAATTCAAATCCAGTGAATTAAAAATTCTAAGCTAGTTTAATGTACATGCACCTAATTCTGTTCCTCAAAAACTCGCGTATAAATAATTCGCGTAAAGTAGATTTATATGGGAAGATGTTGTGAGTGATTAAAGCTTAAGTAACTATTGAAATTAACTTGAATTTTGGAATTCAAAATCATTTTTCATTTTCCCTTAACGAAATTCCTTCAACCCTAGTAAGTAAATATAAGATGATGAAGTTTCAATTTAGAAAATTATCTAAAGATGAAAATTAAAATATGTTTCATCATCGCCGCTGTGGCGGAGTGTGTAAGACACCAGGCATTGAGCTATGGAACGGATTGTAAAAATAAAATTAAATTAAAATGTTGTTGTTGTTGTTGTAGCGATGGATGCGGTGCTCCATGTTCAGATTCAGAAACTCTGCTACTGCCCTTGGTCGGTACCACAAATCTTCTTTCGTGACGTCAACTGCGCTTTCTGGACAATCGAATAGGTGGTCTGCATCATGTGGTGTGCCCTCCAATGCGGGACACTTGTCAATAACTTTGCTGGTCAATTCTATTCATGTAGAATTCCAATAGCTACCTAATAAAGCTTAAATCACTTACAAAATCTACCCAAATTACTACGCCCCTAGTGTTGTTTATAAACGGAACCATATTTGGCATTAAATTACCCGTGTACCAGATATTAGTTTCGCATTGTTTAGAAACAGTTAATAGTGACTATACACTCGTAACTTACGATGTTGACTGGATAGAAACATTCTCATCACACAAACATACTAATGTCTAGAAATTTAACTGAAAAAATTAGTAATGTCACCCTCATCCCAAAGACAGCAATTATTCAAACAAAACAAAACGCTCAAATAATTTTGCAGTGATTGGAACAACTACAGTTAAACATTTGTTCGGACAACAGAATGAGCTTGATTTAAAAATAAAGTGTTACATTTACATACAATATAACAGAATTTGATTGAATTTAGTAGATTAGATTAGAAAAGGCTGGACATCTTGCAACTCTACAGTCCATATAGCTGCATTTTTCCCCTGCAGACGCAGACGCGTTATTACATGCGTGCATTCATTAACAAAATGCGGCAGCCCAACATAGACATAATCCAATTTGAGATCGTGCTAGTAATTCCATGTAGCGATGCCGCAGTCCTGATTGATTCGAAGGTGGTATTATCAAAAGCACCTTCTATATCTAAAAAACACCAAAAGCGAATTCTTTGGCATCAAGTGCTCTTTCAATTTTAGTCGCCAAATGATTCGCAGTGGTTTCTGCGGATTTCCCAATCCGGTATGCATTGGTATGGTACTTAGTGGAAACTGTAGTAAGGCTTTCAAGCGTTTTGAGGACAAAAGAGTTGAGACTTATCTCTCTAGTTTTTTTTAGTAAAAAAAATGTGTTGTGTAGCATTACAATATGTGTCACCACTACTTACACATAAAAACCATGTTAATACCTTACTCCACAACAACATGAGTTTTAAAGTGTTAATGGACGCAAATCTTTTTTTTTGTTTCTTTTTATATTTTTTGTTAAATAAAGGATATAACTAAACAATAAATCTTATCAGATATAAAATATGACATAGGCCAATATTTCATGGTAGGTAGTGAAAATAAAAATGAAATAAGAAATAAAAAGCAAATTTGTTTTAGCAATTTGCAGGACAAAACTAAAATGGGGTTGCCAATAATCCAGCTAGAGGCATAATACTTGATTATGTAACACACTATCTTTCCCAATGATTAAAGCCTAGATATAGAGTTATATGAAAGCTCATATCTTCGAGCAAACCAAAGCGTGCTATCATCAAGGAATATTACATGTTTTAGGTTTTACCTGGTTTTAGTATGAAAACAACTCTAGCTTTCCACCACGCTTCTGGAACAAAGTCATATTCTAGACATGCCTTATATAAATTTAACAGTGATTCAATGAGACCGTGCGCATTATTCTGTAGCATGCATAGATAGATTCCATCAGGACCCGGCGATTTAAAAGGGTTGAAGAAATCCGAGTCGAAATTTAACTACTCCTTGAAACCTACAGATTCTACTTTTTAGAATTTAGAGTATTAAGTATCACATATTTTCAATACAAAAATAACATCTACATAACTCCTGCTAAAGCTACTTACCGGAAAAAATCCCATTTAAGTTTTTAAATTGGCGTTAAAAATAAATTTTCTTTCGGTCTTTTCTGTAATAATAAAAAACGAAGAGAAACGATATTTATTTGAAGATAATAAAAATAAACAAAAGAAAAGAAAGAACAAGAAATAAAAATAGAAAAATAAAAAGTGTTTTTATATATTCTAACATGGCTGGTTTTATTTAACATTTTAGAAAATAATTTACATGCGTTTAATTAAATTGAATAGTTTTAATTTATTATTTGAAAATAAAATTATGTGCGAAAAATTTTTTTAGTGAATGTAATGCAAACAATGTCGCTAAACAAACAGGCCCATTCAATAATTAATTTTAGTGTTGAAGTATTGAACATTAAACCACAGACACACCTCCTAAGTTATAAAGTACAAGCTATTAATAACTAGATGTCGTTATACTATTTAAGTTAACAATATTATATACCACATAGATAGCTCTGCTGTATAGCTAAATGATAATTATATATGTAATGAAATAAATGTTGTTCAGTGTTATGTCACTTACTGAACAACTCTTGAATTAAAATAATCTTTTAATTTCAACTCAATCCCAACAGGTTATGGGCCCAGGTTGATTCGATTGCATTAAAAGTCAGTTTTTAATTATTTTAATTAAATTATTTCAAAAAAACAAAAATTGAATTAAAATTTGTTATAAGTGAAAATTTTCAAAAAAATTAACATGCCGTCTGGATCTTTCAATATTGAAAGATTAACTGGTAGAAATAATTATAGTTCCTGGTCATTTGCAGTTAAAAGCTATCTGCAACATGAAGAGCTATGGGGTGTAGTATCTGGAACTGTAAAGGTTGAAGGAGATGCTGCATTGAAATTGGACATCAAAGCGAAGGCAAAAATCGTACTTCTAGTCGATAAAATTATTTACGTGCATATCATGGAAGCTAAAACAGCGAAAGAAACGTGGGATCGGCTTAAATCAACATACGAAGATTCAGGGTTGACACGGAAGGTAGGCTTATTGCGATCATTAATCACTACTGATCTTTCTAGCTGTGCAGGTACTGAAGATTATGTCAACAAAATTATTACGACAGCACACAAATTATCAGAAATAGGTTTCTCTGTTAGTGAAGATTGGATTGGAACATTATTGCTTGCTGGTTTGCCTGAAAAGTATGCTCCAATGATAATGGGCATAGAGAGCTCGGGTATTGAAATTTCAAGTGATGCTATAAAAACTAAGCTTCTTCAAGACGTAAAAGTAGAATCACATACAGTAGAATCACAACAAGCATTTCATGCTAAAAAATATACTTATTCAGGACATAAAAAATCTAAAGGACCCCGGTGCTTCAACTGCAACAAATATGGACATTTGAGCACAGAATGCCGCTTCAAAAAGGTGATGCATCGTAAATATTATAATAATGATAATGTTTTTTCAGCTACTCTTTCGCATCTGTCCAAAAATAATAACGAATGGTATGTGGATTCGGGTGCATCTATGCATATGACGCATATCTCAGATTGGCTTTATGATGAAAAATCACCACCCTTGCGTGGTATTACAGTAGCAAGTGGAGAAGATTTATCAGTAACCAGTATTGGAAATGTGAACATTACAACAGAAACAAATGGTAACTTACATCCTATACAGGTAAGAGATGTTTTGTTTGTACCAAACCTGGCAATAAATTTATTATCTGTAAGTCAGTTGACCAAAAATGGTTGTAGTGTCATATTTAGTGATAATAAATGTATAATTTCCAATACTAGAAAAAAGGTTATAGCAACGGCTAAATTAATCAATAATATGTATAAGTTAAATACAGTTATTGGCAATGTATTTACTGCCTCCGAAAGCATAGCATCTACTGAAACATGGCACCGGAGAATGGCTCATTTGAATTATGCGGATGTCGAAAAATTGCCAATATGTACAGAAGGTGTAACAATTAAGTGTTCTAAATCTACCAAAGAATTATTACACTGTGTTCCTTGTTTAGAAGGAAAACAAACCAGAAAATCATTTAAAAGCACTGGCTCCAGAGCAAACGTTCTACTAGAGCTAATTCACTCGGACTTGTGCGGTCCTATGGAAACAGTTTCTTTGGGTGGTGCAAAATATTTCATCACTTTCATTGATGATTTTTCACGAAAGGTTTTTGTTTATTTCTTGCAAAACAAATTGGATATAAAATCGGTTTTTCAGAAGTTTAAAGCTGAGGTTGAAACACAGTTAAACAGAAAAATAAAAATACTTAGAACCGATAATGGAACCGAATTTTGTAATAAAGATTTTCTAAATTTTTTAGCTGGGGCTGGTATTAAACACCAATCAACTACACCTTATACGCCTGAACAAAATGGTTTATCCGAGCGTATGAACCGAACACTTGTAGAAAGAGCCAAATGCATGCTATTCGATGCCAAATTGAACAAACATTTTTGGGCTGAAGCAGTAGTAACAGCAGCCTATATTATAAATCGTTCGCCAAATCGCATGATTGCCGACTCCACACCTGAAGAAAAATGGACAGATAGGAAACCAAACCTTGGCCATTTAAAAATTTTTGGATGCAAAGCGATGGTACGCATTCCAAAGGAAAAGCGCTTAAAATCACTACAAACTCAAGTGTTTTATCAAACGTTTTAAAATAAAACGTTGAAGTGTTTTTTTGGATCTATGTGTTTTAATTTAAAACATTTGAAGTGTTTAGTGCCTCTAAGTTAAACACTTCAAGCGTTTAACACAATTATTTTAAACATCTAAATGTTTCGTTTTAAAACGGTTTATCTGTTTTAGAAAAACAATTATATAAGCTGCTTTATAGTAAAACGTTTTACCATCTGCAAAGCGTTTAAATATCGGTTAAATGTTTTAAAACAATTCACTTATAAGGAATTAAAACATTTTAATAAAAAAAACGGTTATCTATAAAACGCTTTTATTAAAAACATAAAAACATAATAAATTTATTTAAACTTATATATTTACTTTAAATTCACTTCAAATTCACTTTAAATTCACTTTAAATTCACTTTATTCACTTTAAATCTACTTTAAATTCACTTTAAATTCACTTTAAATTCAATTTCAATTCGCTTCAAGTTCACTTTAAATTTACTTTAGATTCGCTTTAAATTCACTTTAAATAATTGAATTTAAAGTGAATTTTAAGTGAATTTAAATTGAGCTTAATATGAATTTAAAGTTATTTCAAAGTTAATTTAAAATGAATTTAATGTTAATTCAAAGTGAATTTAAAGTGAATTTTAAGTGAATGTAAAATGAATTTAAAGTACATATACTTAACATGACACATTGGAGTTACTTATTCCAAAAAATGATAGAACACATCATCAAATTGATACCTACAAGTCTAAACTTGTAAAAAATATTAGACAGATATGAAAACTAGATGCCTTCAAATCATTTTACATTGCCCAAAACAACCAAAATATGATTTCAGAGGTCCACATTATTTCAATACTATTAAAATAGCAAAAATTGGGGGATGTAAATCATTTAAATACAAAAATGTAAATCTACAATATTCTACAGTTTGTGAATTGTTTTATATATCTTAATTCTTACCTTACCTTTCTTACCTAGGAAATTTTTTTTCTTAAAAGATGAAACAAGGTGTTTTATCCTTAAAAAAGAAATTATGTTTTGTCTTATTTGTACAAAGTATTTTCACACCTTTATCTTTCTATTTCTTGGAACGGTTTTTGCCAAATGTAAACAGAAAAAATATAAATCATATGTTCATTCTAACAAGTTTCGTTTTGTCAAATCATTTCGTTTTTGGTTGTTCATTGTTGTAAAATTTATTGTATTCAATGTTGCATTAATAAATTTTTAAAATTTGCTTATACATAATTAAATGTTAATTATGTATAAGCGTTAATTATGTATAAATAACGTTGAAAAAATATTACAGTGCATTTACGTTTAATTTTTATTTAAAAAACAATATTTAATAAGAATAAAAAAGTGTTTTGTGCATAGCAAGGGTGTAAAAAGTGTATTTTTTTCAATCAGAACAAAAAGAGTCTGATGTTCAAATAATCTAAGAAAAAATTCTTTATATTGTAGTAGTGATTGAAAATTTAATTGAATTTAGTTAGTGGAAAAAAGAAGGTTAAAGTGTATTAAATGTAGATGTTTCTTAGGTTAGTAAATTGTTGCACTTGTTTGCTTATAAATATGCAACACACAAATTTTTTTTAATAAAACTTCAATTTTTTCCATAAAATATAAAAATAATTTGTAGCCCAAATAATTCTGTGGTTTGTCAGATAATATTTTTTTAATTTGCAATAATTTAATTCAATTTATACAAAAAATTGGCGTGTTGCATAAAAAATTGTGAATTTTACTCTTTAGGTTCCATACTTTGAAAAAGTAAAAACGGTATTGGTGAGACTTCGGTGTCCGTCCGAATTTCTACATAATCAATTTACTGACAAACTATAAGTGCTATCAACTTGAAATTTAAAATATTTGGTTTTATCTATATTTTATGGACATAGATAAGGTTATAGTAAAACAAAAGTTTTTTTTGGAATCTTTTTTAAAGGAATCGAGTTTGGTCTAAAAAATCGAAAAAAATGGAAGTATTTCAAAAAAAATTTTTATTGAATTTTCGACTGCTTAGTTTTTGAGTTATTATCAAAAACGAGTGGTTTTTTTTGTCCCCCTCCCCGTTAACTTCGAACTTTACAAAAGAAAAATTTAAAAAAATCGAAACTAACACTTTTTTTTGTTGTTGCTATAATATCAAATGTTTATTAGAGACGGTTTAAAGTAGAAATTTTGAAAAAAAAATTATTTTTGATCATGGCATGTGGGGTGTCATATGAAAGGTGATTTTTTTTTGTAGTGCAAAAAAGTTTTTTTTTGCAATTTTCGAAACCACAGTTTTCGATTTATTTTCAAAAATGTAAAAATTATTTTGGTACCCCCCCTTAACTTCGAACATTACAAAAGAAAAAATTTAAAAAAATTCATGGGTGTAAGGGTTTTGCTAAATCGAAACTAAAACTTTTTTTGGTTGTTATAATTTCAAATGTTCATTGGAGGGGGTTTAAAGTAGAAATTTTGAAAAAAAATATTTTTGATCTAGCTTGTGGGGGGTCATATGAAAGGTGATTTTTTTTGTAGTGCAGAAGAGTTTTTTTGTAATTTTGAGAGCACAGTTTTCGTCTTATTTTCAAAAATGTAAAATTTTTTTCAGAAATGTTATATTATTTTAAGCAGAAATGTTATATTATTTTAAAAAATTAATTGTAGGCTGTGTTTTAGTATTTTAAAAAATAGTAAAAAAATCTTTGGTGTGAAGCTTATAAGTTTTGATTATTATAAATTGTTTTGAATTTTTATAGAAGATTGGAAGGTTTCTTTATCCATAATATAATTGCCGTGAGTCTATCCCTATACTACGAGCGTAACGTTCATATTGCAATATGGGTATCGCGTTCGACTGATGATCTAAAGGTTGCGAGTTCGAATCCTGGCTTAGTATATGTTTTTTATTGTTTTATTTAAATTTTTTTTAAATAACATTAAAATTGTTGTTTTTTTATTCATAAATACATAAAACTCATAAATATTTCGTTTTACGAATTTTAAATTGATCGAATGTAGGTTTTTAAAGTAATTGCTACTGTCTTTTCCTATTTCGTTCAAATTATTATCATTTCGATATTAAAACGAAAATTAAATATTATTTAATATTTATATATTTATAAATATTATTTAATTAAATATTTGACAGGCAGTGCTAAAAATCATATAATAGTGGTTTTCGATCGTTATTTTCTATAATTTCGTTCCAGTGAAATAAAATAAAAACAAAAACTACTACATATATGAATATTTCTCTTGCAAAAACAGATAAACAGCTTCATCATAAAATATCGTGTGACGTCATTACGAAGGTTTTATTCAGTTATTTGTAATTTTAATAAAATTTAGAATGCATTCAGGGGATTTTTTTAAAGTTATTCACAGTTTTTGTTTTAATGAAATCTTTTTTATTTTCAATTAGTCACAAGATATGTAATATGTATTATGAAAAATAGTTAGAATTTCGAAAGTTTCGTGGAGCATTTTTTAAAGGAATAATTGATACATTAAATAGTAAAGTTGGTAAATGGTTTTTATAATATGTTTATTAAAAAAGAAAAAAGTAAACAAATCGGTGAAGGTATAGTAGAACTTTTTTGCCAGCGAATTTTTGACAGATAGGACGCAGCAAAAGATAAAAGATGAGACAAAAAGTAAAACGAGATGCATTATTTATTTTGGGATAAATTTGTTTACAAAACAATTATATTAGTTAAATTTCTACTCCTAGTTCGTACCATTTGTTTGTTGTGATATTTTTTTACATAGGCGTCGTTATTTTTATTATAATTATTTTTAATTATGATAATTTTGTTATTTACCTACAAAATCATTAATATTTTTACTATAGTTTTTGGTTTTATATTATAATTGTTTGAACTTCAATAGTAATTTATTAATTTTATGCGTTTTTTTGTCCATTTCATGGGACTCCAAAAGTTTTTTTAATATTTTAATTCGAGACACTGAATTCCGCACATGCGCATATCGCAATATGTACAGAACAGCCAATTTTTGTATTCGTTTGTAAAAAAATTCCACTATACATAATTAAAGGTCTATTTCCTCACTTTTTGTCACAATATTTCGTAAAATGCTTTCTTCAATTAAATTATACAATTTAAATTTAGATCAGTAAGATGTTAAAAAATGAGTATTGGTCAATTTTTCTTTTCCAGTATTCACCGCAAACGCGCTACATGAGAAAAAAATCTCAAAATTTTCAAAGGATTAGTATACCAAAGTATGCCAAACACAACTTCCAATAATTTTAAGAATTGTCAATGAAATTTTTCATTGTACTACAATTTAAATTTTTTAATTTGCTTATGGAATACATTAAGCATAATATGTAAAATGTATTCTAGCACATAAAAAACGTTTCGTTGTCATTGTCGATGTTGAGGGTTGTGAGAAAGGTTCGCGGTTCGCGGTTCAAGGGGTTCAGGGTTCGAGGTTTTTGGCTATTTTTTTTATAGTACCTTAACATTATTCCTTTTATTCATAAAAATTCCATTTACGGCATTTAAATTTTTCGATAAAGTAGTGTTTTAAAATTATAGTTGCGGAGCCCGCGGGATACCCCATAGTATATAACATTTCTTTAATTGGTTTTCATTTTCAGAATAATTACATCTTCAAAAAAAAAAATTATGATTATCATCATGTAAATGTTTTGATAACGTTATTATGTCTATACTATTATTAATATGTTGATTATGTTGACAAAATTTTTTGATTACACGTCAAAAAAAAGGTTTTGTCAATCTATTATTGTATTCAAACGTTACCTTCTAAAATAAAGTTATGTACCAAATTACTTTGCAGGCACTTTGGAATATGATCTTTTAAATTGGAAAATACTGTTTTGGAAAATTAATAAAAAGCATTCCCAACAACTTTATCTTTATATTTTGATAATAGATATCTAATTTTTTTTAAAAAGAACATGTACAGGGAGTAGGAACGAAATTTGCATTTTTCCAAGGGCTGTATTTTGGACCCCGGGGCTGATATACAACTCTTTTTGGTTTTATTCGTTTAAGTGAGTGATTTTATATCAAATAAAAAATCTTGGCGCCTAAGTAAATTCATTATGTTCAAAATTAAATCCTTCAAATCAATATTTCAATAAATTTATCCTTCAAAATTTTTGTTATACAATTTTTTTTATAATTTTTCATTTTTTTTCAATCAATCACTTCCAAATTCAATAACTTCGATTCAATGCAAGCAAAGCAAGGGTTAGTTATGTTTTTTGATTATCAACACCGTTTTCATTATATAGTTTGATTTCAAAGATATTGTGGAGAAAGAATATGTAAGACTTCTAGGAGTAGAAATTTAAAATAATATTGAATATAAAAAATTATGGTGCAAATTATGAAACTTTTTGCAATCCGTACAATTTTCGGCCGATCTAGTTTTGAACTAATGAGAAAATTTTAAACTTTAAAAAAGTTTATCATTCTCATCAGGGTCGACTAGATAAACTACCAAAAAATGTCAACGCTAATATAAACCAAAAATTAGGTTACATTTCTAGCGAAGTATAAGAAAACAAAAAATTTACATAAACATATATTTAATAGATTCAGATTTAGTCAATTAGTTTCTCTAGTGATCACTGTTTTGTTTTACTCTAGACATACTTGTATTGAATAACAAGCTCGTATCGGCGAGAAGAAGATGACTAGTCTTCACTTGTGTCTATTGACACATAATCCACAATTAATTTAGTAAATTATTTGTGATAAAACTTCACTCCGATGGAAAATCTTGCTAATGAATTTGATTACTAACGCGTAGCAATTAGATTATTTGACAATTTTAAACCATCATATTATAGATGACTGAGGCTGCTCAAAATCAAATTGTTTCTACATAAGTCAACAAACGTACATCACGTTATATCAGAGCAATGTTAGCGACTCATCATTTTACGATTCAAATATTAAGCTGTAGAGCTGTCGTATTCCAGCAAGTTTCACTGAATTAATAATACATAATTAATAATAATTCTAAATAAAGTTGATTTCCCGATCATAAGCAAAATATGAAATAGCTTTCTGCCAATTGTCATAGTAAAAAAGTATTATTCTATACGTTTTTCACAGTTAAAAAGAAGCTGAATATGTAATGGAAATTGCTAAACATAAAGGTCCTACGGAAGTTTCCATTAATAAAACAATGCAAAGCTTGATTTAAAGATAAATTTAATGGTCTTCCCATAAGCAAGTTGTTTTCAAACTTCTAGCCTACCAAGTTGTTTTCAAACTTCTACCATTTCTATACAAAATAAATTATGATGTTAGAGTTGTACTAAAATTGGTAGTTTTGCATTAGAATTAGTTTTAATGCAACATATGCTTCGCAATTTAATAATAACTTGCTTTACATAAGCCATATATAGCAAAGCTTGTATTAAAAATTGCAGTATTTTCTTAAACTGTGTACCCATGTTTTTGTTTATTAATTCTGAAAAAAACAGAAGGAATAGAAATATAGAATAGCGTTAACGTAGCGATCCAAGTGACGTAAATAGCGATCCAAGAATATTCCAAACGGCCAGTATTTATAGAACATTACTGTAATAAACGGACTGCATTTTCAACAGCATCGCATTTTACTTCATTTTTTAGAGTAATTTGTGCAAAATAATGAAATTATATTTTATTTTCGCATGGCAATTATTCAATGTATTCGATTTATCCAATATAATCAATGTAATTAATCTTAAAAAATATAAATATTTCAATTTTGTCATTATAGTTAGTATGTTGGTATGTTGCACTGCATATAAGTTTGGTAAGGACCAATATTTACTATTTATCTATTTATGTATTTTATCTAAAACACATTAAAACGTTTAATATGTTTTATATGCAAAACAAATTAAATGTTTTAAAACTAAACGCTTAAAGTGTTTTAGTATTAAACGCTTAAAGTAGTTTAATCAAATAAAACACTTTAAAATGTTTAAAAAGTGACTACAAGCATTTAAACACTTTAAGTGTTTTAAAATAAAACACTTGAGTTTGTAGTGATGGGACCGTAAATCACATGAAATGATATTTGTCGGATATTGTGAAAATACCAAGGGTTATCGTCTTTTTGATACGAATACAAACAAAATTATTAAAAGTAGAGATGTTGTATTTTTTGAAGATTTCAAACATATAGAAAATGTATGTGATTTTGTACCTCCAGCG
Organism: Diogma glabrata; assembly: GCA_963693315.1. Lineage (NCBI taxonomy): Eukaryota > Metazoa > Arthropoda > Insecta > Diptera > Cylindrotomidae > Diogma > Diogma glabrata. Next base: position 216,830,059 of record OY856188.1, on the reverse strand, counting down.
CAACAGCAAACAGTAGTTAAGTGTACCTCACAAGTTAACCAAAATAATGATTGTTCAACAAATGAAGAATTTAATAGAGAACAAAATGTCACTCCGTCATCACCGATGAATTTTGATACATCTGCTGATAGTATAAACACAACAAGATATGATAATGACTCAACATATCTGCCGAGTGAAAGTGACAGTTCTGTTGATACCGAAAGACGCATAATAAATCTTCGATCGCGTGCAAGAAGAAATAATGAAGAAGCTGTAAATTTTTTATGCATCACAAAGAGAGACCCAGTAACATTAGAAGAAGCCTTATCAAGCCCTGAATCTGATTATTGGAAGGAAGCAATGGATGAGGAATACAAGTCTCTTATGGCAAACCATACATGGATCCTCACGAAAAAACCTATTAACAGAAAAATAATACCTAGCAAGTGGGTTTTTAAAACCAAAACGAATGAAAGAGGAGAAATAATTAAATACAAGGCGAGATTGGTCATTAAGGGATGTGCTCAAAAGAAAGGGATAGATTATAATGAAGTGTTTTCACCAGTCATCCGGTATTCATCCCTAAGATATTTATTTGCTTTAGCAGCCAAATATGATCTCGATATAGACCAAATGGATGTCGTATCCGCTTTTCTGCAAGGTGATGTAGAAGAAGAAATTTACATGTCACAACCTCCTTTGTATGAAACCGGATCAAATGTGTGCTTATTGAAAAAATCTTTATATGGATTAAAGCAAGCCAGTCGACAGTGGAATAAATTGCTAGATGCCACATTAAACGAAATTGGTTTAACGCGTTCTAGATTAGATCCTTGTATATATTATAAAATTGATAAAGAAAATATTTTATTTATAGCGATATACGTGGATGATATAATCATATTCTCAAATTCTTCACAATTTAAAACGATAGTAAAAGAAAAAGTGTGTGAGAAATTTATGATAAAAGACCTTGGGGAAGTAAAATACTGCTTAGGTTTACATGTAACTAGGGACAGAAAAAATGGAGTTATATATGTCAGCCAGAAGAATTATATACAGGAAATCCTTCAAAGATATGATATGTCAGAATGTAAATCAGTCAAAACACCAATTGATCCAAAAACTAAATTGCAGTCAAGTGAAACAGAGAGTTCTGTATTAAATAATACACCGTATCAAGAAATAATTGGGTGTTTGTTATATCTCTCGCAGGGCACAAGACCTGATATAAGTTTTGTGGTTAACTACTTAAGCAAATTTAATAATAAGCCGGAAAAGGAACATTTTGCAGCATTAAAAAGGGTTTTAAGATATTTAAGTGGAACATATGATTACCAGCTAAAATACAAACAAAATCAAATGGAAGAGCAAATGCATGGCTTTTGTGATGCTGATTGGGGCAACTCTGAAGACAGAAGATCTTGCACAGGTTACATTTTTTCTTTTCAGGGAGGAGCTATTAGCTGGAACTCAAGAAGACAACCTACGGTTGCTCTTTCCACAACGGAAGCTGAGTATATGTCATTGTCTACATGTATTCAAGAGGCATTGTGGTTGAAACAACTTCAACAAAATTTTTGGCCCCAAATTAATAAACCAATGACAATATACTGTGATAACACAAGCTGCATTAAAATATCCAGTAATGATCAGCATTCATCAAGAACCAAACATATTGATGTGAGACACCACTTTGTTCGGGACAGTGTTTCGAAGAATAAAATTAAAATGGAATACGTCAAATCTGAAGAAATGGTTGCTGATATTTTAACAAAAGGAACAACAGCACACAAGCTAGAATTTTGCCGTTCCAAGATGGGTTTATGTTCAGGGGAGGATGTTGAAGTATTGAACATTAAACCACAGACACACCTCCTAAGTTATAAAGTACAAGCTATTAATAACTAGATGTCGTTATACTATTTAAGTTAACAATATTATATACCACATAGATAGCTCTGCTGTATAGCTAAATGATAATTATATATGTAATGAAATAAATGTTGTTCAGTGTTATGTCACTTACTGAACAACTCTTGAATTAAAATAATCTTTTAATTTCAACTCAATCCCAACATTTAGCGATTTAAAAAAAATATTATATTGTTTTAATATTTTTATTTGTCTTGTTTCATGTCGATTTATCTTTATTTTAATTTAATTTTTCATAATATTGAGAAAATTATGGAATATTAGTATTATTTTCTATACATAATTTAAATATTTAAATTTTTTGATATCTGAATTTTGGTCTTTTAAATTGTATCATTAAAAAAATGGCGAAAAAATGGACGCAACCTTTACAAACAAAATCACACTGATTCTTTTCCAATTTAGAACTTAAATATACGAGCGCTATCTTCATGTATTAAAATGTTTGTCGGGTTTGATGTGAAATAGATCGGAATCGTAAATAGTTTTTGAAGATTCAAATAAGATGTTGATTTTGTACGTTGATAGAATTGATAGGGCTTTTTAAGTTCTTAGGATGTGATAAGTACTTGGTAAGGTGCTGAAAAACAGGCTTATTTAGGTATAAAGTATCACTGAAAAAACAGTATAACAACCTTTGCTGTATTTTATGCATATTTTTTTTTTTTTTTTAATAAAATGTGTTGAGTAATAGGGTTTAGAATATGTGTCACAACCACACATAAATACCTTTTAAGACCTCGGTCTAGACCCGGGTCCCACAACAACTGGCGTTCTAAGGTGTTGATTAACGCTTTTTTTAAACCTCTGCGGGTCGAAGCCACCTGAGACTAAGGGTTCCGACAAACTATTCATTTTTGTATATACAGTCTCATTCACATGAGAGTATTTGCCACATAATAAAACAAATATTTGTTTATTTGGTACTTATTGTCATTAATGTTAAGAATTATTAGTTTCATAATAATATTAATACGACTGAATAATAGAGCTTTACATTAATATAAGAACACATAACATGTATTATGTTTTCTTTCACAAAACCTCAAATAATAAAGCGAACATATATGAAATATAAATGCAGAGGCTATGACATAAGATGAGAGCATTTCTAATTTAAATAATAAAATTTGTCCAGAGTGTATAGTTAAAGTTCTTATTGTGAATTGGGTGTATTCTCCAATGCAATCGATATAGTCAAATATATTTTACAAACCTTATGCTAGCTAGAAGAGATTGAGTGAAATGTATTTTATAACCTTTTAATGTATACTAGGAGGGCCCGGCGTGCTTCGCTACGCTTATAAATAAAACTTTTGCGTAGACATTTTGTTGACGTAGAAGCAATGATTTCAAAAAGTGGTAATGAGAATTGCTAGCATATAATTTTTGATTTATCTTTTTAAATATATGAATGAAAAATAATCAGAACTCTAGCTGATCGGATAAATGAAAAATTAGCGATCAAATAAGTTTTCAAGTAAGCTTATTTGATCTCTAACTTATTTGATCGCTAATTTTTCATATATCCGAACTGCTCAGCTAGAGTTCTGATTATTTTTCATTCATATATTTAAAAAGAAAAATTAAAAATTATATGCTAGCATTTCTCATTACCACTTTTGGAAATCATTGCTTCTACGTCAACAAAATGTCTACGCAAAAACTTTATTTATAAGCGTAGCGAAGCACGCCGGGCCCTCCTAGTATTTATTAATCACTTCATTTCCACACGCACAAGAAAAAGTAAAGAGGTGTCAAGGGACACCCGGATGGAACAAAGTTCCTTTCGATTAATTAGTGAAGTAATGGTTGAAATAAAAAAAATTTTATTTTTTTAAGTTTGGGAAATTTGGGAAATTTGGGAAATTCGGGAAATTTGGGAAAATGTTTCTTTAATTTCTAATCAATAGAAAATAAAAAAATTAGTGAAGGAATTGTAATAAAATTTTATTTTTCAGGGTGTCAGGGGTGTCAAGGGTGTCAAGGGTGACAAGGGTGTCAAGGGTGTCAAGGGTGTCAAGGGTGTCAAGGGTGTCAAGGGTGTCAAGGGTGTCAAGGGTGTCAAGGGTGTCAAGGGTGTCAAGGTTGTCTAGGGTGTCAAGGTTGTCAAGGGTGTCAAGGTTGTCAAGGGTGTCAAGGGTGTCAAGGGTGTCAAGGATGTCAAGGGTGTCAAGGGTGTCAAGGGTGTTAAAGGTGTCAAGGGTGTCAATGGTGTCAAGGGTGTCAAGGGTGTCAAGGGTGTTAAGGGTGTCAAGGGTGTCAAGGGGTGCCAAGGGTGTCAAGGGTGTCAAGGTGTCAAGGGTGTCAACCATTAAAATATTGTCGTACTAATGATCGTACTTTTCGTGAGAAATGCTAGCATGTAGCAAATGCCACCATGCTCACCGGGCCCACCCCACAAAATGTCTACGCAAAATCTTTATTTATAAGCGTAGCGAAGCACGCCGAGCCCTCCTAGTATCTATTATCAAGAGATGCACCACGTACATCAACACTCATACCATTATCACGTCGACGATACAAAGGATAACCATTCACAGATTCTTTAGTATTTTCAGAAAAAGGTTTTGGAAAATTCTTACTACATTTACCATCTCTCATACAAACAGAATTGGAATTTAGAGCACCACATGGTCCATGCATCATATGACGTTTCACATATTCATGTAATTTAAGAAAAAGAATGGGATCAGAGATTTCAGTACATACAAATTTATTAATCATTTCATTTCCTTCAATTCTATCTTCATCTGACAAATTTAACAAACACATCAGGCAGGAATTAAAGCACCAGTACGATGATAAAAAATATTATGAATTTTAAAATGATAAATACCACGTGCAATTCATTTCTTCATTCACAACATTCATTTCACCATTAACACCATTCATGACACCATTCATTTATGAAGAAAAAATAGAAAAATCAAACACGGCTATTATGAAATATTTCTCTATAGCAGGCTACAGACCTTTAATCAATTTGTCAATCAATTCGAAAACGAAAATCAACGAAATAAAATTTAGTGTAAAAATCCCCTAAATTTTATTTCGTTTATTTTCGTTTTCAATTGATTGACAAATTGATTGAAGGTCTGTAGCCTGCTTATCTTGTTTTGCACAGAGAGAACAAATCAATTTTATGAATTGTTTCTTTAATTTCTAATCAATAGAAAATATTTAAAAACAAAGAGAAAGAATAATTAAATCAAAGAAAATCAAAGAAAAATAATAATAATAAAAAAACAAAGAAAAATAATACGTCTATCCACTCCTAAATCAATGCATAAACTAAATTGAAATTTGAAAAGAAAATGTAAAATACTAAATAATAATAATAAAAAAACAAAGAAAAGACTTGGGGAATTCCATTTCATATTGTATAGCAGGGGCCGTTAAATTCAAAAATACATTTTAATTCGTCTATAACTTTTTTATTTATGATACGATTTGTGTGAAAAATCTTTAAAATCTAAGTTACACTAATATCAGTTAGCAGTGAAAATTTTAAATGAATCCATCTGCGAATAAAAAAGCCTTAGGCTCCAAAATTTTTTTTTTAGCGTATTAATATATAAGATTCTAACAGGTGAAAAACACGTGAAATCAGCAAGGTCTGGAAATGAGGTTTTAATTTTGTATATTTAGGTATTGTAATTCGTTGATATCAATAAAAAAAATGTCTGCGTTGTTAGTTTTTTTTTTAACCCTGTCTTAAGATAAAGGGTGTTGAAAAATCAAGAAATTGCTCGACCCTGGTGTATTGAAATGGCTCTACAGTCAAAACTACTAAACTGATTTTAAGGTTATATAGCTCAAAATGTAGGTATTTGTTAATTTTTTCTGATCTCGTTGTTTTTTATAAATATCTTCATCAGCAGTGTTCGGATGAAATCAAATCCATTATGCCTGCAAAAAAGTCAAACTGTTGAGATTACTCACTCACCACTGTCATATAGTGACAGAATGCAGAGGGATTTCTTTGTTTGCAAAACGAAATCAACTAGCTGATAGATACGCCAATTTAAAAACAATTCCTGGAACACGAGGATATCACTCATACATTCCTACAAATGATGGATCAACCTTAGCTAGACGTTATTCTAACTCTACGGAATTTAGTAATGTAAAATTAAATAAATGATAAAAATGTGTAAAATATTTATTTTAAGTTAAAATTAAAAATTTATTATAAAAACATATAGGTAAATCCAAAAAAAACTGTTCATTTTTAACTCCACTTTTTTTTAATGATGAAAAATTTTAAGGCGTGTTGCAATAAAATTAATAAAAAAACAAAAAATTTTCCCCTCCTGAATTTTTTATTAAATGTTAGTAACATATGTGTAGCGGCAACACTAGGCGAAAATATACACAATCATTTTCATAACGACCACACTTGAATAAATTAAAAAGATGTCCAACGGAAGTCGATTAAATAATTCATTTGTTTCTTCCATTTTTAATTAAAAATAATTACTTGTATTTTGGCTTTCGGTCGAGCAACATTTAAAACTCGCGTTTAATATTATACGATACATAAATATTATTTATAAAAATATATAAGTGAAATAAAAGTTGTTTGTTTTTTATTTCAAAATAAATAATTGAATATCACAATTAATAGTGTTGTTATTTAACAAGTAGAATTGTGTTGAGAAAAATCTATCTCATCACGTGGTGACCCCGAATTAGGCACGCCAGTACGGTAATAAAACAGTAACGACCGCATCGCGTACATCCATAAAAAACGCGAAATAGTGTTCAATAAATTAAATCGAAAAACGCGAGTAATTAATCAAAAAAAAGAAAAGAACAATTACATTACAAATATAAGTTTAAAAAAACGTGATTATTCAATTGAAATCGACAAGTTTTCAAACAAAATATAGTAAACATTTACAAATTCGTCCATTCACAAAATCATCAGGCAAATACAGCCCAACGAGGGAGCTTTGGACGAGAAGCAACAACAATCATGCAAAAGAAAGAGCATGCAACGTTTTAAAATCACAAGGATAACATCTTCATTTCATCGTGTATAAGAAAAAACCAAATTCATCAGCTGAACAAAAAAAACGGTTCGTTAATTACAGATATACAAAATATGTATAGTAAATAATTCAATCAAATCATTTTAATTTTATTAATTTTATCGAGATATAAAAGTTTTAAATTCTGCTTAGTTAAATTTCATGAATTTTATTTTACTAAAAAAGCTTAGATATGTTGCTCGATAATTAAATTCATAATATATCTTAAAAATTCTTTAAAAATAAGTAAAATTTACAATTAATAAATAAATACATATAACAAAAAGAACTTAACAACATAAAAAAAGTTTAATAACATTTCCAAATATTTTTTTTATACTATATAATTTATCAACAAAATTTTTTATTATCAGTTTTTTTGCAAAAATATACATTTATATATAGGTACATAATTTATTCAATAAAATTTAATCAAAATTGTAACGGCTTTCGTTTATCTACGCTCGTTCATTCATAAATATAAATATATTATTTACAAGCTTGATTGTGTTTATTTGGCCAAGTGTTCAACTATTACGTACATAATATGCACTATTTTTTACCTTCGTAGAATTGAACAATTTTATATTGCATACATTATATTATATACATACATATATATTTTTGTTTTTATTTAAATAAATAGAGACAAAATAATTTTATAACTATAAATATTAATTTTCTTTGTACATTCATTGCAAATCCGCGGCTGTGTGCAATTGTTTTAAGAACGTACAGTCCAGTGTATAAAAGAAACACACACAAAACAACTACTACAGGATTTATTAATTAATATTTATATTTTCTTTTGGTAATCTGTTTTTGGCCACCTTGTTTGTGTATTCATATCAACAATGTCATCCGCCGACGAGAATGATGACACAAAAACAAGTGCAAACAGTAGTAATTCAAAACAAGGAATACACAATATTAGTCAAATAAAATTACCAACGTTTTGGCACGACCAGGTGGAAGCTTGGTTTCTAATTGCCGAAACAACGTTTAAGACAAACAAAATAAACAAAGACAGTAATAAATTTAGCGCAGTATTAACTGCTCTGCCACAAGATGTTGTCGTTAACATCATGGACGTAATCAAAACTTCCGCCACAGCAACCAACCAATATGAATTTTTAAAAAAGGCACTTATAGAGCGAACTTCTATAAGTGCAGCAAAGCGCTTAGATAAACTACTGTCAAGTCTCCAAGAAATGGGAGATGCAAGTCCTTCAGAATTTTATCGCCAGCTTGAAGCAGAAGCTGGTGATTCATCATTGGTCAATAAAGACCTCATCAAACAGCTATGGCTGAAGCGCTTACCGACACTTCTTAGATCATCTGTGGCTCCCTGGGCAGACAAGGATATTTCTGAAATCCTTCCCATTGCCGATAAAATCTGAGAAGTTGCTCAACCCACTTCATCCTCAATTGCTGCAGCATCGCAGTCAACATCCCATAGCAAGGCAACGCTAAGTGATAGGGATAACGACCTTGCCAATCTCGAGTCTCGACTCGAACAACAGCTCAACAAACGCTTCGACGACCTTTGTAGCCGACTGTCTCGTCAAGACATAGGTTATAGAAGTCGTCCTTCAACTTCAAGAGCGAACTACAATTACAGACGCTCTTCTAGATCTCGTCATCGACCTTCTTCTAGATCACGAGATATTTGCTATTATCACACCAAATTTGGCAACAAAGCACGAAAATGTTTACAACCGTGCAAATACAAACAGGATGCAACAGCTTCGCAATCTAAGGACTCGGGAAACTACTAAGTCCCGCTGTTACTACGGCTAACAGTGGGATCTACAATTCACGCCGTCTTTTTGTTAGGGACGATGAAAACTTATTACAGTTTTTAATCGATAGTGGTGCTGAAGTCTCAGTACTACCCCATACTACATTTCCACACGGTATTAAAGATCCCATTCAAACGCTAACTGCTGCTAACGGTACAGCCATTTCCACATATGGTACTAAGCTGTTAAAACTTAACATCGGACTTAGGCGTACGTTCACACACACTTTCATACTGGCAGATGTTAACAAGCCTATAATAGGTGCTGATTTCCTCTCAAAGTATGACATTTTGGTCGACCTCAAAAATCGGAAGTTAATCGATTCAAAAACATCTCTTCATGTGAATGCAATTATAACCAACTGTAAAACGCCTACTCCTAAACATTTCAGCGTCGACAATCAATTCGGCACTCCAAAAAGTTTTCGTCACTTACCGAGGCACCAAACTATGGCCTCCCAATTAAGCACAATGTAAAACATTACATTGTGACTAATGGAAGACTTCCATCCATTAATCCAAGACGCTTGGACCCGACGAAACTCAAAGCTGCAAAGACCGAATTTAAACATATGGTGAAATTAGGTATTTGTCGTCCTTCTAACTCCCCAGTCTCCTCTCCTTTGCACATGGTCCGGAAAAAGGACAAGGACTGGCGACCTTGTGGAGACTACAGACAACTTAATGCTGCTACTGTTCCGGATAGATATCCCATCCCAAACATACAAAATTTTTCCTTGCAACTAGCAGGATGCAAAATTTTTTCCAAAATAGATCTGGTAAGAGCTTATCACCAGATACCTATGGCAGATGAGGATATCCACAAAACAGCTATAACTACACCTTTTGGATTGTTCGAGTTCACTCGTATGCCTTACGGCTTACGAAACTCAGCACAGACATTCCAGCGCTTCATCAACGAAGTAACAAAGGAACTGGATTTCGTCTTCGTCTATATAGATGATATCCTCATAGCTAGCCGCTCCGAAGCAGAACATCTTCTGCACTTGGAGAAACTTTTCACTCGCCTAACTGAATATGGCATAAATATAAAAGCTTCAAAATGCATCTTCGGCCAAAAATCACTAGATTTTTTGAGCCACTATGTTTCGGAAAACGGCATACTCCCATCGAAAGATAGAGTTACTGCCATCCTCAACTTTCCAGCTCCAACATCAATCCGCCAAATACAGCAATTCGTAGGTATGGTGAATTATTATCACCGTTTCATACCACGTTTAGCCGAATTGTTAGCGCCTATTCACGGGCATTTGGCATCACTGATAAAAAAAGGTAAGAACAAGTCCAATTTTTCTTGGCCAGAAGACTGTAACGAGTCTTTCATGAAGGTCAAAGAATCTCTTGCCGCCGCTACTCTTTTGGCACATCCGTTGGACAACACACAGTTCAACATAACATCAGACGCTTCGAACACTGCAGTCGGAGCTGTACTACAACAGTACAACAATGGATGTTGGGAGCCACTTGCATTTTTCTCAAGGAAACTCACTCCTACTGAAGCTAAATATTCCGCGTTCGATAGAGAGCTATTAGCAATCTATCTAGCTATTAAACATTTTCGCTATTTTGTCGAAGGTCAAAATTTCTCTGTTTATACTGATCACAAACCTCTGATCACAGCAATTTCCTCCAAAACATTAAGAAGTCCACGACAACTACGTCATCTAGATTTCATCGCACAGTTCACCACAGACATACGACACATCAAAGGCAAAGACAATGTCGTCAGTGATTGCTTATCACGTTCTGGTGAAGAATCTTCAACAGAAATCTACACTTCTACTTTCAACTTGAAAGACTTACCGAAATTGCAACAGGAGGACGATGAACTTAAGAAATTGATTAATCCTGACAAACCGTCAAGATCATCAAAAGTTAAGCTTAGGTTCATACAATCAACAGGCAGCAAAGACAACATCTGGTGCGAGACATTTTCTGGTTATAATCGACCATACGTCCCACACAGCATCAGAAAAACGATTTTTGATAACTTGCATGGTTTATCACATCCTGGCATACGTGCAACGCGAAAATTAATTACATCCAAGTATTTTTGGCCACGAATGAATGTAGACACAGGGATATGGGCGAAATCATGTGAATCGTGTCAACGATCAAAAGTCCACAGGCACACAAAATCTCCTATTGGTAAATTTGAGTTACCACATTGCAGATTTGACCATATCCACATTGACATCGTTGGACCATTACCACAATCAAACGGGTACAGTTACATACTAACATCAGTAGACCGCTTCACACGTTGGCGTGAAGCATACCCCATAAAAGACATGACTGCAAGTACCATTGCTTCAACACTTTTACAGGAATACATCTCTAGGTTTGGTATTCCTTCGGTTATAACGACAGATCGTGGCGGACAATTCGAATCCAATCTGTTCACCGAGCTCACTAAGCTTCTAGGATCTCATCGAATCCGCACAACTGCTTATAATCCTAAAGCAAACGGTCTTGTCGAACGCTTCCATCGTCAACTTAAAGCATCTCTTAAAGCGAGATGCAATGCCGTTCATTGGAGCACAGAACTCCCAATAGTATTACTTGGCATAAGAACCTCTTTCAAGGAAGACCTCAACTGCACACCTGCAGAATTAGTATATGGTCAAACTCTTAAAGTCCCCGGCGAATTCTTTGTCGACTCTCCAACAGCCAACAATTCCGATACTTCTGAGTTTATTAAGAAATTGCGAAACAATATGCAGACCCTGATTCCTACTTCTCCTAGGCTACCCAATCAGAACGACATTTTCATACCCAAAAATCTCGACAACTGCACACACGTTTTTGTCCGAGTGGACAAAGTAAAAGGACCCCTTAATACACCTTACGAAGGGCCGTTTACAGTTGTACGCAAACTGCGTAAATTTTTCGTCGTGGACATTCACGGTAAGAACACGACGATCGGCCTCGACAGATTAAAACCAGCATACAGCATCTTGTCGGCAGACAGAAACAATACACAACGCAACAACAAACGTGTACATTTTAATTTTTAATTTTGTATTTCCTCAATATAGTATGTGTACATTTTAATTTTTACTACCAAAATTTACAAATTTTGATCTGGTGGGGGAGTATTTGTAGCGGCAACACTAGGCGAAAATATACACAATCATTTTCATAACGACAACACTTGAATAAATTAAAAAGATGTCCAACGGAAGTCGATTAAATAATTCATTTGTTTCTTCCATTTTTAATTAAAAATAATTACTTGTATTTTGGCTTTCGGTCGAGCAACATTTAAAACTCGCTTTTAATATTATACGATACATAAATATTATTTATAAAAATATATAAGTGAAATAAAAGTTGTGTGTTTTTTATTTCAAAATAAATAATTGAATATCACAATTAATAGTGTTGTTATTTAACAAGTAGAATTGTGTTGAGAAAAATCTATCTCATCATATGTACTTAATTAAAAAATCAAAAATTTAAAAATACGCATTTCTAACAAATCGAGTTTGAATTTTTTACCGTTATTTTTAAAAAAGAAAGTGTTCAAGGTCATATAATGAAAATTATTATTTTGATTAGCTCTGTTCAATACCTACATTTTGAGGTATAAAACATTAAAATCAGCTCAGTAGTTTTGACTGTATAGCCATTTCAATACACCAGGGTCGAGCAATTTTTTGATTTTTCATCACCCTGTATCTTAAGACAGGGTAAAAAAAAAAAATAAAAACGCAGAAAATTTTTTTATCGATGTCAATGAATTCCAATACCTAAATATACAAAATTAAAACCTCATTTCTAAAATTGCATGTTTTTTGCTGATTTCACGTGTTTTTCACCAACAGTGGTTCTTTTAAATAAAACAATATTTTTGGTTCACTATTTTTAATTTAATAGAAATTTATTTATTTTATTATTCATCTTATGAATAGATTATATATAATGCTATTTCTTATGTACTAGTTTGATATATGCAAACCAATTTCAAAATCAACTCGATTAAATCTAGCTAACTAATGTTCTAGAAAATTAGCTAACTCCACTTTTTTAAAAATCTTAAATTTATAAGTGTCAAATCACTTGCTGTAGTCATAAGTCATAACTTTCTATGTTTAAAAAACTTTCCTGAATGATAAAGTTTAACACCTTTAATTTTTTTGACCAATAAAAACAAATAATTTCTAATGTATGATATGATGTTTGGCTTGCAAATTATTTAATTAAAAAAGTTTTTTGGTTAAAGCCAATTTTTGAATTATTTATTATTTATGTATCGACAATTGTTTCGGTTTATTATAAAACCATCTTCAAGGATATGTTATAAACAAAAAATTCTTTTACAAAAAATAAACCACTAATAATATTTAGACAAAAAATTGACATAAATATCAAAAAAAATTAAATACTGTTTTGAAAAACTGACAATATAAAAAAAACGCTAGCTATAATTAAAAATATAAAAAAAGAAAAACAAACAATTATACAATGTAAAAATTGAAAAAAGACTAAAAAATATGGTACTGACGATTGAAAATTTCTTTTCCAAATTACAATTTCTCAATATTTTAAAAAATTATTTTTAGTTGCGTAGAACAAAATCATAGTTGTTATTTAAAAAAGCTGTATCAGTTTGTATGTTCATACAATTATTATGTTGTTTAATACGTATCATTTCCAAAATCCGACGTTTGTTAAGGTTTTTTTCTCTATCCAAAATTTTAAAATTTTGGAGAGGTAAATCTACGCTACAGCTTCTTTTGTGGCTAGATAATGCGCTCATATTATCGATATTTTGTTTTTTTGCGTCATTAAGATGTTGTTTGACTCGTTTTCCTAGATACTGTTTTGTTTGCCCTATATATGATTTACCACATCCACAATCAGCTTGATAAACCAAATTCGATTGAAGATTAATAGGAATTTTATCTTTTAATTTTGTAAAAATAGTGTTATGTTCCCACGACCTCAAAATTAAATTTTTTCAACAAATGTTTAACTTGCTCAAAAAGACATTTTACATATGGTAAAGTCATATAAATTTTGTTATTGTTTTTAATAGATGTTTCTCCCAATATGCTTCTTTCTTTGCCATAAATTTGTTGATTAACTAATTTTCGTATAAAATTTTTTGGATAATTGTTTTTTTCAAGTGTTTCAAAAAGTAATTTAAAATTTTTGCTATGGAATTTTGGATCAGATAATTTTAAAATTTTTTGGACCATTAAGGTAACCGTGTTTCTTTTATAAGATTGTGGTAGCCACGAATCAAAATTTAAATATCTACCTGACCATGTTTTTCTGTGGAACCAATCAGTAGCTAGCTGTCCATTACTTAATCGGTGTATGACCAAATCCAAAAACGGTAAACAACGATCAACTTCTGTTTCAAGAGTAAACTGAATCTTGTTGTTAAAACAATTAAATTTAGTAAGAAAATCTTGAACCTTATCTTTTGGTAAAGCAGTTAAAATGTCGTCAACATATCTGAAGAAAAATGGAGGTTTTATTTCCATATTTTTTAAAACGGTTTCTTCAACATACTCCATAATCAAATTCGCACAAGAGGGACTCACAGGAGAACCCATTGGACTACCAAAAATTTGTCTGTAAGCTTGCTGATTATATGTGAATTCACAATTATTTAATACTAACTCCAATGCTTCCACAAATTGCATTTTCGTTAATTTAAGCTTATTAAGTTTTTTAATTTCAGTCCAATTTTGTTTAACAAGCTGAACAACAAGATTACTATCAATATTAGTAAACAAAGATACGACATCTAACGATATTAAAATGTAGTCTTCTGGTAAATGGTATTTTGATAGTTTCTCTTTCAAATCTTCCGCATTCTTTATAAAAGTGTTAGTTCTTCCCACAAATTTATTTAAAATTTCAGATAAAAATGATGATAAGTTGTAAAGAGCGGTTCCAATAGAACTTACAATTGGACGAAGAGGTATACCGATCTTATGAACTTTCGGTAAACCATACAAAGTAGCAGGAATACCATTATACGATCTCAACCATTTTCCTTGTTGTTCACTTATTCGCAATTCTGTTTTCCATGACATTACAATTTTATTAAGAATGGTTTGTACACTAGAGATTGGTACTTTTACTATTTTCTGATAAGTAGACTCATCTTGTAATAAAGCTTGTATTTTAAACTCATAATCATTTTTTTCCATAACAACAGTGATATTTCCTTTATCGGCTTTTACAACAATTATGTTTTGGTTATTATTCACAAAATTTTTTGTTTCTTTTAAATCATACAGTAGCTTTAGTTCTTCATTAGAAAGTAATTTCTTGTGGGTAGTTTTAGTTTTAAAATTTGTCAAAATATTAACCAAACGATTACGTAGATCAGACTTCGTTAAATCATCAAAACGGTCTTCACAATTAAGCAGAACACTTTCAACACCGCATACTATCTTGTCAAAAGGTATTGTTTTAGAAGTAACAGGTGGAGCAAATTTCTCGCCGAGTTTCAAAATATTTTCTATATTTTCAGGTATTGGTTGTTGTGAAAGGTTAACTAACCACTTACCGTCTGATAAATTTGTAGCTTGAGTGTCCTCTACAGTCGAATTTTCAAGGTCCATTTCATGAGTGATGTTTTCTCTTACATTAACTAAGTTTATTCGTTTTGGCATTAAAATGTTGTCAATTTTCCGACGATGTTTGATTTTAATTTCTTCAAAAACATCTTTGAATTGTTTTTCTGCTCGTTCAAAAATCATGGATGACAGGTCAGGAGATAAATTAATTATAATAAAACTTCTCAAATCTTCAATATGTTTCTCAGTTTTCTTAATAATTCCAAAAGTTTCGGTAATTTCTTGACTTAGTACTGTGAACAGAAAACGTTGTTCAGCATTTTCAAAAATCTTGTCATCTATTTTGGAAGTGTTTTTGAGACGTCTGTTTGAGGGTAAAACTCTTTGTTTTCTAAAACGCAGAAGAAGATACTTCTTATTTTGAATTTTTGCTAGTTTTATTTTTTCAGTAAAAAATTGAGCGACTATTTTCATTATATCAATGTTTGTTTTTCTTTTTAGAAATTTAAAAAAGTTTTTGTTTAAATTTTTTCTTTTTAAACCCATGTTTTCACCAAATGGGACTATTATGTATGATATGAAAATTGGACTGAAATTAAAAAACTTAATAAGCTTAAATTAACGAAAATGCAATTTGTGGAAGCATTGGAGTTAGTATTAAATAATTGTGAATTCACATATAATCAGCAAGCTTACAGACAAATTTTTGGTAGTCCAATGGGTTCTCCTGTGAGTCCCTCTTGTGCGAATTTGATTATGGAGTATGTTGAAGAAACCGTTTTAAAAAATATGGAAATAAAACCACCATTTTTCTTCAGATATGTTGACGACATTTTAACTGCTTTACCAAAAGATAAGGTTCAAGATTTTCTTACTAAATTTAATTGTTTTAACAACAAGATTCAGTTTACTCTTGAAACAGAAGTTGATCGTTGTTTACCGTTTTTGGATTTGGTCATGCACCGATTAAGTAATGGACAGCTAGCTACTGATTGGTTCCACAGAAAAACATGGTCAGGTAGATATTTATATTTTGATTCGTGGCTACCACAATCTTATAAAAGAAACACGGTTACCTTAATGGTCCAAAAAATTTTAAAATTATCTGATCCAAAATTCCATAGCAAAAATTTTAAATTACTTTTTGAAACACTTGAAAAAAACAATTATCCAAAAAATTTTATACGAAAATTAGTTAATCAACAAATTTATGGCAAAGAAAGAAGCATATTGGGAGAAACATCTATTAAAAACAATAACAAAATTTATATGACTTTACCATATGTAAAATGTCTTTTTGAGCAAGTTAAACATTTGTTGAAAAAATTTAATTTTGAGGTCGTGGGAACAGCCAACAAGACGTTACATAACACTATTTTTACAAAATTAAAAGATAAAATTCCTATTAATCTTCAATCGAATTTGGTTTATCAAGCTGATTGTGGATGTGGTAAATCATATATAGGGCAAACAAAACAGTATCTAGGAAAACGAGTCAAACAACATCTTAATGACGCAAAAAAATAAAATATCGATAATATAAGCGCATTATCTAGCCAAAAAAGAAGCTGTAGCGTAGATTTACCTCTCCAAAATTTTAAAATTTTGGATAGAGAAAAAAACCTTAACAAACGTCGGATTTTGGAAATGATACGTATTAAACAACATAATAATTGTATGAACATACAAACTGATACAGCTTTTTTAAATAACACCTATGATTTTGTTCTACGCAACTAAAAATAATTTTTTAAAATATTGAGAAATTGTAATTTGGAAAAGAAATTTTCAATCGTCAGTACCATATTTTTTAGTCTTTTTTCAATTTTTACATTGTATAATTGTTTGTTTTTCTTTTTTTATATTTTTAATTATAGCTAGCGTTTTTTTTATATTGTCAGTTTTTCAAAACAGTATTTAATTTTTTTTGATATTTATGTCAATTTTTTGTCTAAATATTATTAGTGGTTTATTTTTTGTAAAAGAATTTTTTGTTTATAACATATCCTTGAAGATGGTTTTATAATAAACCGAAACAATTGTCGATACATAAATAATAAATAATTCAAAAATTGGCTTTAACCAAAAAACTTTTTTAATTAAATAATTTCTAATAATAACTTTCAATAACTGTTAAATAACCGTTTAATAACAATAACCGTTTTTATAATAACTGATTAACTTTAATATTATAACTGAATAACTATTATACTATTTAAATTACTAATATAATAACTAATTAATATAGTATCTTGTGATAGTTATTCAGTATTATAGTTAATCATTATTTAGTGAATACTAACACTACTAAACATCAAAATTTGGTTGACCATTGAAAAATATTCATTTTCTTACCATTTTGTTTTATCATTTCATGCGTTGAGCGGCTCATCTGTAAATTTGTTTCAATAATCCAATTTGTTATGATTATAATTATGTTGAAAATTAGAACTGTTTGAAAAAGAAGAGATGTAATCAGTTGTATCACAAAAATTCATTAGTTTTTTCATACCTTTTGAATCTCCACCAACAAATAAGACGGGTAATTGAACAATGAACAGTTTCCTTTCTTTTAAATATATGTATATGCAAATTTTTAATGCTGCAATCAGAGCCGTCTTAAACCTTTCGTAGGCCCTAGGCACATTACAATATATATTATGAAAAAGAAATTAGTACACCAGAATTATTTTCTGAACAGTAAAATTTGGATTTGGATTTTCAACTGTCTTGGAATAGTTGATTGCGCATAGCACCGTTAAATATAAGTTTGCATATTTTGTGTTATTTTATGAATATGGGCATTTTTTTTACAAACCAACACATTTTGGATTTGGCTGAAATTTGTTTGGGGTTTTATATTGAAAAAAAGATAGATATACGTGTTCCAGAATTTTTTTTATTTTTTGGAAACTAGAGCTTTCTTAAATTTCGAGAGTTTCGTAATTTTTTCCTTGAAGACTTATTTTCAAAAATTAATGACTTCGGTTCTATTAAGATTTTAAATTAAAAGGATAGAAGGATAAGAAGAGAGGATAGAATTTAAAAAAAATAAAATCAATAAAAATTATTAACAAATTCTTATTGTTATAAACAAATAAATTGTTAAAATCGATTTTTAGTCATTTTAATGTCACAAATTTTAGTCACGTAATGAGTTTTTAGTATGACGTCTAAGTTTAATTTTCTACAAAAACCGTATTTTTTATTAATGGAGAAATTATTTTTACTGTTAGAAATAATAGTAGATTCTTGTATGAGCTTAGAATGAAGGCAATTCTTCACGAGGATGAAGTTTCCCGGAACCAGCTTAGCGAGTGGAGGGAATCATCTGAGTGAAGATTTGCCATCATCCTAAGCGAATACAAGATGCTATTTTATCCACGACTGCAAAATATTTCGTTAATTTCTAGTTTTCCTGCAAAAGTTTGTAGCGCCATATTGAAATAAATAAATCAAAGATAGCAAAAAAAAAAAACAAAACTAAAACAAGTTTGTTGTTTATTTTATATTTTATATATGTATTGTTCTTGTTTTAACCTGTTTATATTTTTATACCAACAAATGAAGTTTTTAATTTGTAAAGGGAATATTTAATAAAATAATTATTAAATTTGTTGATTTAATAAAAATGTTTTACTTTTCTAACAACTTTTTATAAAATATAAAAATGAGACCGGAATCAGATATATATATATATATATATATATATATATATATATATATATATATATATATATATATATATATATATATATATATATATATATATATATATCTATCATCAGTGAAAATTTTTTATATTCAAAAAATTAAAAAATAAATAAATAAATATAAAAAATTTTCACATTTTCATAGATATATATATATCTGAAACCGGTCTGATTTTTATATTTTATAAAAAGTTGTTAGAAAAATAAAACATTTTTATTAAATCAACAAATTTAATAAATATTTAATTAATAATCAACTTGGAGACCAATTCCATAATATATATTTTTTACATTTATGTAAATTATATATTTAGCCATAAATATATAATTGCTAAATAGCCATAGCGTATGGTTTTTGTTGTGACACATTAAAAACAAAAATAAAACAAAAATAAAACTTAAAATAGATAGATTTTCATATGAAATCTACATAAAACAAAACATGAATACACATTAAATGAGCTTACAATCAATATGATTGCGCGTCTTTTAGTTAAAAATTAAAAAGTAAAATATTAAAATATTTGAACATTGGGCAGTATGTTTGAACATTAGATGTTTATATCGAGTGAGTCTATCCATGCTACTACATTGGAAGTTGCCAATTGTATGTCTGAGATGTCGCCATTGTATCGTCGAAGTGGGCACACTGTTGCAATGTGTTTTATGGTTTGTTGTGGAGCGCCACAGTCACATTGAGGGGACTCTGAGATTCCCCACTTGTAGAAAGAATCAGCACAACGTCCATGATTCATTCTTATTCAGTTTAGTGTGGTCCAGGTATGACGTGGCAGATCGAAACCAGGTTGGGCAGAAGTCGGGTTAGTAATAGAAACGCCAGGAGTGTTGTAATCATTCCAGGAGGTGTCCCAGGCATCCAAGATATTAAAATTAGTTGCCAGCAGGTTGCAGGCAGTTCTATTTGGAGGCTTTCTTGACTTCAATCGACAACTAGTGTGGTCACCGTAATATTCGTGCAAGGGTAACGTAATGTTGTTGGTTACCCTTTTACGTTCACGCATGAGTGCATGCGAGCGTCTGAGTGCAGGTGGAGCGATATTGCTCAACACAGGAAGCCAAGGTAAAGGAGTGGACCTGATAGTACCACTTATAGTACGCATCGCGGCATGCAGCTGGCAGTCAAATTTTTGAGTACCAAAACAGTTTAATAATATGATTGATTTCATAGAAAAGAATCCAGAGATGGTGACGGGAAAATTCGTCGGAATAAATTCCAAACATGCGATGAACGAGCTATGGAAGGAATTATCGCAGAAATAAAAATGACCGAAAAATTCAAAATTTCCCAAACAACTGGTCCAGTAATGATATAACTGGCGACCAGTAATAAAACAATGGCCGAGTACTGGCAATTATGACTGCCAGTACTCTGTCATTTAAAAAAAATAATATTTTCATATGTAAATTTGAATAAAATATCTACAAATTAATTTAAGTAAAATAGAAATACCAACATATACCAACCTTTCTAATATTATCTTATCATAGTCTTTCAGCCGAGAAGCGATAACTAAACTATATTTGTGAAATTATGTATATATTTCTAAAACGGATGATACTCTAGTGAAATTTAACCAACTGAAATAGATAGGCAAATTCATGGCTGCAGCACTGGCCCAATAACAATAGCCAATGATTGTTAACCATTAACGAGCCATTGATTGGCCATTTAATGTAAAGTGTACTGGCTATTTGCTATTAACTATAGATCGGCCGATTCGTGGTTCCAGTAATGGACCAATAACAATTGCCAAGTACTGAACGGCTTGGCCGTTCAAAGGTAGCTATATACTGGCTCTTTTTTGTTAACCAGAGAACGGCCGACGAATGGTTCTATTACTGGCCCAATAACAATAGCCAAGTACTGTGAACCATTAATGTGCCAGTGATTGGCCGTAATTCAGAGTCCGACAAAGCCTACTTGGATCTGCGTTAAAAAGGAAAAGCATTGCAGGTCCAGATAGCAGCTTTGCTTGTCCTGTCTTCAACCCAGTTCCCATCGGCAACAGGGGTTCTATAGTGTTCGCAGATCAATGTCACGTCCAGTACTTTCAGTACTATTTACACTAAGAATTCGATTCAATTTTAAAAGCCAAAATACCATCAGTTTGCTTTATTGGCAATTAATAAATTTCTCAGTTAAAAGAAGCCAGCAACATACTAATAATAACCGAAGTAGTTTTTTATAGACAGATTTAGTACAATTATGTCAGATCCATTCCGATTTACACTAAGAATTCAAAACAATTTTGAAATCCCGAATATTATCACTGAATTTGCAACACAAAGTAATACGACAATTCACCAAAATTACAACTAGAGACAACCCATTCCATGTAGCAATCGTTTTCTAAAGAGTTTTATATATAATTAACTGCGTGTCCTTACAAACACAATGATTAAGTCACAACCATTTCTAATACATATTAAATAAAGAATTTCGTTATATTCAGGAATAATAAAACAAATTTTAAAGTGAATTCAAATGGTTCAAATGGTTTTTTAATTAATTTTTATATCGTTTTAAGTATTAAATTACCCCACTTTTAAGCAATTGCACTCTTCAAATTTCCTACAAACATTTCCACTAATATAATTTAAATAAAATTTCTCAAATTTAAATACAATTTTATATAAATATGATTTTATATCAATTTGTATTTTATATAAATATATTATTTTGACAAATCAATCTGTCAAAAAAAACATCGAAAAATGCTGCCAACGTAAAATATTTGCTATCGAACGAAAATGTTATAACATACCAATTAAATACATTTTCGCTTCGATGATCACTATCGAAGCGAATCCAAGTGATGTTACAACATGCCACCGCAGGATTTTTTTTTCTTTTTTTTTGGAATTTAGAGCGGTTTTAAATTTCGAGTATTTCGTGATTTTTGGCTTAAAGACTTATTTTCAAAAAAGCATCTTTTAACTTTAAAATAAAACATAACAGAAATTTCTATCTTTAATAGAACCGAAGTTATTAATTTTTGAAAATAAGTTTTCAAGCCAATAATCACGAAATTCTCGAAATTTAAAACTGCTCGAGATTTAAAACCCCTTAAAAAATTTCAGCCAAATCAAAAATGTGTCGGTCAGATTTTGTCCAAATCTGTTTGATTTGTAAAAGAATGCACCGCATGTTAATAACTATGTGCATTATTCAAACAGATCTCAGCGTCCGAATTTTCAAACTAACATCATTCAAGGTTTAATTTTCTAATTTGTATTTATGTCGAATTCTTTTTACAAAAAAATTGCTCCGATACGCCCTTTTTTGCTCTCAGATCAATTTTTTTGTGACATTGCATGTTCTATTTAGCCAAAAAACTGATATTTTTTTTCCCTAAAACATATTTTTGAATCTAGATTTTTAGCTAGAGCAAAGCGTAAAATACAATAAATAACACACTAGCTATTTATGTATTAAGGGCGTAAAGTATGTCTTACCGCTTGAGAGTGAAATTGTTTCTCGAGCCGTTAGCCGAGAGCAACTATCACTCGAAAGCAAAAAAGATACTTTATACCCGAATTGCATACAAGATTTTTTGTACGAGTAAAATTATGTATTATTTGCATAAATTAAAATACATATACACAAAATATTACAATATTTTTTGAGAAAATTGTTTAATCCAAGTAGTTTTGCTTTTCATATTTATTTTCTAAATTTCTATAGCAACCAATTTTTTTTAAATTTCCATGTGAATTTATTTAAAACATTTTGTTTTTCAGTTGTATTTGAGCTATCGTATAGATATGTATGTTATTGTGTGTTGTAAAATGTATTTTGAATAATCGTTAAATTCAAATAATTTTTTGTTTGTTTTTTTTTTCTAAATTTCTTCCAAATTATTTAATTTTAATTATATATAAAATTACAAACAAACAAATAAATGCTTAGATTAAACAATTTTCTCAAAGTAAAATTTCACAAAACATATATTTCTGTAAATATATGTATGTTTTTTTGGAAATAGCCACTATGTATTTTGTTCTTTTGAGTTCGTTTGATGTTGTCAAAAATATTTAAGCTTTAGGGGGTAAAATAGTAATAGTAATAGTTTTGGCATTGTTATTTCAATTTTAGGCATTGTTATTTCAATTGGAAAAAAGGCCTGCCTTACGCACAATTTTTGAATCGTAAAAGTGCATTTTACGGTTTACTCGTACAAAAACTCATTTATATATCTCTCAAAATTAGTAAACAAACAAAACGCCATTTACTTATTATGATTTTCAAAATGAAATAGTTATTGTTTAAATAAAAGTTTTTTTTAAATCGTGTTTTAAATTAAAAATTAATAACAATATTGAAATAAAATTATTTTGTTTTCTTTGTATACATATGTACATATTTTATTTTTTCTTCGTAGGCCCGCTTAAAGTTCGTAGGCCCTAGGCACAGTGCCTATGGTGCCTATTGGATAAGACGGCTTTGGCTGCAATCGTACTCTGGTCATCACTCCTGAATATGACGTAAAGTAATAAACAAAATTGAGCTGAAAAGTTAAAATGAGCTATTTTTTATTTGTGTTGAACCTATATATAAGAGCAAAGAGAACACAAGAGCCGTCGGGCAATAGTATTTAATATAATTATAATAGGTCACAAAAAGATGCACACACAATAAATGGATATTTTAAATAAAAAAAATGAAAACTTACTGATATAATTTGGTAACTATTAAGTAATTTAACAAAGTTTTCTTATAATATGCATTAATAATTTTATTTTATTACATTATTTTTTTTTTTATCACAATCACTTATTAATTAATTCCTTAATCAATATACTATAGGCCTATGTCACGTTGTTACTAATTATATTATGCGAAATGAATACAATATACTATATTTTGTATATAATGAACAACATAAAATTTATTTTGTACAATGCATTGTGTCCATTCTGTTTTCACAGCGATTTTCATATTCATAATAAACCGTCACAAAGGTTTCAGAAATAGGATTTTAGAAAACATAAGGCGTCAACCGATTTATTGTCAAACCTATTCCTAATTTGGAAATATTATTTGCGGAGGCTGAACAGTCCGTTTCGTTTCCATGGTTGTTGGTAGAATGATCAATCTGTAATCATTATAAGTTCACTGCACATGAGGTCCTTATCATATGACCGCTTTGCTGCAATATTTGCATTTTGCTTCCAATTGCGGTGACCAGTTTAATATTTTATGTATATAGATATATTCGGACCAAAACAGTTTTGTATAGGTATTAACCTTGAATTAATGCTGCATGCCAGTTTATTTTTCCAAATTGTTTACCTCTAATAAATCGACCGCAACCACATCCTTAGTTGCGTTGTCGTTGTAATCTGTGCTCGATGATCCAGCAGTGTAAAAAACTCAATCATCCGTTTAACATCACTTGTCTGCTACTCATTGATTTTCTAGTTTACTCAGTACAAGCTAAAGAGATAGGCATAGCCCAATATTTCATGATTAAATGAAGGAATAAAAACAACTTAAAGTTAAATATGAAAATACTTTTGTGAAAAAATATTCGAACAAAACTAAATTTGGGTTGCTAATAATCCAAATGTTAGTGACATATTCATTAATCATGTGACGTATGGTCTTCCTCAAGGATTAAAGCCCGCATATATAGAGTTATATGAAAATTTATTACTTCGAGAAAGCAATAGCGTGACATCATAAAGATAAATTCCAGAACTAAGATTCAGGATGCTACCGTTGACTGAATATAGTTCAACCGCCAGCATCCGTAAGGTATCATTTTCGCATACCATATCACAAAAGTAATAAAGAAACTTTTAACAATTCATCGCTTCACAATTTACAAATCAACAAAAACGGATCCCTCCGTGCGATCTTAATGTAATTTATTTTTTTTAACAGGATGTTACTATATGTGTTATTATGGTTTTCCATATTATTCACTGTTTGTGTGCTTTTGTCAGTATGTAAATATTGCATTTTAACAGGATGTTGTATTTTCATCCATTAATCTCGACAAACCGTCACAAGCTTTTTAAAGTTGAAATTTTCTTATTAATTTTAAATGAAGATCAATGGTATGAATGAACTGTAAGTTTTTTTTTAAATTGTCAAAATCTAGTTCGATTTGATTAATTCTAATACTTTAAAGGTACATGGTTTTTTCTATATCGTGGTAATCATATATCACAATTTTTAAATAATTATAAAAAGTGATTTACTTAGTAAAAACATACAATTTCATTTTCTCTAACAGGCATATGTTTCATGAACTTCATTTTCTAGGGGGGGGTTAAAATTCGTCTAGTGGGGAGAGGGGAAGGTAGGGCGGGCCCTCTGGGCCCCTACCTAGTTACGCCAATGCTCATATGAATTATTTTTTCAGTGTAGTATTTTATGAACAAGTAGTCTGTAAATAGTTTTTTGAGATTCTAATTAGATGTTAAATAGTATGTTTTTAGATTTTGTAGGAGTTAATAAGTTTATCGAGAGTAAAAAGTTCTTATGTACAGGCAATAAAAGATGAAAAGAACTGAAATAGGTTCATTTGAGAATATCTACTACTTAAATCGTAGTTAAAGTTCGACTCGGGAATCTATGGCCCGTTTTAGAGATCTTATGTTCACCTCATTTTCAACCAAGATCCAACTATCTTTATTTGTCGTTACAATTAGTTGTTCTTTTATTTCAGCAGTGGAGCTGCTACTCGGATAATGTGTAAAAAGAAGATGTTGTGCTGTTTCTGCCACAAATTCCGTATACCTACCATTTGGTATAAGCAGTAAGCTCGGTTGGTATTTGGGTTATTTTGAGAGTGCTTTGTGAACCCTAGCTGCCACAGGATAACTCTAAATCAATTCACAAAACATCTTCGAAGCACTCTCTCTAGCACTCCGGATACTGTATTTATATGCCCACTGACTACCACGATACATGATCCGTCCTCGGTATTATTTATTTGATTGGTTTTCTTTAAAAGTTTCTTGACTGTATATCTCAGCTTTTCCAGTTTTCTATTCCACCAAGATGAATTTTCTTCTTGATGGAAAACTTTATGTGGACAAGATTCGATAAAAGCCACCACCTATTAACTATAAAGTCAAAATTTATGCAATTGTGAGAATATCTTGCGACGTGAGAATATCTAGCGATACTCTCCAATTTCGAACCCTTTTAGCCAAAACTATTGACTAGTGAGGGTACTCACTCTTAATTACTTCTTTTTTAATTGCATTTGAAAAAGTCGGAGCACTCCCCTTATTTGGAATTTCCAGATCTGTGCCACGAAAAAACTTAACGAGGTCTGTTCCTTGTCTCTTTTTATCTGAGCAGCCTCAAATTCCATGATGCGTATTTGCATCGCACCCCAGAATTAATGACAGGTTGTTGTGGCTGCAAAATTCCACCACTTTAACAATATCTAGGGTTGGTATGGTACCATCATACGGTTGATACGTGGATGGGAAGATTACGTCAGTATCAACACCCTCGATCTTTATCGTAACTTTAATAGCAATGGCATCTTTGCCACATTGGGGTATAAGAATACCGAATGTGTCATTCGACAAGTAAACGCACGAACGAAGTTTTCCGTAAATGTACCTACAAACACCCTGCCCTGATTTTAATTCAGACCAAGTATATGATTTTTATATACCTATTGTACCTGAATCAGAGCTATATTTGTATGGTGCATTGCATAACAATTGCTTGACATAATCCAGCAGAAGCAGATTTGTTATGCTGCAAGTTTATTTGATCCTAGTAATTATTTTATTGAACAGAATTACTTTGACCTTATATCGTTTTTTATTTCAAAACAGAAGCATTAGAAATGGGTTGATGTTCCAAATGCATTGTTGTGTTTCTGTAGAGCTGCTGAATCAATTAATTTCGAGGTTCAATTCACTTTATTCACTCCCGCGACGAGATTGAGACAACCTCTATTAGATTGGAAATAGAACATTTTTTTGGTACAGGTAAATATGTTTGATAGTTTATTGTATTACGAGTGGAAAGTGAGATACAGGTGGTTTTGAAGCCAGGATGCATCCATGATTCCTAATTGGATATTTTTCAAGAATTTATACAAAACACACCGAAATATCATGCACATCATATAATAAGCTTTTAAAGTTAAAATAGTGCCTTGAACGAGGGTAAGCAAAGAAGGTAAACTGGCCAAAAAAGTAAAATTCAAATTTTTTGTGCTCCTTTTGTGAATATAGTAAATATAGAATCAAAAGAACTTTACAACCTAGGCCATATGACTCATATAAACATTAACAAACCATTTATTAATAGTTTCGGTTGTCACTCAAGCTTTTTCTAGTATAGCCTAATGAACAACTAATGTGACCGAATTCACGCTTTTTATTGAAGGGAGCTTCAGAGCTAGATTTACTATCAAAAGTTTAAATACTATATTAAGCATGGCAACATTTTGGAACATGGCTACGTATATTATGATTACCATTTGCTTACCGAAAAAACTGGTGTCATCTATATTCCGTATCTAATCTGGAGTATATTTCTCATCTTAAATTATTTGCGGACAATTTTTCAGGAAACGTTATTAGAATTATTTTTTACATCAGGACGAAAAAATATTTTTTTAAAATTAAAGATTCACGTTAAATCAAGTTATACGCGCATAAAAATGGAACTAAATAATTTTTTGGAAACGCGTAAAATCAAATACGCGTAAAAATAGTTCGCGTAAAAACAGAATTAGGTGTATAAACAATAAACCTAGTCTTTCGTGTATAAGAAATATGGATTCAAATAAAATCTAGGATATCATTGATTCTTTGCATACTTATGAAAACCTTGCAATAACAATTTACAATTAGTTCTAATTCTCTTCTATTGTTTACATGTTATCTCTTTTTAATCCTTCTTTCCCTATATCAAATACAATGAGCTTGATCGAGACAATAAAGTTTATGTACAAACCAAATCAACATTTTTCAGTTTCAGTTGAAATCAAAGAAAACTTTAGTGAAGAAATCAGGAATGAAGATTTCAATCTAAATTCTCGAATGACTCACTAATTGAAATATTTTAAATATCGATAGAAGTTTCAAAATTGTTATAAATTTGAACCAAAATTATAATAATAATTTATTATTTATATTTTATATTTATATTTATTTATTTATACAGTGTAGTATCACATAAGGAATTCCTTTTTAAACCGAAGTTTATCGTGAACTAAGTTTAATATTAAAATATTAATTATTCATTGATTAATTAAAACAAAAAAAAAAAAAAAAAGAATTAAATAATTGTGAAAATAAAGAATTATTGAAAATGTAACAAAATCAATCTGGTGACATTAATGAACTGCTTTCTTTAATAAATAGTAATTTGAGTTCAAAAAGCCTAAACTTATTGATTATCACTTCTGTGCAATGACCAAACCCTTAACATGAGGAGAAATGAAGCAAGCATTTCCTCTTGAAGTCAGAAGTTGATTCAAGAATTCTAATGCCTGCTTCAAGATTATTCCACAATCTAATACTCTCAACAAAGAACGATGATCTAAATTGTGAAGAAATGCAACTGTTTGGAAGTTTCAGTAACTTATTTCGTTGAAATCTTGGAAAAATGAGAAGTTCATAAAGATAGTCTGGACATTTATATTTTATTAAATTATGCAAAAATAGACAAGTACGATATTTAAGATAATTTTCAAGAGAACAATTTAAAATTTGAAAAGAAAAGGTAGAAATTGAACTAAATCTGTTTCGATTAAATATATATCTTGCGCAGTTATTAAATGTTACATTTAGTAAATCCCAACTTTTTCTTGAACAATTATGGAAAATATTTGAGCAATATAGTAATTTGGGTATTATTAAAGCTCTAACAAGTTTCAAACGTAAATTGACAGGTGTGAAACTAACTGATTGATAAAGCATCCCTAAGCAACTGTTAACTTCACCACAAATTTTAATAACATGATCATCAAAAGTGAGATCATAATTAAGAATTAAACCTAATGATTTTGTTTTTTCAACATAATTAATGACATTACCATCAAATAAAATGGGAGGAGGATTATTAATTTTCTTTCTGCTAATAATCATAGCATGTGATTTTAATGGGTTAACATAAACATGATTCAAATTTGTCCAATCAGAAATAGAAGAAAGAGAAGCATTCATTTTATCAACACATAAATTAAATTGATCAAACGGAAAAGAACAATAAATCTGAGAGTCATCCGCATAAAGATGGGTATTGATGTCAACATAATCAGGAAGGTCATTAATAAAAATAGTGAATAATAAAGCAGATAAAATGCCACCTTGAGGAGTACCAGAGCTAATCTCAACTTGATGTGATAGAATATTATTAATAGAAACTTGTTGTTTGCGATTAGATAAAAACGATTTAATAAAGTTACAAGATCTGATTGAGAATTTGAATTTATTTCTTAGTTTCAACAAAAGAGACATATGATCAACAAGATCAAAAGCTTTTTTGAAGTCAAGGAAACAAATTATTGACACTTTATTCTCTTCAAAGGCAAGGCAAAGATCATGAATAACTTTAAGCATTGCTGAATTAGTACTGAGTCCATTTCTAAACCCAGATTGAAATTTATAGAGAAGAGAATTATTATCAACATAACTTTGAATTTGGTTTTTCAATACTTTTTCCAAAACTTTTGATAATGATGGTAAAATGCTAATTGGCCTGAAGTCTTCTAGATTAGTTGGATTTGATTTTTTTGGGATAGGTTTTATAATACTACATTTCCAATGCTCAGGGAAATAAGACTGTGTAATACAGTTATTGACAATATAAGTGATAAATGGGATGATGAAACAACCAAGCATTTTTATGAAAAATATTGGAATCTCATCAACACCACAAGCATTAGTTTTAATAGAACTAAGATAAAAATCGACATCGATATCAGTGATAGTAGAGAATTCAAAACAACCAGCTTCATCACAATCATTATCAAAAGTTACCAGATGTGCAGTTTTTTTAGAAAATGAATTTGAAAAATAGTTATTGAATTCTTCAGCCGAAAAACTGGTAATAACATTATTAGAATCTTTAGTAACACCATTATTTTTCAAATTATTCCATAATGTCTTAGAAGGAAGGTCTGGATCAATTTTAGAATTAAACCATTCACGTTGAAGATATTTTCTAAGATTAGTACATTTGTTACGAAGTTTTTTAAACATTATGAAATGATTGTTTTTAAGGTGAATGTTCACTTCAGATTTAAACGATGAATAGTAAAAATTTTTACGATTAATCAAATTTATTAGTGAATCGTTCATCCAAGGTGCAGCAGTGTTTTTCTTGATTTTAATTTTCCTCAAAGGAGCAAAAATATTCATTAATTTTTTTAATTCATCGGTCAAAACTTGAACTTGGTCATCAATATTAGAAAGACAATAAATTTTATCAAAATCACATTTTGAAGCACAAAATAATAAATTATCTAAATTAATATTTTTGAAATTACGATAAAATTTAAAACTATTATTAACAAAAGAAGACATGTTGATTGAATAAGAACCAAATAATAAATCATGTGTCGTAAAGCTACCAATAGAAAGTTGGGAAAAACTTTTAACTAAGCTACGATTTTTGACAATTGACAGGTCAATTAAACTTGGATTACATCCGTCAACAAAATTAGTTGGTTCTTCAGAACAGATATTTAAGGAAATTGATGACAAAAAATTTATAAAACTAGTTGTTTTTTTTAATTTAGAAAGAAGATTAATATTAAAATCTCCAACAATAATTAAATGAGGATATCTAATTGATAAATCAGAAAAAACACGCTTCAAATTATCAGAAATTTTATTATTGGGAGGATTGTAAACGACTCCAAAACACAATTTCTCATTATTATTATTAATGATTTCAATGAATAAATATTCAACAATACTATTTGATCTGCTTTTGCATACAATTTTACCCTTAATACTATTAAGTAAATAAATAGCAACACCCCCACCACGTTTTCCAACACGATCATGTCTGAATAAATTAAGTCCATTAATTGCAATTAAACGATCATTAATACTCTCATTAAACCAAGATTCAGAAATAGCAAGTGCATGTAAGTTTAAATTATTGATAACAGAACGAATTTCATTTAGATTTGGTTTAAGACTTCCAGGATTAATATGAATAAAATTGAAATTATTATTGTTATTAAAAGCTGATTTTAAAAAAATATTATTAATGTTAAGAGTATTTGTGGAAAGTTTAAATGAATTAATCTGGGAAATTAAATTTTGACAGCCTCAATAAGAGAGGCAAACATTTAGATATCATGAAAAAGGCATAATCAAAAGCACAGAAATAAAAATCAAGTGATGAAATAAACAACAAAATTAAAAAAGGAAACAAAAGAAAGCATTTCATAATAACACTCACCAGATTGAAGATAAAAAAGGTTAGTTTTTCATATATATTTGTTTTTGACATTATCTTCGGAAAAAGAGAGCTCCTAAAAAACTTGGTTTGCGATAATCATAAGATTTAGATCATTAATTGATGAGAAACTAGCTTTTCTGCCATTGTTAAAAGTAACATCAAGACCGATTTGTCCAACTTTGACATTTCTAATTTTTCGTTCCTTTTTAAATTTCATGGCCTCTTTGAAAAGTGCAAATTGATTTTTGGACATCGCAAATTGAATAAAGATCCTATTGAAATTTCCTGGTTCGTTAAAGATATTTTCAACGGTTAGACGGTTTGCAATTTTCATATAGTTGAAGAAGAATTCATCCTTGTTAAATTCAGATTCAAAGTTTAACAATAGAGAATCACTTTGATCATTAAACTTGGTCCGGTAAGCTCTGACTCTTGGAGGATTTTCAAAACCAACAGCACTTGAAATCTTAGACACGATAATTTCATTAGAATCATTGACAATTTTTGGGATTCCATTGATGACCAGTTTTGTCCGGTTATTATTGAAATCATTCATTAAACTATCTTTATCTTCAAAGGAATTGACTTTGTTTTCAAGGGTTACAACCTTTTTCTTGAGAGTTTCAATTTCTTGGTTAATTTCTTCCAAGAAAGCTTTCTTCAGATCCGAGAAATGATTAGAAATTGTATTACGCTGATCTTCAGCCCATAAGGCAATTGATTGATCCAATTTCTTTAAAGTCTCACTTTCGAGTAACTTGAATTTTTCATCCAATTGCTTCAGTTTTTCATCATCCAAATTAGATTTATTTTCAATCTTGAAATTAGTTGAATTGGCAGTGAGAAAACTATTTCTTGTTATCATCTTTAGTATTAATGTTTAGCAGATGTTTATAATACAATTTGATATAAATTAAAACTATACGATTTAAATAAATAAATTTTTCGGAGCTCAAAAATTTTCTGTCTATTCAATTTTCATTGCCTACTATTATTTCAACCTAATCCAATTTTAAAATATAATTTACTTCAATTTTATCTTTCCCAGTTCCACCTTTTAAATTAAGAAATAAAATTGACAAGAAACCGGATGACAATTGAGATATTATTTGCTCCTTTATTGTCACATAATATTTTTTGACATCAGTTTGAAGAGGTGTTAAGAAATTGATGTTTTTCCATTCAAAAAATTAAAAAAGAAAACAATAACAGAGAAGATATTCCCTTTTCTTATACATATCTTACGTTAAAATAAGATTTTGTAATATGAATCTTTTGATGTTATTTTTTTTTATCATACTTTTGTTTTATCAGATCTTTTAAAATATTTTTCTTTTTGACAAACATTTAAAATCGATTGAGAAATATTGTATTCAATATCACTGAGTGATTTAATATGATGTTATAAAGATTTTTATCTCCTTTAAGTGCAGATTTAGAAGGAATGTTATCGACAATACAAAGTTATGAAATTTAAAATTTTAAGTAGCTCAAATTTTAAAAGCGATTTAATTTAATCGTAAATACTTTAAGTAGAAATT
Organism: Diogma glabrata; assembly: GCA_963693315.1. Classification (NCBI taxonomy): domain Eukaryota; kingdom Metazoa; phylum Arthropoda; class Insecta; order Diptera; family Cylindrotomidae; genus Diogma; species Diogma glabrata. Next base: position 216,797,061 of record OY856188.1, on the reverse strand, counting down.
TGATTGTTTTTAAGAAGATGTGTCATATTACAGTTTGTTGGAATTTTATTGGGATTTGCTCTTGATTATTTTGTTTAGAAAAATTTTGAGTGGGATGAGGGATTTAGTTCCCATTTTTGCTTTAAATGATCAGTATTTTTAAATAAATCTCTTCGAATTTGCTCTACCACTTTCTTAAATTTTTAATGTGGTTTTCAAATTTTATTTGCTCCTTAACTTATAGGCATATTTTATTATACAATACTTTCTTTTGACAGGCATATTTTATTATACAATACTTTCTTTTAACAATAACATAAATAAACTATCAATTCATAACGTTTAACTAAAAATGTGTTGATACAAAACGCCTTTGTTTAAATAAATAAATCAAAAGTGTCGAAATCTGAGATATAAGTTTATAAAAAAATGTTTTATTCAAAAACCTTTTCATTAATTTGATCCTCTACACTTTTTTCTGTCATCAAGCTTACTGTACAAAAAAAACATGTTTTTCTAAAATCTAATTCTCATACCACTCGCAATAATGATGATGTGCCAAATATCGTGTATGTCTATGTTATATTCTTACAATCTCAATACAATATTATGACAAAAAAAATGATAATCCTATTTTGTACAATACTAGAATTTCCATTATTAAATTTAAATTTATTCATAAAGAAATGGTGGAAAAGGAAAAACTTTTTTGTTTTATAGAATGGAAAAAAAATCTTTGTGTTGTTATGAAAGTTGACAGAAAAAAAATAATAACAACAAAAATTGTTAATAAAACTAATTTTAAAATTCAAATTTTTTCATCATAAGTCGAGGAATGGTTCAAATAAAATAAAATTTTGCAAAATGTATAAAAAATTCAAATAAAATTATAGACAAAATTTTTATTAAAAATTGTGAATAAATTTTGTTGAGATATATACATATTATAATTTGAAAATTGGTTTCGTATTGATTAACAACTGATGATGTTGGAACGAATAAGAAATGGATAATAAACAAATATGTAACCAATTAAATGGAATAAATAAATGAAAACGATTTTATGTTTCGAAGACATAATAGTACATTATGATGCTAGGACGTAAAGCTAAAGATTTCGGACGGATGTGGAGTTTGCAAATCGAGGCGCTAGCCGAGATTTGCACCCACATTAAGTCCAAAATAGCTTACGTCCGTGCATCATATACTATTTTTTATTCGCCGCAAGCAAAATATTTTAAGAAAAGTTGTTTATTCTAAATTAAAATTATAAATTTTCATAAATTTTAAAATAAAAATATGTGGAACAAGTAACCTTTGACAAAATATTTATTATTTTTTCCAAATTATTGTGTAGCTATGACAACAAATGATAACAACTATTTTAATTGGATAATGAAATTTTGAATTTGAGGGTTGCTTTGATAAAAAATTTTATTTTTCATAGAATTTAAACAAATACAAATGCTTTTTACTTTTTTGGACGTAGCTATGACAACAAAATAAATAGTTGAAAAGTGATACTTTAAAGCTGCAAATCACAGTAATAAAGTAACACTTTAATATGTAGGCGAATAAAAAATAAATTTTAATGTTTTTTATTTGATTATATGGCAAATATAATGGCCGTTGATATAAATATATGGCCGGCCATGTAAATATATGGCCGTTCAAAACCCAAGAGCTGTCAAAATTTAATGTTAATATTTTGACAGAGAAACAACAATAAGAAGCAACAATGATAAGTTAGTTGATATTTACATTAAAATTTAAGTACTAGATGATTAACAACAGATGTTAATTTTCGTAGAATGAATATATTTTTTAAGCCATGCAGCGAAAGTATGATAAAATCTATTGCGCATTTTCACGTTAATTCACATGACATTTATGGCGTTAGTTTGATGTAAAAGAGCTATAAAGCTCATGAAATAAAAAATAAAAAATTAGGACAAGTGCGAATAAAATTCGCTCCCCAAGGGTTCTGTGGATGAAAAAGAACACCATATCAAAACTAATTGACAAAGTTGTGTTGTAAAGTCTTTATATTACCAGACCATAGCCACATAAAAAATAAATATTTTATCGTAAATGTCAATAACATCTAAATTGATTGAAATGACACAAAAATGTGGTAAAATCTCATCCATAGCTGTTTATGGTAACTAAAGAAAGATTGAATTATATAATCCAGCTTGTAACTTGTTTAAATTGGGAAAAAAAGTTGGTCCATTAACGTCGAAATTTACGGGGGCTGGAGTGGGGGTATATGCTAAAAATAGCACTTTTACGACAATAATTCAAAAACTGTGCACCGAAAAATTCTAAAAAAGTGAGATAAACGTTTGTCACGGATCTTTCGTTTTTCAAAGAAATTTTTCATTCTATTCAATTGAATACATTCAGATCTAGTGACTTATAACGCTAAAAAAAATTGCAAAGTTTCTTAAACTAAGTGCTTTTTCAAATGACACCCCGCTCATTTAGGTCAAACATGCTTTTACTCACCCCTTCCTACTCCCATCACCTAAAAACACAAAAATATAATTACTTAAGAATTCGCTATAATTTTCGTTAAAATTTTAACAAACATCCTATCTCTGTGAATTTTTACAAATTATTTTGTAAATCAACGTCGAAACGTCGGGGAGGGACGTCTGAAAGTTGTACTTTTTTGACAATAACTCAAAAACTGTGCACAGCAAAGTTCTAAAAAAAATTGCAATGTTTTTTAAATTAGGTACTCTTTCAAAACCCTTTCGGGTCAAAAAAGCTTTTTTATCCCACCCAACTCCCATCCTTTAAAAACATAGAAACGTAATTATTCGAGACATCGCTATAGTTTTCTTTAAAAATTTACGAAACTGCCTGTCTCTGTGATCGAAACGTGGGGGGGGGGGGGTGGGCGGTCTGAAAGTTGTACTTTTTTGACAATAACTTAAAAACTGTGCACCCTTAATTCTAAAGAAAAATGAAATGTTTTTTAAATTAGGTGTTCTTTCAAATGACACCCCTTGGTACTCATTTGGGTCAAAAAAGCTTCTATTCATTCCTGCTCACTCCTATCCCCTAAAAGCACAGAAATATAATTAGTGGAGACTTCGCTATAATTTTCGTTACAAATTTACCAAACCTCCTACCTCTTTGAATTTTTCTGTCAATCAACATCGAAACGTAGAGGGTCTGAAAGTTGCACTTTTTTGACCATAACTCAAAAACTGCGCATCGCAAAATTCTAAAAAAAATGCATTATTTCTTAAATTAGGTGCGCTTTCAAATGATTATTTGGGTCAAAAAAATTTTTTTACCGATTCTTTTATGGGAATGCTATATTTCAATTGCATGTTAGACGCACTTCCATCGAGTCGATTTCTTTTAAATTTGTTATATAAGGTTATTCTAGATCTTAATTTATGTTTCTAATATTTCTTTATTGAAAAATTAATTTAACTTAAATAGACAATGAGAAAAAAGTGGATATCGTGAGTGCTATCTAGCAGCTAGTAGAATAACTAAAACTTCAAAAACCAAATAAGACTGAATCTAACAAAATATGGTGTGCAATTTATGAAATTTTTTTGCTATCCACAAAATTGTCGATCGATCTAGTTTCGAACCGATAAGAACTTTTTATTACACTTTAAAAAAGTATATCATTCTCATCAGGGCTAGCCGACTAGATACACTACCAAAAAATTTTTCGCTATATAAACCTAAAATAGGTCACTACTCTAGCGAAGTATAAAAAACCAAAATACTTTCATAAACATATGTTTATTAGATTCACGTTTAGTCAATTTGTTTCTCTAGTTGATCACTATTATTGTTATACTCTAACCAAGTTAGAATTGGATAACAAACTTGTATCGGTGAGAAGAAGATGACCATCTTCACTTGTGTCTATCGACACATTATCTACAATTAATTCAATGAATTATTTGTGATATTACATCACTCCGATGGAAATAATCCCATCATGAATAATAAGACTGAATCTAACAAAATATGGTGTGCAATTTATGAAATTTTTTTGCTATCCACAAAATTGTCGATCGATCTAGTTTCGAACCGATAAGAACTTTTTATTACACTTTAAAAAAGTATATCATTCTCATCAGGGCTAGCCGACTAGATACACTACCAAAAAATTTTTCGCTATATAAACCTAAAATAGGTCACTACTCTAGCGAAGTATAAGAAACCAAAAAACTTTCATAAACATATGTTTATTAGATTCAGGTTTAGGCAATTTGTTTCTCTAGTTGATCACTATTATCACTACCAACAGTGGGCATAAAATTTTTTTCCTTTTAAAGGAAAAGAGAAACCTTTTTTGTCTATAAAAAGTCATAAACAAGATAGTGTTTTTTTCTTTGTCACTTTTTAATGGTTATTTCTGTGTCTCTAAAATGGTAAGTGAAAGAATGTACCATACCATAAACGTTATTTTGGAAGCTTCGTAGTAAATATATAAATATGGCTGAAAAGCAGTAATTAAAGCATAATAAAACAACTGTTTGGACCCAATCTTCCCAATTAAGTTGTGACTAACTTTGTTTAATTTCAACTCAAAATTTAAAACACTTTTATTGGTACAGCATTTATTTAAATACTTTAGGTATTTAAATATAATTAATTCTAATCAAGAATTCACAAATAACTTATAATCGTATATCATTAAAACAACTTTTATCGAACTATTTAATCAAATTACATTTCAGGAACATATTCAATTTTGTATTTCAGAAATCATCAATTTTCCCCTTATTTACCAATAAATCGTTTTGATAATAGACAAACATTAATATTAATAGTGAAATACTAAACTTGAACATAACAACTGTAAGTCCATAAATTGAACCCTAGTTACCATATATCGAAAATCTTTACAGATTACAATAATTGGTTTGTAATTTGAGATTTTAATTTTTTATTCGATTTATTTTTTGATTCGTACTTTGTATGCGATTCACCAAATAAATGGATCCGTTAATATACTTGATAAATAGATTACTTTTTTGTTTTGTTTATTTGATTTAAATATTTTGATTAATGTTTTGTTAGAAAATAGGAAAATGGATTATATTAATTTTTAGTTAAATTTATGCAATTGAGGTGGACTCTATCTAATCTACAAATCATTTATTAGCTACTGTAAACAACCATCAAAAAGCTAGGTTGAACCCCTTCTTTATCACATAGTTACGATCTTTTTCATAATTACTATTTTTTAACTTTTAATGTCTATGTATAATCATCTCTTAAAAACCACTAAAAATTAAATAATTAAAATTAATTTCAGTTTCCTCTCAAACACGCAATCCCACTCAATTACGTTTAACTTAATAAAAAATATAAAGTTTTTTACTTTCTGTTTTAATTTTTCCATGTAATATTTTCCATTTTCCAAATTAAATAAACCATAATCATCATCACCTTTTAGTAACTATTTAGGGAACAGTGTGGTTTTGTGGATTTTTATTTACAAATATAATTTAGTTTTATATATATATATGTTTTTTTTAATACCAAAAATAATAAAGAAGAAAGAAACAGGACAGGGAAAATTGATAATAGACAAAAACAAGTATTAATATAACGATGAAAATGGAAAATCTAAATAGAATGTTGTTAATGGTGCAAAATATTAGATGGAAAAATAGAAAATTCATCTCATGGGAAATTATAACGCGGTGAACCATAGAATAAAAAAATATTTAAACAAAATGTATTTTTTTGTAAATAATTTTAACTGTTGGAAAATTGTTAGTGGGTTTGTTTGAACATGGAAATTGTGTCGTATTGTATTATACATTAAGTGTTTTTAAACAGGCCACTGATTCATATGCATATTAAAGAGGAGTAGGATTTTATTTTATAAATATCAGTAGAGATTTTCTTTACTGGATACATAAACAATTAAATCTTATCATGATTTGATTCTTACGCCTTTTGTCAACAAAAAATCAGTTAAATATAAAAAGATATAGTTGGCTTCAAAACAAAATCTAATATCTTTAAATTTATTCTGTCAAAAGAGATTAAAGATCAATTATTCGCTCTAAGGATTTTTCTTATTTATCTAAACAACCAATTTCAGTTCTTTCCTTGTTTATATTTCTCCGTCTATGCCTAACAAACATTTTACCATTTTATTGTATTACTTTATTTTTTTCCTATTTTCTTATTAAATAGTAATGTTTTTTGGCTTCTAATTTTGCTACTTTTATCATCATCAAACAATTTTTCGTTTAGTCGGTGTATGGTGTAAATTGAGATTAATAGACTAATGTTTTATGTTCATAAAGATTATGGGGTTCAATACGTACTTCAAGATTTTTAGGTTAATTTTATTTGAGTTTTATTTGAATTTTATTAGCTGTAAAAGTTTTGTTTGGAATTGGATTATGACTTGGTACTTTAATTTTTTTTTATATAAGTGAACTCGTAAATATTAACTAAATATTATTTCTAAAGTTTTATGTGTGAATTAGTTAATGCGTTTTCATATACTGTAAAGATCTTCAAGGGAAAAAATAGCTACAAAAATGATAAATAGATTCAACAGAAAGATGTCGCTGGCATAGAGCAACAATGGGTTATCTTAAAATTTTGAAATTTTCTGATTTTATTTGCAATATATTACAAAATACATTCATTATTTATACTGCATTAAAAAGAAAACTTTAAAATAAAAATTAATGTGCAATCACAGATGAACCTTTATTGCATTTTAATTTTCTTATATTTCAAATATAGTGTAATAATGAGAAATGTTAAAATGTCCCACTATACACATATAATAAAAGTAAACAAATGTGAGATGTCTTCAAAATAAAGTATGCAATATTAGTGCAACAATGAGATATCTTTAAAAATCGGAAATAACTAGAAAAATATTAAGTGCGTATGCTTTAATTTAACCATAAAGAAGTGTATTCATCATCTGTTTATTGCACTAGGAATTCTCATTAATTTTTTTGCATAACTCACATTTTGGTAATCATTTGAAAACTTTGAAGCTTGATATCTTCAAACACACACTTTTTAAGATATCTCATTGTTGCTCTATGTCAGCGAGGTGTTAAAAATAAAAACCACCTACGAATTTAAAATTTTTAACTTATACAATTCATTCTAATCTGAAGTTTTTCTACTAATGCCTATTAATTGAATAATTTGGCCAGTTTCTTTAAAATGATCAGGTTAAAACAATTGGTTTGATTTTATTAATTGTAATTTTTTAATTTCTTTGTTTAGTGGTATTAAATGAAAACAAGGTATACAAATATTTTTAAGGTGTTATACCTGCAGGTGGAACTAGTACTACTAAAAGACTATAAAATCTATCTAATTTTGTTTTTGGTTACTTGTTTTCGTAAGGGATACGTAAAGCTAATTTTTTTATATTCGAAATGATGATAAAAGAAAAAAAATTATGTAACTGGCATGCAGACGGTTAAGTCCATTATGCAAACCTTTTTTGATGTAGTCCACTAATTCCCATTAATTTAAAGATTGAGAAACACTTTCCTCTAACCAGGTTTGGTAAGCTGAAATTGAAAAGTTGTAGTAAAGTTTAGTCATCTTTGTTATGGTAACGATTTAGCTTTGATATTTAGCCAGAGGAAAAGCTTAATACGATGAAACAGATGACGAAAAGACAAACTTCAGGTTAACAACCCTATAACAAGTAGTAACCTAGTTCTTACAAAACACATTTCTCTCGGAATTTATATTTTAACTATCTTTTTACATATTTTATACTTAAAAAAAAGTTATCGATTCTAAGTCGGTATAGCAGCCAAGAGACATCATTGCTGAAAAAACTCTGCCAACTTTCCTTTTACAAATTAAACAGAAAGTAATCCAGTTACTATATAATTTTATTTCGAAATCAAATAAAATTTTCATCTCTATTTACTCTTAGTGAAATTAGATCAATTGACACCCTTTAAATAAAACAAAATCAAACAGAAAAAACTACTCAATAAAATGCATTTTATAAGATAATTATTATGTGTTTTTCTTTTAATCTTTGTTTTTATAGACTTTGAAGAGGGAGATTTTGATTTTTGTTTTTTGGTAGATAAATTTGAGTGCTCAATTTCCCATCTGTTAGATATCTATTTAATCATTGAATGAAGTTATATTTTCCTGTTTTGATCAGTAAACAAAAGGTGATTGTAATGTGATTTATTTTTTACGATTTTGAACTTTTGTTTTGGATAGGATTTTGTGATTATCGCGGAATTAATATCATACAACTAAATCTGCCGAGTCTAAAGTCATTTCATAAAGTTGAAACCTTCTAAACAATAAAATTTACTTCTATAACTGCATGTTCCTTCTAACACATGCTTTTTCTTTTGTTATATGAAAACTTCATAAAAACAAAACCGAAAAAAATTCAAATAAAACAATCATCTACCAAATATGAATTTAACAAAAATAATAAACATGAGTTTTTTAGTCTCTAACCTTTTGTTCATGTACATCTACATTTTCCAAACATTTTCTCTTTTTCTTATTGCACAATTCCTTTTCAAATGTTCTTATTTGTTTAGTTTCAATGAAACCCACAAAAGCTCAATTTTTAATTTTTTTAAAAGATTTTCTTGTATTCACCAAAAGAATAAAAAAAATAAATATGTATAAATATAAAATGAACAGAAATTTATGTTTGGGCGTTAAATGATGTGAATAATTTGTTGCTTCTTGTATTCGAAATAATAGAACGTTTTTGCTGTTTATGAAAATTAAAAGAAATTAAAAAAAATATTTAATGGAAATACTGTTTTTCCACAACAGAAAATAAGAGCTGATGTAGTTCAATGGCATTACTATAGATTTCAAATAATTGTTTTCATTTCGCTCTGAAGAGCTACAAAACATCGGACCTATACATAAAACAAGAATAGTAAATTATGGTGCAAGGACGTAAAGCTAAGGTTTTTGGACGTATAAAATGGCTTACGTCAGTGCATCATATACTATTTTTTATGCACCGCAACCAAAATATTGAAAAAAAAAAACTAGTTAATCTAATTCAAAATTACAAATTTTATAAATTTTGAAATAAAAATATGTTGAACAAGTAGCCTTTCACCAAAATATTTGTTATTTCTTTTCAAACAAATCGTATAAATATGACAACAAAGTATAACAAATATTTTAATTGGATTAGGAAATTTGGAATCGAAAGGTTGCTTAGATAAAAAATTCTATATTTCATAGAATTTAAACAAATACAAATGATTTTTGCTTTTATGGATGTAACTATGACAACATAATATATGGTTAAAAAGTGACACTTTAGGGCCGCAAATCACAGTAATAAAGTAACACTTTAATATGTAGACGAATAAAATAGTACATTATGATGCAAGGACGTAAAGATAAAGATTTTGGACGTATGTGGAGTTTGCGAATCGAGGCGCTAGCCTTGCCGAGATTTGCCCCCACATTAAGTCCAAAATAGCTTACGTCCGTGCGTCATATACTATTTTTTATTCGCCGCAAGCAAAATATTTAAAAAAATTGTACATTATTTAATTAGGAGCTACAGTGATACTTTTTGTGTTGAGTCTGTAGTTTATAGACTATAGGCGATTATAGACGAGACAATTATAGACGATACACAAAACGTCACTTTATCTCCGAATGAAATAGACTATTTTTTCGGCAAAATTTTTTATAAATATGAAATTTATACATCAAAATTGTTATAAATATGAATTATTATCGTCATAGTTTCTTCCAAAAAAGAGAAAGGCGTTTCAAAATTTCATAATCCAATTGAAATAGTTGTTATTTTGTTGTCATAGTTATACAATGATTCAAAATTTCATTATCCAATGAAAGTGTTTGTTATATTTTGTTGTCATACTAACATACAATAACTCAAAATATCATAATCCAATGAGAATCAACTTATTTTTTGTTGTCATAGTTATAAGTTTTGTTTGAAAAAATAACATAATAACAAATAACAAATGCTACTTTACAGTCGCCGTAGTATAAAATAAAAATGGTGTTACTTTTGCAGCCGCAGTCCAAAAAGTAAGACTTTAACTAACTCCCTAGCGGCAGAAAAGTTAAACTTTACAGCCGTTTGCCGAAAATAGTATATTATTGAATTAGGAGCTAAAGTGCTACTTTTTGTGTTGAGTATAGTTTGGCGAATTACAATTATAGACGAAACACAAAAAGTCACTTTAGCTCCGAATTAAAAACACTATTTTTCGGCAATGTTTAAATTTGTTTATAAATATGAAATTAATGTATCAAATTTTTTATAAATATGATTTAAAAATGTAATATGAGGTAATAAATTTTCTGAAATTAATTTTTATTGATTTTAATTCATTAAAATGAACTGAAATGCATTCTGTTTTGAACAAATTCATAATATTATGTTATTTTACTTTACTGCCGCTGTAAAAATATAAAATTTACTTTACTGCCGCCGTAAAAATATGAAAACTACTTCCCTGCCGCTGTAAAAATATGAAAGTTACTTTACACCCGCCGTAAAAAAAAATAAAAATGGCGTTACCTTACAGCCGATCTGAATAAACGTCAAATAAGTACGACTTTACCTTCTCTCTAGCGGCAGTAAAGTAACGACTTTACAGTCGTTTGCCGAAAAAATTATTTATTCTAAATCAAAATTATAAATCTGCATAAATTTGAAATAAATATATGTTGACAAAATATTTGTTATCTTTTCCAAAATATTGTATAACTATGACAACAAATAACAACAACAATTTTAATTGGATTATGAAATTTTGAATTTAATGGTAGTTTTGATACTAATTTCTTTTTTTATAGAATTTAAACAAACACAAATGTTTTTTACTTTTTTGGACGCAACTATGACAACAAAATATATGGTTAAAAAGTGACACTTTACGGCCGCAAATCACAGTAATAAAGTACCACTTTAATATGTAGGCGAATAAAAAAGTTTTTAAGGGCTGGGCATCAGAGAATTGAAAATAAAAGATTGTATGGTGTTGAAATAGGTATCATATAAAATCTAAAAATCACGAAATTTTAAAACGAACTCATATTTAATTTTCTCTAAATAAAATAAAAAATCACGACAATAGAAAATGCATTAAAGATTAAATTAAAAAAGTCAACCAGAGCGAATAAAATTCACTCGCTGGGGGTTTCGTGAACAAAGAAAAACATCAAAAATAAATTCCAAAAAGTTGTGTTGGAAAGTTTTATATTGCCGTTTTATATTATACATAGTTAAATGTTTCCTCATAAATGTCAATAGTAATTTTTATTGAAAATTTTTTGCCTTAGTTTTATTTTAATTTAAACCAATGAAATTCTCTAAAATGTAATGACATAATTCAATTTCACCAATAGCATTTGAATTATACTAATAACAAATAGTTATACAACTGGCCTACTGGGATATTAAAAATTATCAGTCTAATTTTGAAATAATTAACTGATATCACAGTAGCACTGAAGATCTCAGGTGTTGATGAAACTTTGTTTGTAATAGGATTATACAGATCCCCAAATTCTCCCCCAGGATGTCCCTTTTTCGATAAAATATCGGCTTATCTAGACAAGATTACCACGGACTACCCCAAAGCAAGACTGGCCATTCTTGGAGACTTTAATATTCATAATAAAGAATGGCTTAAGTATTCATCGCGCACTGACGACGTAGGAAGGCAAACCGAACTGATACTCGCAGATTATCACGGTTTGACGCAAATGATAGAGTGTCCCACTAGAATCGCAGACAATTCACATCATAACAATAATTTGCTAGATCTGTTTTTGACAAACGAACCAGATACTACGAAGACAAAAGTAGAACAACCCCTCGGAACATCGGACCATTTACTAATATCAGCAATAGTGCAATTTACATCACCGACACAAATTAAAGCAAATCCTCGACGGGTTTGGAACTATAAACGCGCTGACTGGGAGGGACTGAGAAACTTTTATGATGAAACACCTTGGAAAACTATTTGTTGTGTTGATCAAGATCCTAGCACATCGGCAATAAGAATTTCTGAAATCATAAAAGAAGGAATGCGGCGGTTTATTCCAAATCGATTAATCACTCCTAAAACTGAGCTGGTTCACACGGGATGTTGATGAGGTAGTGAGGAATAAACGCAAAGCATTCAAGACGTATAATGCTAATAAAACACTTGAAACCCATAGCGCCTATAAGAAAGCCAGAAATATTAGTAAATTCAAAATAGACCCGGACTAAGAAGCGTTTATCCAGAAGAAAGCGAAGAAATTCGCCGAGCACCCATCTGGCTCACGTAGTTTCTTTCAGGCAGTTAAATCAGTCCAGAGCAATTTTACTCGATCCTCTATTTCAACCTTAGTTCTGAATGACATTCCCGTGAGCGACTCGAAAGAGAAAGCGGATCTTTTGGGTCGTATTTTCGCAGAGAACTCAAACATAATTGAACCCCCCCATTCTCCTACACTCATTCCCCCAGTTGTAACGAAAATGAAACCAATTATTTTTCGTTGTAACATTGTACGGAAAATGCTTCTCTCAATATCAACAAATCTGCTGGCCCCGACGGTATTCCACCCCTCATTCTTAAAAACTTTGCTAGACAACTAGCTCCAATTTTATCAAAAATTTTCTATTTATCTTATAAAACCGGAATGTTTTCCGATTCTTAGAAGCTGGCCAGCGTTCAACCCATATCAAAGAAAGGCAGTAAGATAGACCCTAACAATTATAGACCAATTGCAATTCTGTCGGTTTTAGCTAAAATATTTGAAAAATATGTTAACTACAATTTGATAGATTATTTAGAAATGTCGCGAATTATTGATGATAAGCAGTATGGTTTTCGTAGAAGTCATGCAACAGGTGATCTGTTAGCCTAGGTATCCCATCTCTGGAACAAATCGCTGGAAAACCACGGTGAAACATTTAGTATTTCACTTGACATTTCTAAAGCATTTGATAAAGTGTGGCATAAAAATCTTATAGCTAAATTAAAATCTTATGGCATAGACCATCTTACTGTCTCATGGATTCATAGTTTTCTTACCGGTCGCCAATTTCATGTTAATGTAGATGGTATCACATCCAATATTTTCACAACCAATGCTGGGGTTCCCCAAGGTTCGGCACTCTCACCAACCTTGTTTCTTCTATACATTAATGACTTACTTATTTCCACAGTGCACCCAATCCATAGTTTTGCTGATGACAGCACATTACATGCATCACATGCATCACATGCATCTCCTAAATTTCGACCTCATACTGCAGTTACCACTGATAGAAAGCTGCTAATTGATTCCATCAACAAACATCTGGAGCGTATAATGGAATGGGGTGATCGTAATCTTGTTTCATTTAATCCAACCAAAACCAAATTATGCCGTCTTTCACGAATAGAGCGACATAAAAATTTTCCTATTAAAATAAACCATGAGGAATTGCATGAGGTTGAATCAGTTAGACTTCTTGGAGTGGATATTCAAAATAACCTGAAATGGAATAAACATGTGTTCAACCTCGCTAAATCTGCAATGCAAAAATTAGGATTCTTGAGTCGATGTAAAAAGTATTTCAATCCCGAGCAAATTTTGCTAATCTTCAAGTCCTTTATTCGTCCATGTATGGAGTACTGCTGTCATGTTTGGGGAGGTGCTTGTCAGTCAACAATAAAATGTCTAGACTCTGTGCAGAGAAAAGCAATGCGGTTGATTGGTAATACCGAACTAACGGACCAGCTTGATTCACTCCAGCACAGAAGAAATGTGGCTGAATTGTCAATCTACACTGAGAAAAAAGCTACGTAATATTAACCAAATTGGTTTTATTAAAATATTTTTGTTAAAATAACATAGTTTATGTTACGTTTTAATAAAATTGACTTTGCTAGTTTTTTTTCAATTATGTTATTAATACAAAAATCGCTTCGTTATTTTACCTAAGCAAATACATTTTGTAAACAAACATTGGTTTTGTTAAAATTACATGGCTCCAGTTATTTTAACATAGCGGTAGTTTATTTTGATTGGTAAAATATGTAAGAATGGTAAAATATTTAACATATGCTCTGTTAAGCATATATTATAATAACAGAGCGCTATGTTAAGAGAAATTGAGTTTACGAGGCTAAGTTGAAGTAACGGAGCACTATGTTAATTAAATTGAAAGAATTGTTGTAAGTATGTAGTGCTATTTTAAAATAAGAGAACATTTTGTAAAATGTCAAAATTCATTTAAGGATTGCATTTAAAATTAATTCCATTTAAAACGTGTTTTCTTTGTGCTTGGATATGAAAAAAACATCTCTTGCAACTAAAAAAACACTTTATGGTCCAAATACATGTGCAGAAAGTCTGCACGCAGTGCTGCATGCATATCTGCATCTAAAATAGATGTGCAGAACTTTTATATATTTGACGTGCAGAATTTTCGTAACGACAGTTCGTGTTCTTACGTATTATGAAATAGTTATAAGTGAAAGTTGTGAAAGTGAAAGAAAACTGTCTTTTTAATTAAAAAATAGAAGAAAATAATTGAATCGTTGACTGTAAAAACGTTTATGTCTAAATTAAAATTTAAGTTCAAATAACATATACCACTGTTTCCGATAATCCTTTCCCAAAAATTTATTTATTAACAATATTAGTTTTAATTATTTTATAATTTGGATTATTGAGAATATTTAAATATCTTTATAAACAAATAATCATTACAAAAATAATTTCATTTTCAAAAAAATATCATTCATTTTTATTTGAGTTATAAAAAATAATTCATTTTCAAACAAAATGTCAAAATCATCCATTTTTATCTGAGTTTTCAAGTAGTTTTTGTTTTTTTGATTGTGGTAGCACTGCCTCTGTGCAGCGAAATTAGAATTAGAGATATCTTGCAGAATTTTTCTGCATGCAGAATTTACATGTAATTGCTCTCATATAACAACACATGTTCTAATTTCGCTGCATGCAGAATTCTGCACATGTATTTGGACCATTATAGATTGCTACAGAAAAGGATAATAAGGATAATAAAATTTAACAGGTAAGCGATTCAATCGTTTTATGAAGCATTTACTTGTCTTTAATTATATTTATATTATATATTAAATTTAAATTAATATTATTTATTATTATTTTTGAAATCCTGATAGTTCGATTTCTATTCGTGGCAAACTTATTATTATTATAACACAAGATGATATAAGTAAAGTTTATAAGGGTAACAAATACTGGGAAAAATGCAATTCGAGCATTACATATATAAATTTCAGGAGAGGAGAAGAATAAAGAATCGGTGAGTTAAATTTAAATGTTTTCCGCTTGCTAAAAATTTTTTACGGTTTTGTTAACTGAACTAAATTAATCTGAGTTTATACACTCATATAATTTGAGTTTATAATCTGAGTTTTAACTTTGAAAAATATAGCTTTATATAAAAATTTAAAACAAATTAAAGTTAAAGTTTGAACAATTTTCTGAATTAAATATACTCAATTTTGTTTACAGAATTAATTTGCTCAGATTGATTTTAATTTGGCAACGACAACGCAACATATTCGAATACCATAAATAAAAATTTTATGTACCCATTTCAAGAAATATTTTAAAAGACCAACAATCTGTAGTAACACCATCTACATTATCCATAACCGACAGTTTCATTAAATAGTTTAAGGAATCTTAGTTATCTTAAATCTGTTTTATCCATCGTATATGATATGTTTTCTTTTATTAAATTTTAGATTTAAAATAATCAACTTCTATAATCTATTCGAATTTTAAACATTATTTAATTTTTTTGATTTGTATTAGCTGAAGTTATTATAGTCGAAATCCAAATTTTAATAAAACAAATACATTTATTAAAACTATATACCTCCATTTTAAATGTTAATTACGATTCTTCTCGGGATAATATTTTTATATTAAACAACCATTTTATAAGCATTTATAATAAACAAAATAAATTATAACGAATAATTAATAAATAAATACATAAATAAATTATAATGATAAATAAATTTTAATAAATAACTAAATTATAATGCATTATAAATAACACTTATATACATAATAAAAATGTTCATTTAACATAAATATATACATTAAGGTGACTTAACTAATAATACAATAATTTAATTCATATAATTAAGTTGTGTAATTAAAATACAATTTTCTATTATATATATAAGTATTAATAAAATCATTGTTAACAAATAAATTTATTTTGAGTACATTGAAAAAGTGTTTTTATTCCCAATTCCTTCTAAAATTCAAAGTCCAAAGGTCCAAAATTGTTAATTTTAACCAAGGTTCTATAAAATATATAGTTATTTTAATTATGGCAGTCACTTCATTAGCATGTATAAATAACAAATAATTCTATTGTTTTCACTTAGCAAAGTTACATAGTGAAATAAAAGTTTTACAAAAATTATGTTAAAAGTACATATACCTTTGTTAGGCTAATTAAATCTTTATAATTGGCTATGTTGGTATAACAAAATATTATTTTTTTTTACTAAAAACTATGTCGTTTTATAAAAAAGCTATGTTAAAAGTACATACATGTTTGTTAAACTAACTTATCTTTAAAAATCGGCTATATTGTTGTAACAAAATATTATATTTTGTTTACAAAACACTATGTCATTTTGTACAGAAATGAGTTTGTAAATTTATGTATATTTAACATAGCAAAAAATGTTCTAATAACAAAGTGCTAAGGTGGCTGAAAACTCACATAAATTTCTGTTAAATTAATACGTGATTTCTGTTGAAAATACTTACTTTTTTCTTTCAGTGTACTATAAATATAACTTTAACGAACCCTCCTCTAAGGAAATTCAAAATATCCTTCCATCGTGTGCGCAATTTAATCGGCGAACAAGAACTTCAGAGTTATCTCACCCATTTGCTGTCCAAATACCTCGTTGTAGAACTATGTCCTTCCAAAACGACTATTTTAATAGAGTGGCCAAATTATGGAACTCAATGCCTTCCTCTGTATTTCCCGATGAATTTTCCCCTCAGGCATTTAAAGCAAATGTCCATCATCATTTAAAAAAATTAGTATAGTTATCCCTATATCCCCATTCCTTCCATTTTCCTCATCTCCTTCCTTTATAGTTGACATGGTATCTTCGGATATTCAAAGAGTCTAAATAATGAATATTTCATATTTAGTGTGCTAAACATGTCTAACTAATTAATAAAAAAAAAAAAAAAAAAAGTAGGCGAACGTATAATTCATAAAAAATATATAAAGAAATGAAATATGGCAAAACATTTTCTAAACGAATTCCCCTCGTTCGTTGATAAATTCTCATAATTTTTTGAAAAATTCCTCAAGCTAGTGGTATTGATAAAAGCCCACTTGCTTTCGAAATTTTTAGCAAAAAATTATTTTGAATTATCACCGCTCTTGGGAAATTACAACTGATAATTTTTTTTTACTGTCAGAAATTTTATTTTCCATTCATACAAACTATGATACTTAAACAGTAGGCTTTGTTTTAACGGTCGGCAATTCCTTATGTTAATTCTTTGTTGTCATTTATTCTTTGAAGAAAATGAAATATAATTTCATCTTAGTAGGCGCATTAACGCCATACATTTGTAATTTATTTTTGACAAAAAACATAAACGATTACATGTTTATGAATGAAAACGGACATTTTACTTCGGTCTGAAAGACCTAAATATTACATTCATGAGCTAAAAGTGAAATTCCTACCCCCACTTTTTTGCATTTCTCGACGTTTTAGGACCTACTTATTCTAAAAAAGCAAAAAAAAAATGTTTGTCTCTCTGTCGGCCGGCCGGCAGTCACAACCTACGAAATCTAGAAAACCGCTGGACGGATTTCAAAAATTTTTTTTCCAAAAATAGTTTTACCTAATAAAAAGAGCCGAGAGTACGATGTGCTCGATAACTGTACCAGAAGTGTATCAAAAATCGTCAAGTGTGTCAAAACAAGGAAATTTGTATATTTTTTGCTTATAAAACTTTCATTTTAAGTGATTACGAGTAGAGGAACATTGAATTTAGAGAAATCTTGATGGTCGAGGTTGGTATGTGAGACCAAAATCTAGATTATTGCATTATAAGTTTGTCAAAAAATGTTGTCAAGTGTGTCAAAAGATAGATTTTTATTTATTTTTTTACCCAAATTTTTGGAAAAATTTTATTATTATCATAGAGAATTATGGCGTTATAAGTTTGTCAAAAAAATAATGTCAATTTTCGAAAAAGTTTGTATTTTTGATTTTGTAAGAATTTTTGCAATATTTTTAGAATTTTGAAAAAAGTTTTGTTTTATTTAATTTTTACAATATTTATGGAATTTTGAAAGAAATATGAATTTGTGATTTTGAAATATTTTCTCGAAACGTTAAATGGAGAGGTTTTTGAGTAGATTGCTGAGTGTAAAATCTTTTCACTAAATTATGTTAATTTATGATCTGTTATAATTTTCCGGCAACGTATTGATGTTTCGTGTTAGTTTTGTAATAAATTTCTAAACAGAGATCAAAAAATACATGTACTTTAACAAAGAGTTATGTTTGATATATACATCGCCGCCCAAAACTAAAAACCATGTCCTCATAAAAGTTTTTTGCCGAAAACTATATCAAAATCCTTAACCCAGACCGAAGTCTGATATCTCAGAGCTGTGAGATTTCAGCCCCTCCATATTTTATTATTTGCATTTTACATAAATTTTTATTAATTGAATAATTTGTAGGAAAAAATTTATTTATAGAAACTAATAATTATCTTTTGAACAAAATTATAATAAAAAAAAATTATCTCATTAAATACCACTCTTCATTGAAATTTTTGTGTAAAATTTTTCAATTTTACTCATTAAATTATTTTTAAGCAACACTGCTCAATCAAACCAGTCGTCCTTCGGACTCGTGGTTTATTGTGCGCTTTGATTTGCAGTGTTGCTAAATAATTTAATTCGTAAAATCAAAAATTTTCGAAATAATTACAACCGATAATTCATCGAAATGATACAAAAATGAAGTGCGTAATCTTTACACGCTGTTGAAGTAAAACTTCTTTGGCCACTGCAACAGGTATTACTAAAAATATTAAATATAAAATAAAATAGATATGTCATATTAAAATTTAGAGTTTCTTTCTAATATTCTTGATAATATAATTTGCAACAATGTGTAATAAAAAGTCATATTTATATGTTTTTCAAAGCCTTACAACGTATTACAAATTAAATTTCACGATGAATACATGTCCACTTAATTTAACAATTGGTACAACAATTGATGTATTTTTCCAAAAATTTAGCAAATTTGTCATAAACCTCTAATTTCATATTTCAATTATGCTAATAATTGAATTGACTTTGTAATACATTATGTAAATATTACTTTTTATTACACATGCTACAGATTATATTATCAAGAAATGCAACTCTAAATTGCAATATGACATATTTATTTTATATTTCATCTTTTTATTAATACCTGCCACAGTAGCCAAAGAAATATATTTCAACCGCGTGCAAAGATTACACCACTCATTTTTCTATTTAACAAAACAAATTTAATAAACACAAATATTTTTCCCCGCCCGGGAAAGCCCGGGATGCAAACTCTAAACACCATGACCACCATGACCACCGTGACACTACCACGACCATCATGACCACCATGAACCCCATGACCACCATGACCACCGTGACCACCATTACCACCATGACCGCCATGAACGCCATGAACACCATGACCATCATGACCACCATGAACACCATGACCATCATGACCACCGTGAACACCATGACCACTATGACCACCATAACCACCACGACCACTATGACCATCATGACCACCATGACCACCGTGACCACCGTGACCACCATAACCAACATGACCACCATAACCACCATGACCACTGTGACCACCATGACCACCATGAAAACCATAACCACTATAACCACCATGACCACCATAACCAACATGTCCACCGTGAACACCATGACCACCGTAGCCACCATGACCATCGTGACCACCATAACCACCATAGCCACCATGACCACTATGACCACCATGACCACAATGAACACAATGACCACCATGACCACCATGACCGCCATAACCACCGTGAACACCGTGATCACCATTACCACTATGACCACCATGACCACTATTACCACCATGACTACCATGACCACCATGAACACCATGGCCGCCATGACCACAATGACTACTATAACCAGCCCTAAAGAAGTTTTACTTCAAAAAACTAAAACAATTCAAAATATAAATTTAAAAAATTACGAAACTCAATAAAATATTACGAATATTAAATTATGAGATATTTAAATCTAAGATCGACACGTCCAACTCATATAACATTTAATATGATACTGAATAAGCGTATAAAAAATACAATACACGTAATAGAATTGTCGCATACTTGCCGAACATAATATTCGTTTGCCTTTTTTACTTCTAATTTCTTTTTTATTTTATTGTGTTTATTTAAATTTCTACTTTCGTTTTTTTGGAATTGTGTGCATGTATATGTTTAAAATTCAAAATCAGACTGTAGTATGATATAGATGAATATATGTGGTTATATATCTGTTCAAATTACTACTTCCGACATTTATATGTCGACATTTATATGTGTGTAATAATTGAATTGTATCGTATATTTGTCGAATATTATATTCGTTTTTTGTCCTTCCGTTGCAAAATTTTTATAATGCGCCTAAAGAAGTTTTACTTCAAAAAATGTTATATCGATTGAAATGTTACCCATAAATCAAAATGGATTAAATTTGAAAATACATTATCAATACAAATAATAATTCAATAATTCTAGCTTTTTCCACCCTTCCTCCCTACTCCCATCCCTTAAAAACACAGAAAAATAATTATTTGAGACTTCGCTATAATTTTTGCTAAAAATATAGCAAACTTCCTGTCTCTGTGAATTTTTTTCAAATTTTTCTGTCAGTTAAGCATTTTAATTTAAAAGTTTTAAACTGTAACAAGGTGTTTATTATTTTATTATTGTTTGTCAATTAAGTTCGATATCCAAAGGGAGGAACCAACTTTTAGTTGCAATTGTTTGACAATAATTCAAAACCGATGAATTGCAAAATTCTAAAAAAAATGTTCCTAAAATCAAGTGCTCTTTCAAATTACACCTCACTTTAAATTGTGTTTATACCCCTTCTCCGTCCCACCCCCTTAATAAATATAATTATGAGTATTCGACATTTTTCTATATTACTCCTGTCTGAAAGGCCTAACTCTAACAATCTCGAGCCAAAAGTGAAAATCTAACTTCCACATTTTTGACATTCTTCGACGTTTTAGGTCATAGCGATTCTAACTAAGCGAAAAAAAAATGCTCGTCTGTCTACCAGTCGGCCGTCCGACGTTACAACCAACGAAAACAAGAAAACTGCTGGAGCGATTTCAATTTTTTTTTGTGAATTGTAGGAGCCGAAAGAACCTTATACTTATAACCAGTTGTATGCCTAAAAAATCATTAAGTGTATCAAAAATAGCAAATTTTCATATTTTTAGCTTTAAAACGTCTATTTTCAGTGATAATGAGTATAGTAAGTTTGAATCTGGAGAGATTTTGATGATCGGCATCTATATGTGCGACCAGGACCTTGATTATTGTGTTATAAGTGTGTCAAACAAAAAATCGTTAAGTGTGTCAAAAGAATGCTTTTCATATATTTTGTTTCCCAATTTTTTGGAGAAACATATTATGGAAAACATTTTCGACTAGAAATATATAAAACATAAAAGTAATTATTTAGATGACATGAAATTTAATTTAATATATTTGACATGAAGTATGTCAAAACAAGACAATTTGCATACTTTTGTTATAATATTTAGAATTTGAAAAAATATTGCATTTTTTGATTTTTTTATAATTATTTGAATATAATTATTTGAATATATTTGAAATTTAGAAAAAGGTATTGTATTGTATTTTGATTTTGTTATAATTTTTGGAATCATGGGAAAATTTTTCAATTTTTGTGAAATCAATACAAGGCCCATTTAAAAAAAAAAAAAAAACTAAATTTAATTATTTGTATAACATGTAATGTAATTGAACATGAAAATGGTAGATAATGGGTTGTTTGTTTTTGAAAAATTTAAATTGCTGAACGCTAAATGAATCGGTTTTGGAGCAGTTTGCTGGGTGTATCGTCTTTTCACTAAAATATGTTAATTGAAGGTCTGTGATAATTTTCCGAAACGGTTTTTGAATTGTTCGACGACAATATAAAATTTACAGTAGAAGAAGAAAACAATAATAAAATAAATTTTTTAGATCTCCAGCTTATTAGGAAAAACAATTTAATAATTACAAATTGGTATAAAAAAGAAACAACATCAAATAGATTATTAAATTATGTATCAGCCCATCCATTTTCAATGAAAGTTAATGTGGCTAAGTCTTTCATTAAAAAAATGTTTAGTCTAAGTGACAAATCTTTTTATGGAGATAACATAAAAATTATTAAAAATATTTTAAAAGAAAATAATTATCCATCTAAATTAACAAACAAATTAGTACATCAAGAGATAAACAAACTAAACCATATTACATCAACATCCATTAGAAATAATAACATACAAATTAACATCCCGCAAAATATCACTTTACAACAGCAAAATCCTAGTTCCAGCCAAAATGTTCAAGCTCCGTTAATTGGGTCTGTAACATATATACCTAAGTTAACAGATAAATGCATGAAAATAATTAAACAACACACAAAAAATTCAAAAATCGCTAATAAAATACCAAACACCCTTCATAACAGCTTATTTTCCAAAACTAAAGATAAAATAAATAAATTCGAAAAAACAAATCTGATATACGAAATACCGTGCAAGTGCAAAAAAACAGTATATATAGGACAAACAAAACAACAACTAAAACATCGTATTCTTCAACACAAAAGGGATGTTCGAAATAAAAGCGATTTGACCGCATTAGCAAAACATAGTGTAAATGATGAACATATTTTTGAATTTGAAAACACTAAAATTTTAGATATAGAAGAAAAGTTTAAAAAAAGAAATATCCTTGAGGCTGCACATATCCAATTAAAACTACCGATGGCATGTAATGCACAACTAGATACCAAGTTTCTACATAACGAATACAAACACCTGTTAAACTTGAAAAAAATTTTTTCAAAAAAGCCAACGTAGCTTTTAAGAAAGTTTTTTATTTTCCTAGTCTTTTTGTTTATATAATTTTTTCAATTCATTTAAGTTTTTTCAATTTTTGTGTCAATTTTTATAATATTTTTTATTTAATTTTTGTTTAGCTTGAAAATGGCAATGTGCCGAAATATTGTTTTTTATTAATTTAATAATAATAAAAAAATAATGTGAAAGACTGATTAGTGTAAAAAATAAAATAAATATTAAAATAAAAGTTTATCTCAAGTTATACTAAAGGAATAGATGTCATTGGTTTTTTGTTGTCCCTAAGTATCAAGTAAAATTTATATTGAATTGAAGAATACTATAATGAATACTGAATTAAATTAAGTAATTTAATAAATAAATGATCAAAATAATAAAACATTATTTAATTTACATATGAAATTACATTACATCTAGGGCGAAATATCATTGCACATAATCTTTACATAGTTCATTTGGAAAGCGCATGGAATTCGGTACGAAAATGAGCATTGAATGGGTCTGCAATGCGTACGGGAAATTTGTACTCACCAATACATGCATGCAATATTAAAAATATTGGACTTGGAAAACTGTGACGGAGTTCATCCGCCAAGGGTACGGAAAGCTGTGCTCTGAGAGACACCTATTCCGAGTACTCCGTGCAATTTTCATTGCAAAAAGGTACGACTTTTCGTGCCCATTGCTTATTAGGATATGTATAAATATATATAAATATAATAACAATACATTCTATAATGTATTTTAGAAATATTGCTGCATAAATAGATAATGATAAAGTCGGCATGGATTGCGAAAAAAATGGAGAAATTTAAGTAAAAAATATAAAGGGTTGCTAGAAACTAAAACAGGAGAAGGTGTACACTCATTAACTGCCAGTAACTGGACTTTTTTTGATATAATAAATGATTTGATGGGAGCGAAGCATAACATAAGGCCACCAAATTCAATTCGAACAATTCCAAATAAGGAACATATTCCAAAAGAACCTATGCAGTCTGCATCTCACTGAAAAATTACAAAACCGATATCTACCCCTAGGCCAGTTACTAAAAATAAAAACCAATTAAACTATTTGGTTGAACGGGACAACCAAATTTTATTTGAAATTAAAAAAACGTAACAAGCTCGCCAAAGGTTGTAAAGTATTTTCCTGATGTTGACCTTTCTTCTGAGGATTCTGAAAATTAAATTATATGGTGGTTAATATTTTGAAATGTGTTTTTGTTTGTTTTATTTTATGGAAGTGGAATTAAATTAACCTAAAAATTAATTAAGACTGGAAACTTAAAAATGTTATTTTTATTACTATGCTCTGGTTATTAAATTACTGTTTTTAAATATCAGAGCAGATCGCATGTCTCGAAATAATATCGCATCCATACTATCTTTTTCTTTACAATTCAATTGAATTTGAGTTGTGCGTCTGTTGTATTACCTTTGTAGGGTGTTATGATACCGATTGGGCTTAAACAACATTTATACCCACCATCACCGAGTAGAAAATAGCCAGTAAGGGGGATATTTACGTTGTTTATATACATTACTGTTACGCAACACTCTTTGGTCATGTACCAATCCTGTTTAACCAATCCAAACATCTATAAATATTTTATCAGCATCACAAATTGCTAAAAAAATTATAATTCAAATCAGACTTTAGAAAATATAAACACATTACCTTGCATCTGTATAGAATAATCTAATTTTTTGTTTATGTGTGCATTACGATGCTCTACAGGACATTTTATTTTGATGTGTGTTCCATCGATTGCAACAACTGCTTTTACAAATGCCGTTGAAGAGGTTCGTGCTGCAAATCGATTACCAATATTTGGTAATTCATTTTGAGCTGGTAACTAAATTGTTTTCGCCATTAAGATTTGAAATAGATCAAGGTAAATCTTACATACACGATAAACGGTAGTTCTTCGTACATTTATGGCCACAGACACTACTCTATAGCTTGTGCCACAAGCCAACCAAAACAAAAACATTGTTAATTCAATATCCTTTTCCTATCTATGTTGTTTTGTGGGAATATACCTTAGAATGTACTTGAAAGCTTTTGTTTTATTCTCAAATGTTTTTTTGCTAAAATTTAATTTCCTTCCATTACGCCAGTAATTATTTCAAATATAATACCAACGTTCTGGCGATTATGATATTTCAATTCCTAAAATTATATATGTACATTTGTAGATCATAGCAAATTTTATACAACATTTAGGACTTACCCGTCTCAAATTACGTGTTGTGATTGTTTCTATTAGTTCATTGTTATTTTCTACTAACTTGGCACATAGCTTCAATTTTTTGTTTATTGTGATAAACAACATATAGTCTTCGACAAGACTTGTCCATTTGTAAGTTTTTGTGATTTTATAATATAATTCTAGTTTTTTATGAAAAAAACACACTTTTTATCAAAAATCAAAATCTTCAAACAAAATCTCAAAACAAAACAATGTTCAACTGTCAATTTAGAATAAATTTGAATTGGAACGATGAAATTGGGAATTTGACAGTTTTAGTACAATCTAGAATTTTTGGTACTTAATAGCATGGATTGGAAAACAGTCTATCATTTTATTTCATTTTGCATTCCATGTTAAAAAGTTTAATTGGAGTCGGAAAATTTCCTTTATTAAAGAAAATATGTTATTTCTTTAATCAATTAATTTAATTTTTCTGTGCAACGATCACCCTTGGATTGAAAAATTACACCATGGTATACTACAAAACACCGATAATGCGGGTTATATTCACTATCCATCTTTTGACAAGAATCAATCTATTACTTCCAATGATCAATACCACTTTTGATATAGAAATTTAAATAAAGTCGACTATAGTTTCAATAAATGAATAATAGATTACGATTCTAAAAATATCAAAAACTAAATAAATTTTAGCTCTATTATACTTTTTTAAACTATCCCATTTCAAACTAATCATTCAAAAACTAGTATACAGACATAAAACTATCAAACATAACATCTGCAATTAACTTCAACTTTATATTATTTAAGTCTAAATTTTTCCCTCTTGTTTCGTTCATTATTTAGTTTTATTTCATATTTTAATTACTTTCATTAAGCTAAGTGAGTGAAATTTAATTACATTTTTATTTTTGACAAATTGCCATTTTCCGTGCAATACAGTTTTTTTTTGTGTCCAGCTTCAAAAACAATAACAAAACTTTCATTTCAAATTATTTCAATTTCAACATTTAATATAAAAAAACTAAATTGGGAAGGTGAGCTATCCTTTTCATTCTATACAACAATAAAAACTGTTTTAGTAGTAATTTTAATCCCATCGTTATTGTTATTATACCTTTAAACTACTTTATGATGATAAAAAATGGTGGATTTAATAATTCGTTTGTATAAAAAATAAAAAAATTAACCTACTAAAAACCTAAGAATAAACTTGTGATAGTATAACTTGTTGAAGTGAATTGGCTGATTTTTATGTTTTATTAAAATGTTACATGAATCATAATAATTAATTAGGATATATGTATAATTAGAACCTTTCTAGAGCATGCTCAAAAGTGGATATTTTATTCAATTGAGATATGGTTCAATATTATAGTTGTGATAAACAAAAGCTAGATCGCACAACTTCCTAATGTGTCTTTCTTTTCAGTTAACTTTTATACCATTATAATAAATTTGTATGTTTATTCGTTTACAAAGAAGTAAGAAGGGAATATGAGCGCGTGCATTCAATTTTAGACAAATTTAGATATTATAATATGATAAACATGAAAACCATAATGTTAATGGTTGAACACCGTTTTGAGTTATATTTATTTAAATAAAAAAATAAATGTTAATGTTTTAGCTTAGTTTATTTAAATAAGTTAACTTCTTGTTTTACTTTTATGGGAGATAATTCGTTTTAAGCGAATTAATAATTGAAGGAAGGTGAAAGTGCTAATTGTAAGGTATTGTAATGCAACTTGAAAAGATTTAAATTTTGGCTTGCAATTATAAAAGAAACTAGGTGTTTAAAATAAGCCTACAAAACTGACTTGTAAGCTAATGTCAATTCTCAAAGCAGGCTAAAGAAAACTAAAACAAAAATGTTTTACTTTTCATACCATGATATTATAAACCAGCAGCCAAATTCTGTAATTGTGAAGCGGTGAAGTGATAAGTTTTTTAATGAAAAGAAACGAAGAAATTTTTATCACTTCACCGCTTCACAGTTACAGAATTTGGCTGCAGTGATCGCAAATACGTGGCACGCGTGCCAGACTTGGCACGTTTGAAAATTTGTCTGGCACGGCAAACATTCTGAAATTGTGTCCAAAATTGTCCTTAAATTCGCGTTTTAGAAATCATAATAAAGAAAAGATTTTTTTTCAGATATTTTGTAATAACTTAAATATTACTTTTAGTCCAGTAAAAGACGGTAAAAATAGTAGGTGAACCTCCGAATTCTTTGAATCAGCATCGATTTACCTGAAATGCCTAAATCAATTTGTCTGAAAATTTTAAATTACACTCAACACACCCTCCATTTCAAAATTCACCCTACGCGCTTTTATTTTAAGAGCAAAAACTACTGTCCCTTATTGTCAAAACTTATCAACCTACAAATTAAATCTTAATAGATCGAAATAAAGATCACAATCACATATCTCAATCCTTAAAAACCACGCACTATTATGATTACATTAAAAAAAGTTATTACGGGCGACAAATTTATTTTCTTTTTTTAATTTAACTGTACATTAAATTTAAATGTTTTTTCATATTTAGCGCATCGAATCCGCATGAGAACAATGACTGTCAATCTCCTCCTTTTCTTGATCTAAAATCGGAGCACTATTATGAAATTTTGACGGAGCATCCACTACAAGTTGCGTTGCAAAAAAGTCCAACTTTTCGACAGATACATAATGCATCACATCCTTTTTTGCAATTACAGAAAATCATTTTTAAAAGGTTTTCCGCAGGAATATTTTGCATTCTGATGGGCTGCCAAGATAATTCTTATGTATTCTTATGAGGTAAACATTTGTTAACGACGGTTTATTTCTATCACCTTCATACTTTGTTCATAATAACTATCAAACACAACAGTAATATTACCGAAACTTCTTCTCAAATAATAGATGTGTTCCCGGAAAAAACTGCTGTAAATGTGACATTTAAATTTATACAAAAGCATATTTCAAAAACGGTTCATAAAAATACGTGAAAATATTTCTAAACAGTAAAAATTTGATCTTCATGGGGTTGAAGTGCTTGCATTGGCAGTTGATGAGAGTACAGATATTAACTCAGACTGGCTGACTCAGATTAACCCAGACTGGCAGTTTCTTTGCGTTGTGCTACAGTTGGGCAAATACGACAAACTCCTAAAACTAGAAACTTCGCAGGAACGAATTTTTATTTACACATTTTGCGTTCGTGAAATTGTCTCCCTCGAAGATAACGCGTCTCGTCAACAAAAATGTCACTCACGAAAAAGCAACGTATTTATCTCTTGTAGCAAAATGTAATATTTAATAATTGGATTGGCACGCGAACATAGCGATTATTAGAAAAAAAATTGTTTCGGCACACCAATAAAATTCAGTTGCGAACCCTGTTATAAACATTACTCTAATTCACAATTGTCATTGAAGTTACTTAAACTTTTGTTGAATTTCTATAAATTAAAGTAACCGCCTCACTAAACAGTCGAACAGACCAACTGCAATTAAAGCTGTCACAAGGTGAGTATATTTTTGTTACAGCATGGTTAAATATACCCACCCAACAATCACGGATAACCTACGTTGTCGTGAATAAAAGTATAAGCTTTTCATCTCTTTCAATATTCAAAAACTGGATTTGCTGTAGCGAAAGTAAAACAGTAAGCACTTGATTGTAACTTGTAAGCGATTTTGTTTGCACATCTTGTCAATTTTCAATAACGCTTATTTCCCTATAGATGCTACACAGAAAAAGATGAAGTCACATTTTCATCCAATTTATATTACATTTGTTTTTTTTTAAATAGAAAGTGTTGTGTTATAGGGTTTACAATATGTGTCACAAAAACACATAAATAGCTTTTACGACTCAGGTCCCACAACAACTTGCGCTCTAAGGTGTTGATGATCTCTTTTTTTAAACCTCTGCGGAATGAAACCACCTGATATAGCTTTTCCAGGTTAAATTAAACCTTTTCCATGTTGACTGCAACTTTTTCCAATCTAAATGAAACTTTTTCCAAATTGAACGCAACCTTTTCCAATCTAAGTGAAACTATTTCCAAATTGAATGCAACCTTTTCCATTACTAATTAACCTTTTTCCAAATGAAATTAAACTTTTTTTTAATTGTTTTTGTTTTAATCAGAACACTTGTTCAGAATATTATTTATTCATTTATTTCATGTATATAATAGCTATTTATGTATTAAGGGCGTAAAGTATGTCTTTTCCGCTTGAGAGTGAAAGTGTTGCACGAGGCGTTAGCCGAGAGAAACAATCACTCGAAAGCATAAAAGATAGTTTATGCCCGAATTGCATACAAGATTTTTTGTACGAGTAAGATTATGTATTATTTGCATAAATAAAAATATATGGGTAGTTCTACACACGAAGGAAGAAAATGGAGCTTATTACGGCACGACATGTTTTTTGCGTATAAGTTCTGGCAACTAGTTTTAGTTAAAGTTGATGACGTTCTTTCAACGTTTCTGAATGTGGCCAGTCAAAAAAAAAAAAAAAAAAAAAAAAAAATTAAAAAAAAACAAAAAAAAAAAAACAAACACAAAAATACAAGAGTCAAAATTAAAAAATATCCTTCTTAATCCTAAATTAACTCAAAATTGTCTCAAAATTATCTCAAAATACGAAATAAACATTTAACTAAGTCTGCCCGCATTTAAATCTTCCAGGGGACTGAGAACAGGGGACTGATAATTTATCAGTATTTCGCTTAAAAATGACAAAATTACGTCTAAAACAAAAAAATAAACGGATTCTATACCAAGGCAATTCATATTAACGACGTATAAAATTACAAAATTACCTGTAATTAAAATACTTTTTACGAAAATGCTTGCCAGGGGACTGATAATTTGACTGGACAACACACGATCTTGCTACTAATGATGACTGTTTTGAATGATAAAACCTCGGACTAAGTAAAACACTTGCAAAATTATATTTATTGAACTTTAATTAATTCCTGTGACGAGCGATAACTTGATAGAAATATGAATTTCCAATATTTTCAATGTGTTTTGATTGGGCAGGAGAATAATAACAAATTGGTGGGACAAACTTTAATGGGATGTATCTAATATGAAATATAGAGTTATGTTATGATTATTTACACATTATTAAAGCACCATCATTCAAAATTATTACTACAGAGTAAATTTGTCTCTACACACTTAGAATCATTGATTATTTAGTTTACCAGCTTTGAATTTCAAGGTGGGACACGCCAGGGGACTGATAATTTGACGTTTTGAATAATTTTTTTTCTAAGACGTATATTTCGAAACGGGTTTATTTTGGGTGACCAGCTAGACATAGTTAAGGTTTACAAATTTCATGTGAAAACAAAATTTTTTTTTTCATATTAATATACGAAATAAGCAGAGCCGTCCAAAATTCCTATGTTTGTAGAACTACCCATATATATTTACACAAAATAGTAAATATTTTTTTTAAAAATTTTTTTTATCCAAGTAGTTTTTCGAAATATGTAATAGTAATAATAATAACTTTATGCTTTGCTTATCAATTTCGGCATTGTTATTTCAATAGGAAAAAAGGTCTGCTTTACGAACAATTTTTGAATTGTAAAAGTGCATTTTACGGTTTACTCGTACAAAAAATATTTTTTTTAACTACTAACTTGAGAAATCGTCATTATTTACTCGAATGCTCCAATGAAAAGTAATTTTTCTCAACC
Organism: Diogma glabrata; assembly: GCA_963693315.1. NCBI lineage: Eukaryota > Metazoa > Arthropoda > Insecta > Diptera > Cylindrotomidae > Diogma > Diogma glabrata. Next base: position 216,765,893 of record OY856188.1, on the reverse strand, counting down.
TAAGTCAATAATAATAACAGAAAATTACCTAGGTTAATAATGACAAATTTTCTTTTATTTTTAATGGAAACGAACAAAAAACACAAACAAATAATAATTACATTCCTTTGTTTCGTTTTATTTCTATGAAACTAAACTTCCAGGCTACTTGAATTTTAAGATTTTTGAAAACGGAAATGGAAAATGACTAATATCAAAATCTAATCAAAGCAAATATGATAATGTGTGTTAGTAGTTAAATCGTGTTAGTAGTTAAAAAAATTCTATATATACCTCGGTTGAGAAGACTAATATAGACCATAGAATAATATGTGTTAGTAGTTAAAAAAATTCTATATATACCTCGGTTGAGAACAGTGGCGTATCCAGAATTTTCCATTGGGGGGGGGTCAAGGATTATTTTATAAGACTTAATAATTTAACCCAATAAACCAATTAATTAGTTTTATTAATAATTCATTACAATAATAGATACTTCATTTTAATGTTTCCTTAATTTTAATTTTTTTAATTAATAATTTTTTAAAAAATAGTTTAATGATTTTTTTTAACTATTTTAAACTATTTTTAATTAACTTTAAGAAAACAAATTTAGAATAATTTTTATTTCAAAACAAAAATATTTTTACAATATTTTTTTTTTTAGTAAAAAGTGTTGTGTAGTAGGAATTACAAAATATGTCACAACAACACATAGATACCTTTTAAGACCTTATAGGTCCCGCAACAACATGCATCTTGAGGTGTTGGTGGACTTTTTATTTAAATCTTTGTGGATTGAAAGCACTCGAGACTATTGATTCAGGCAAAGCATTCCATTTGTACGATGTACGCACAAAGAAATCCCTTTGCATTTTGTTACTGGGGCAGTGAGTAATCCCGACAGTTTGACTATTTGCACAAACAGATTGACGAGTTGAACAAGGAAAAGAAGATATCTGAGGTATTATAGATCTAATTTCATCCGAGCACTGCTGATGACGATATTTATAAAAAACAACTAGATCAGCAACAGTGCGACGATGTTGTAGGGAATCAAGATTTAATGTTAAATTTCGATCACCAACAATTCGTATAGCACGCTTTTCAACAGAGTCCAAAAGGCCCAAGATGGTAACAGATGCAGCGCCCCAATCTTGACAACAATACTCCATGCAGGGACGAATATAGGACTTATAAATGTGGAGTAATTGATACGGAGAAAAATATTTTTTACATCTGTTGAGGAGGCCGAGTTTTCTTGATGCGCTCTTTGCCATGGCCATGATATGATCGTTCCAGAGTAAGTCATTAGAAATTGTGACTCCCAATAAACGAATGTTTTCACATTCGTCTATTTGGTCGTTACACATATTAATTGAAATATCATTGGGAAACTCGGTCTTTGATCTGGAAACAATCAATAGCTGTGTTTTGGTGGAATTAAAATTGACCAAATTTTTGTCACCCCAATCGGCGACTTTTTTCAGGTCCTCGTTTACATTTATGGCAGCGTCTCTCCGGGCGGGATTTATTTCTTCATGCATTTTATCCTTTGAAGATAGGGGGACGAATGACTTGTGCAGTGTACTATCATCTGCAAAACTATTTATTGGGTTATTGGTGATTTGCAACAGTTCGTTGATATAAATTAAAAATAAAGGGAGAGATAAAACTGAGCCTTGGGTACATCAGCGTAAGTAATTTGGACTCAGAAATAAAGCCATCTATAGATACCGAGATGTATCGGTTAGACAGAAAATTTTGAATCAACTTCACAACTGCGGGATAAAAACCGTACGCAACGAGCTTGTTGATCAAGTTGGCATGCCAGATTCGATCAAATGCTGTTGAGATGTCTAATGCGATTACGTACTTTTCACCACCTTTGTCAAGTATGCTATTCCAAAGATGTGCTACATAGTTCAATAGATCGGTTGTTGATCTTTTGTTTCTAAAACCGTATTGGCTGTCATGGCTGTCATGGTTGTCCTCCAAAAATTTGGATATATGTGAATTAATATATTGCTCGTATATTTTAAACAGGACTGGGAGTAAGGTTATTAGTCTGTAATTTGAAATATCACATTTCGGTCCTTTTTTGGGGACAGGCTGGACATTGGCCAACTTCCAGCAGGATGGAAAAATACCAGATTTATAGGATTTATAAAATATTTTGGTGAGAGTTGGTGCAATATAAAACAAAAATATCGAATAATTTTAATTAACTTTCAAAAAACAAATTTCGAATAATTTTTTATCAACTTTAAAAAATGATAATTTTCTTTATTTTTAAATAGAAATTTTTGTGCTAGTGATTTTGAAATTTAAACTTATTTGAAACTGAATGACACTTTACCTATTGATTCGCCTCAAACCTGTGTCTAGGAAGGGATGAAAAATGATTTTCTTGATTAATCAAATTCCTTAAAATATCAAGGCGTTAGATACCTCCAGGATTCTAGCCCCCCAAATATTGATTTTACAATGTTTGAAATATGGAATCGTTTGGTCATCGTTAGGTCAGGAAAGGTCACTAGTTTTTTTCGTTTGGTCGTACCCCGTTTTTTTTTTACAGCCTTTTCAAAATTTGAGCTTTGGGGGGCTAAAATCCACTTTTCCAGCCCCCCAACATGCTCAAAATCTAATTTTTTTATTTTTTTCAGATGAAGAATCGTTAGGTCAGGAAAGGTCACTAGTTTTTAAAGTTTGGTCACATATAATTAATTAGTTATAAGAAATAAATCATTTCAAATGCAACAAAATTACAACAACAGAAAAACACAAATTGCGCCTAAATGTTTTCTTGACACAATTGTTAAAATTCTTGAGCTTTTATTATTGCGTTTCGAAAATGCTGTAAATATTGGATTAACCTATTTGTAACCGATATTTTCGTTGGATATATGATTGTAAGGTCAGGAAAGGTCACTAGTTTTTTTCGTTTGGTCGTATGCCATTTTATAATTATAGAAATCTCTAGTTTTGAGTTTTGGGTAAAAAGAATTCTCTTTCACGAACTGGAAATTTCGAAATCTCAATATTTTATTTTGTTTTTATGAAAATTCATTGATCGTGAGAAGTCAATTAAAATATGATTAATTATTAGAAATAAATCATTTCAAATGCAACAAAATTACATCAACAAAAAAAGCAATGTTCGCCTAAATGTTCTCACATCAAATATTATTTTAATGACTCACCTCCAGGATTCTAGCCCCCCAAGTATTGATTTTACCAAGTTTAGCATATGGAATCGTTTGGTCATCGTTAGGTCAGGAAAGGTCACTAGTTTTTTTCGTTTGGTCGTACCCCGTTGTATAATTATAGACTTCTCCAGTTGTGAGCTTTGAGAACTAGAATTTGCTTTCCTGTCCCCATATATGCTCAACTTCCAAATTTTTTATTTTTTTTAGATGGAAAATCATCAGGTCAGGAAAGGTCACTAGTTTTTTTCGTTTGGTCGTATGCGGTTTTAGAGGATTTTCAAATTTTTGAATTTTGTGGGGCTAGAATCCACTTGCTGTAACCCCTTCCTACATGCAGTAAATCAGTTGGATTTATTTTTGTTAGATTAATAACAATTAGGTGAGGAAAGGTCACTAGTTTTTTTCGTTTGGTCGTACCCCGTTGTATAATTATAGACTTCTCCAGTTGTGTGCTTTGAGAACTAGAATTTGCTTTCCTGTCCCCATATATGCTCAGCTTCCAAATTTTTTATTTTTTTTAAATGGAAAATCATTAGGTCAGGAAAGGTCACTAGTTTTTTTCGTTTGGTCGTATGCGGTTTTAGAGAATTTTCAAATTTTGAATTTTGGGGGGGCTAGAATCCACTTGCTGTAACCCCTTCCTACATGCAGTAAATCAGTTGGTTTTATTTTTGTTAGATTAATAATTAATAACAATTAGGTGAGGAAAGGTCACTAGTTTTTTTCGTTTGGTCGTACCCCGTTGTATAATTATAGACTTCTCCAGTTTTGAGCTTTGAGAACTAGAATTTGCTTTCCTGTCCCCACATACGCTCGAAATCCAATTTTTTTATTTTTTTTAGATGGAAAATCATTAGGTCAGGAAAGGTCACTAGATTTTTTTATTTGGTCGTATGCCGTTTTAGAGAATTTTCAAATTTTGAATTTTGGGGGGGTTAGAATCCACTTGCTGTAACCCCTTCCTACATGCAGTAAATCAGTTGGTTTTATTTTTGTTAGATTAATAACAATTAGGTGAGGAAAGGTCACTAGTTTTTTTTGTTTGGTCGTACCCCGTTGTATAATTATAGACTTCTCCAGTTTTGAGCTTTGAGAACTAGAATTTGCTTTCCTGTCCCCACATACGCTCGAAATTCAAATTTTTTATTTTTTTTAGATGGAAAATCATTAGGTCAGGAAAGGTCACTAGAATCTTTTGATTGGTCGTATGCCGTTTTAGAGAATTTTAAATTTTGAATATTGGGGGGGCTAGAATCCACTTGCTGTAACCCCTTCCTACATGCCGTAAATCAAACGGTTTTATTTTTGTTAGATTAATAACGAGTAGGTGAGGAAAGGTCACTAGTTTTTTTCATTTGGTCGTACCCCGTTGTATAATTATAGACTTCTCCAGTTTTGAGCTTTGAGAACTAGAATTTGCTTTCCTGTCCCCACATACGCTCGAAATCCAAATTTTTTATTTTTTTTAGATGGAAAATCATTAAGTCAGGAAAGGTCACTAGATTTTTTTGTTTGGTCGTATGCCGTTTTAGAGAATTTTCAAATTTTTAATTTTGGGGGGGCTAGAATCCACTTGCTGTAACCCCTTCCTACATGCAGTAAATCAGTTGGTTTTATTTTTGTTAGATTAATAATGATTAGGTGAGGAAAGGTCACAAGTTTTTTTCGTTTGGTCGTACCCCGTTGTATAATTATAGACTTCTCCAGTTTTGAGCTTTGAGAACTAGAATTTGCTTTCCTGTCCCCACATACGCTCGAAATCCGAATTTTTTATTTTTTTTAGATGGAAAATCATTAGGTCAGGTAAGGTCACTAGATTTTTTTGATTGGTCGTATGCCGTTTTAGAGAATTTTCAAATTTTGAATTTTGGGGGGGCTAGAATCCACTTGCTGTAACCCCTTCCTACATGCCGTAAATCAGTTGGTTTTATTTTTGTTAGATTAATAATGGTTAGGTGAGGAAACATCACTAGTTTTTTTCATTTGGTCGTACCCCGTTGTATAATTATAGACTTCTCCAGTTTTGAGCTTTGAGAACTAGAATTTGCTTTCCTGTCCCCACATACGCTCGAAACCCAAATTTTTTATTTTTTTTAGATGGAAAATCATTAGGTCAGGAAAGGTCACTAGATTTATTTGTGTGGTCGTATGCCGTTTTAGAGAATTTTCAAATTTTGAATTTTGGGGGGGCTAGAATCCACTTGCTGTAACCCCTTACTACATGCAGTAAATCAGTTGGTTTTATTTTTGTTAGATTAATAACAATTAGGTGAGGAAAGGTCACTAGTTGTTTTTGTTTGGTCGTACCCCGTTGTATAATTATAGACTTCTCCAGTTTTGAGCTTTGAGAACTAGAATTTGCTTTCCTGTCCCCACATACGCTCGAAATTCAAATTTTTTATTTTTTTTAGATGGAAAATCATTAGGTCAGGAAAGGTCACTAGATTTTTTTGTTTGGTCGTATGCCGTTTTAGAGAATTTTCAAATTTTGAATTTTGGGGGGGGGCTAGAAACCACTTGCTGTAACCCCTTCCTACATGCCGTAAATCAGTTGGTTTTATTTTTGTTAGATTAATAACAATTAGGTGAGGAAAGGTCACAAGTTTTTTTCGTTTGGTCGTACCCCGTTGTATAATTATAGACTTCTCCAGTTTTGAGCTTTGAGAACTAGAATTTGCTTTCCTGTCCCCACATACGCTCGAAATCCGAATTTTTTATATTTTTTAGATGGAAAATCATTAGGTCAGGAAAGGTCACTAGATTTTTTTGATTGGTCGTATGCCGTTTTAGAGAATTTTAAATTTTGAATTTTGGGGGGGCTAGAATCCACTTGCTGTAACCCCTTCCTACATGCCGTAAATCAAATGGTTTTATTTTTGTTAGATTAATAACGGGTAGGTGAGGAAAGGTCACAAGTTTTTATCGTTTGGTCGTACCCCGTTGTATAATTATAGACTTCTCCAGTTTTGAGCTTTGAGAACTAGAATTTGCTTTCCTGTCCCCACATACGCTCGAAATTCAAATTTTTTATTTTTTTTAGATGGAAAATCATTAAGTCAGGAAAGGTCACTAGATTTTTTTGTTTGGTCGTATGCCGTTTTAGAGAATTTTCAAATTTTGAATTTTGGGGGGGCTAGAATCCACTTGCTGTAACCCCTTCCTACATGCAGTAAATCAAATGGTTTTATTTTTGTTAGATTAATAACAAGTAGGTGAGGAAAGGTCACAAGTTTTTATCGTTTGGTCGTACCCCGTTGTATAATTATAGACTTCTCCAGTTTTGAGCTCTGAGAACTAGAATTTTGGGGGGGCTAGAATCCACTTGCTGTTACCCCTTCCTACATGCAGTAAATCAGTTGGTTTTATTTTTGTTAGATTAATAACAATTAGGTGAGGAAAGGTCACTAGTTTTTTTTGTTTGGTCGTACCCCGTTGTATAATTATAGACTTCTCCAGTTTTGAGCTTTGAGAACTAGAATTTGCTTTCCTGTCCCCACATACGCTCGAAATTCAAATTTTTTATTTTTTTTAGATGGGAAATCATTAGGTCAGGAAAGGTCACTAGATTTTTTTGTTTGGTCGATTCCGTTCTAGAAAATTTTCAAATTTTGAATTTTGGGGGGGCTAGAAACCACTTGCTGTAACCCCTTCCTACATGCCGTAAATCAGTTGGTTTTATTTTTGTTGGATTAATAATAATTAGGTGAGGAAAGATCACTAGTTTTTTTCGTTTGGTCGTACCCCGTTGTATAATTATAGACTTCTCCAGTTTTGAGCTTTGAGAACTAGAATTTGCTTTCCTGTCCCCACATACGCTCGAAATCCGAATTTTTTATATTTTTTAGATGGAAAATCATTAGGTCAGGAAAGGTCACTAGATTTTTTTGATTGGTCGTATGCCGTTTTAGAGAATTTTAAATTTTGAATTTTGGGGGGGCTAGAATCCACTTGCTGTAACCCCTTCCTACATGCCGTAAATCAAATGGTTTTATTTTTGTTAGATTAATAACGAGTAGGTGAGGAAAGGTCACTAGTTTTTTTCATTTGGTCGTACCCCGTTGTATAATTATAGACTTCTCCAGTTTTGAGCTTTGAGAACTAGAATTTGCTTTCCTGTCCCCACATACGCTCGAAATCCAAATTTTTTAAGTTTTTTAGATGGAAAATCATTAGGTCAGGAAAGGTCACTAGATTTTTTTGTTTGGTCGTATGCCGTTTTATAGAATTTTCAAATTTTGAATTTTGGGGGGGCTAGAATCCACTTGCTGTAACCCCTTCCTACATGCAGTAAATCAGTTGGTTTTATTTTTGTTAGATTAATAACAATTAGGTGAGGAAAGGTCACTAGTTTTTTTGTTTGGTCGTACCCCGTTGTATAATTATAGACTTCTCCAGTTTTGAGCTCTGAGAACTAGAATTTGCTTTCCTGTCCCCACATACGCTCGAAATCCAAATTTTTTATTTTTTTTAGATGGAAAATCATTAAGTCAGGAAAGGTCACTAGATTTTTTTGTTTGGTCGTATGCCGTTTTAGAGAATTTTCAAGTTTTGAATTTGGGGGGGGCTAGAATCCACTTGCTGTAACCCCTTCCTACATGCCGTAAATCAAATGGTTTTATTTTTGTTAGATTAATAACAATTAGATGAGGAAAGGTCACTAGTTTTTTTCGTTTGGTCGTACCCCGTTGTATAATTATAGACTTCTCCAGTTTTGAGCTTTGAGAACTAGAATTTGCTTTCCTGTCCCCACATACGCTCGAAATCCAAATTTTTTATTTTTTTTAGATGGAAAATCATTAGGTCAGAAAAGGTCACTAAATTTTTTTGTTTGGTCGTATGCCGTTCTAGAGAATTTTCAAATTTTGAATTTTGGGGGGGGGCTAGAAACCACTTGCTGTAACCCCTTCCTACATGCCGTAAATCAGTTGGTTTTATTTTTGTTGGATTAATAATAATTAGGTAAGGAAAGGTCACTAGTTTTTTTCGTTTGGTCGTACCCCGTTGTATAATTAAAGACTTCTCCAGTTTTGAGCTTTGAGAACTAGAATTTGCTTTCCTGTCCCCACATACGCTCGAAATCCGAATTTTTTATATTTTTTAGATGGAAAATCATTAGGTCAGGAAAGGTCACTAGATTTTTTTGATTGGTCGTATGCCGTTTTAGAGAATTTTAAATTTTGAATTTTGGGGGGGCTAGAATCCACTTGCTGTAACCCCTTCCTACATGCCGTAAATCAAATGGTTTTATTTTTGTTAGATTAATAACGGGTAGGTGAGGAAAGGTCACTAGTTTTTTTCATTTGGTCGTACCCCGTTGTATAATTATAGACTTCTCCAGTTTTGAGCTTTGAGAACTAGAATTTGCTTTCCTGTCCCCACATACGCTCGAAATCCAAATTTTTTATTTTTTTTAGATGGAAAATCATTAAGTCAGGAAAGGTCACTAGATTTTTTTGTTTGGTCGTATGCCGTTTTAGAGAATTTTCAAATTTTGAATTTTGGGGGGCTAGAATCCACTTGCTGCAACCCCTTCCTACATGCAGTAAATCAGTTGGTTTTATTTTTGTTAGATTAATAACAATTAGGTGAGGAAAGGTCACTAGTTTTTTTCATTTGGTCGTACCCCGTTGTATAACTAGAATTTGCTTTCCTGTCCCCACATACGCTCGAAATCCAAATTTTTTATTTTTTTTAGATGGAAAATCATTAAGTCAGGAAAGGTCACTAGATTTTTTTGTTTGGTCGTATGCCGTTTTAGAGAATTTTCAAATTTTGAATTTTGGGGGGGCTAGAATCCACTTGCTGTAACCCCTTCCTACATGCAGTAAATCAGTTGGTTTTATTTTTGTTAGATTAATAATGATTAGGTGAGGAAAGGTCACAAGTTTTTATCGTTTGGTCGTACCCCGTTGTATAATTATAGACTTCTCCAGTTTTGAGCTCTGAGAACTAGAATTTTGGGGGGGGCTAGAATCCACTTGCTGTTACCCCTTCCTACATGCAGTAAATCAGTTGGTTTTATTTTTGTTAGATTAATAACAATTAGGTGAGGAAAGGTCACTAGTTTTTTTTGTTTGGTCGTACCCCGTTGTATAATTATAGACTTCTCCAGTTTTGAGCTTTGAGAACTAGAATTTGCTTTCCTGTCCCCACATACGCTCGAAATTCAAATTTTTTATTTTTTTTAGATGGGAAATCATTAGGTCAGGAAAGGTCACTAGATTTTTTTGTTTGGTCGATTCCGTTCTAGAAAATTTTCAAATTTTGAATTTTGGGGGGGCTAGAAACCACTTGCTGTAACCCCTTCCTACATGCCGTAAATCAGTTGGTTTTATTTTTGTTGGATTAATAATAATTAGGTGAGGAAAGATCACTAGTTTTTTTCGTTTGGTCGTACCCCGTTGTATAATTATAGACTTCTCCAGTTTTGAGCTTTGAGAACTAGAATTTGCTTTCCTGTCCCCACATACGCTCGAAATCCGAATTTTTTATATTTTTTAGATGGAAAATCATTAGGTCAGGAAAGGTCACTAGATTTTTTTGATTGGTCGTATGCCGTTTTAGAGAATTTTAAATTTTGAATTTTGGGGGGGCTAGAATCCACTTGCTGTAACCCCTTCCTACATGCCGTAAATCAAATGGTTTTATTTTTGTTAGATTAATAACGAGTAGGTGAGGAAAGGTCACTAGTTTTTTTCATTTGGTCGTACCCCGTTGTATAATTATAGACTTCTCCAGTTTTGAGCTTTGAGAACTAGAATTTGCTTTCCTGTCCCCACATACGCTCGAAATCCAAATTTTTTATTTTTTTTAGATGGAAAATCATTAAGTCAGGAAAGGTCACTAGATTTTTTTGTTTGGTCGTATGCCGTTTTAGAGAATTTTCAAATTTTGAATTTTGGGGGGGCTAGAATCCACTTGCTGTAACCCCTTCCTACATGCAGTAAATCAGTTGGTTTTATTTTTGTTACATTAATAATGATTAGGTGAGGAAAGGTCACAAGTTTTTTTCGTTTGGTCGTACCCCGTTGTATAATTATAGACTTCTCCAGTTTTGAGCTTTGAGAACTAGAATTTGCTTTCCTGTCCCCACATACGCTCGAAATCCGAATTTTTTATTTTTTTTAGATGGAAAATCATTAGGTCAGGAAAGGTCACTAGATTTTTTTGATTGGTCGTATGCCGTTTTAGAGAATTTTCAAATTTTGAATTTTGGGGGGCTAGAATCCACTTGCTGTAACCCCTTCCTACATGCCGTAAATCAGTTGGTTTTATTCTTGTTAGATTAATAATGGTTAGGTGAGGAAAGGTCACTAGTTTTTTTCATTTGGTCGTACCCCGTTGTATAATTATAGACTTCTCCAGTTTTGAGCTTTGAGAACTAGAATTTGCTTTCCTGTCCCCACATACGCTCGAAATCCGAATTTTTTAAGTTTTTTAGATGGGTAATCATTAGGTCAGGAAAGGTCACTAGATTTTTTTGTTTGGTCGTATGCCGTTTTATAGAATTTTCAAATTTTGAATTTTGGGGGGGCTAGAATCCAATTGCTGCAACCCCTTCCTACATGCAGTAAATCAGTTGGTTTTATTTTTGTTAGATTAATAACAATTAGGTGAGGAAAGGTCACTAGTTTTTTTGTTTGGTCGTACCCCGTTGTATAATTATAGACTTCTCCAGTTTTGAGCTTTGAGAACTAGAATTTGCTTTCCTGTCCCCACATACGCTCGAAATCCAAATTTTTTATTTTTTTTAGATGGAAAATCATTAGGTCAGGAAAGGTCACTAGATTTTTTTGTTTGGTCGTATGCCGTTTTAGAGAATTTTCAAATTTTGAATTTTGGGGGGCTAGAATCCACTTGCTGTAACCCCTTCCTACATGCAGTAAATCAGTTGGTTTTATTTTTGTTAGATTAATAACAATTAGGTGAGGAAAGGTCACTAGTTTTTTTTGTTTGGTCGTACCCCGTTGTATAATTATAGACTTCTCCAGTTTTGAGCTTTGAGAACTAGAATTTGCTTTCCTGTCCCCACATACGCTCGAAATTCAAATTTTTTATTTTTTTTAGATGGAAAATCATTAGGTCAGGAAAGGTCACTAGATTTTTTTGTTTGGTCGTATGCCGTTCTAGAGAATTTTCAAATTTTGAATTTTGGGGGGGCTAGAAACCACTTGCTGTAACCCCTTCCTACATGCCGTAAATCAGTTGGTTTTATTTTTATTGGATTAATAATAATTAGGTCAGGAAAGGTCACTAGTTTTTTTCGTTTGGTCGTACCCCGTTGTATAATTATAGACTTCTCCAGTTTTGAGCTTTGAGAACTAGAATTTGCTTTCCTGTCCCCACATACGCTCGAAATCCGAATTTTTTATATTTTTTAGATGGAAAATCATTAGGTCAGGAAAGGTCACTAGATTTTTTTGATTGGTCGTATGCCGTTTTAGAGAATTTTAAATTTTGAATTTTGGGGGGGCTAGAATCCACTTGCTGTAACCCCTTCCTACATGCCGTAAATCAAATGGTTTTATTTTTGTTAGATTAATAACGGGTAGGTGAGGAAAGGTCACTAGTTTTTTTCATTTGGTCGTACCCCGTTGTATAATTATAGACTTCTCCAGTTTTGAGCTTTGAGAACTAGAATTTGCTTTCCTGTCCCCACATACGCTTGAAATCCAAATTTTTTATTTTTTTTAGATGGAAAATCATTAAGTCAGGAAAGGTCACTAGATTTTTTTGTTTGGTCGTATGCCGTTTTAGAGAATTTTCAAATTTTGAATTTTGGGGGGCTAGAATCCACTTGCTGTAACCCCTTCCTACATGCAGTAAATCAGTTGGTTTTATTTTTGTTAGATTAATAATGATTAGGTGAGGAAAGGTCACAAGTTTTTATCGTTTGGTCGTACCCCGTTGTATAATTATAGACTTCTCCAGTTTTGAGCTTTGAGAACTAGAATTTGCTTTCCTGTCCCCACATACGCTCGAAATCCGAATTTTTTATTTTTTTTAGATGGAAAATCATTAGGTCAGGAAAGGTCACTAGATTTTTTTGATTGGTCGTATGCCGTTTTAGAGAATTTTCAAATTTTGAATTTTGGGGGGGCTAGAATCCACTTGCTGTAACCCCTTCCTACATGCCGTAAATCAGTTGGTTTTATTTTTGTTAGATTAATAATGGTTAGGTGAAGGGCTAGAATCCACTTGCTGTAACCCCTTCCTACATGCCGTAAATCAGTTGGTTTTATTTTTGTTAGATTAATAATGGTTAGGTGAGGAAAGGTCACTAGTTTTTTTCATTTGGTCGTACCCCGTTGTATAATTATAGACTTCTCCAGTTTTGAGCTTTGAGAACTAGAATTTGCTTTCCTGTCCCCACATACGCTCGAAATCCAAATTTTTTAAATTTTTTAGATGGGTAATCATTAGGTCAGGAAAGGTCACTAGATTTTTTTGTTTGGTCGTATGCCGTTTTATAGAATTTTCAAATTTTGAATTTTGGGGGGGCTAGAATCCACTTGCTGTAACCCCTTCCTACATGCAGTAAATCAGTTGGTTTTATTTTTGTTAGATTAATAACAATTAGGTGAGGAAAGGTCACTAGTTTTTTTGTTTGGTCGTACCCCGTTGTATAATTATAGACTTCTCCAGTTTTGAGCTTTGAGAACTAGAATTTGCTTTCCTGTCCCCACATACGCTCGAAATCCAAATTTTTTATTTTTTTTAGATGGAAAATCATTAGGTCAGGAAAGGTCACTAGATTTTTTTGTTTGGTCGTATGCCGTTTTAGAGAATTTTCAAATTTTGAATTTTGGGGGGCTAGAATCCACTTGCTGTAACCCCTTCCTACATGCAGTAAATCAGTTGGTTTTATTTTTGTTAGATTAATAACAATTAGGTGAGGAAAGGTCACTAGTTTTTTTTGTTTGGTCGTACCCCGTTGTATAATTATAGACTTCTCCAGTTTTGAGCTTTGAGAACTAGAATTTGCTTTCCTGTCCCCACATACGCTCGAAATTCAAATTTTTTATTTTTTTTAGATGGAAAATCATTAGGTCAGGAAAGGTCACTAGATTTTTTTGTTTGGTCGTATGCCGTTCTAGAGAATTTTCAAATTTTGAATTTTGGGGGGGCTAGAAACCACTTGCTGTAACCCCTTCCTACATGCCGTAAATCAGTTGGTTTTATTTTTATTGGATTAATAATAATTAGGTAAGGAAAGGTCACTAGTTTTTTTCGTTTGGTCGTACCCCGTTGTATAATTATAGACTTCTCCAGTTTTGAGCTTTGAGAACTAGAATTTGCTTTCCTGTCCCCACATACGCTCGAAATCCGAATTTTTTATATTTTTTAGATGGAAAATCATTAGGTCAGGAAAGGTCACTAGATTTTTTTGATTGGTCGTATGCCGTTTTAGAGAATTTTAAATTTTGAATTTTGGGGGGGCTAGAATCCACTTGCTGTAACCCCTTCCTACATGCCGTAAATCAAATGGTTTTATTTTTGTTAGATTAATAACGGGTAGGTGAGGAAAGGTCACTAGTTTTTTTCATTTGGTCGTACCCCGTTGTATAATTATAGACTTCTCCAGTTTTGAGCTTTGAGAACTAGAATTTGCTTTCCTGTCCCCACATACGCTCGAAATCCAAATTTTTTATTTTTTTTAGATGGAAAATCATTAAGTCAGGAAAGGTCACTAGATTTTTTTGTTTGGTCGTATGCCGTTTTAGAGAATTTTCAAATTTTGAATTTTGGGGGGGCTAGAATTCACTTGCTGTAACCCCTTCCTACATGCAGTAAATCAGTTGGTTTTATTTTTGTTAGATTAATAATGATTAGGTGAGGAAAGGTCACAAGTTTTTATCGTTTGGTCGTCCCCTGTTGTATAATTATAGACTTCTCCAGTTTTGAGCTTTGAGAACTAGAATTTGCTTTCCTGTCCCCACATACGCTCGAAATCCGAATTTTTTATTTTTTTTAGATGGAAAATCATTAGGTCAGGAAAGGTCACTAGATTTTTTTGATTGGTCGTATGCCGTTTTAGAGAATTTTCAAATTTTGAATTTTGGGGGGGCTAGAATCCACTTGCTGTAACCCCTTCCTACATGCCGTAAATCAGTTGGTTTTATTTTTGTTAGATTAATAATGGTTAGGTGAGGAAACATCACTAGTTTTTTTCATTTGGTCGTACCCCGTTGTATAATTATAGACTTCTCCAGTTTTGAGCTTTGAGAACTAGAATTTGCTTTCCTGTCCCCACATACGCTCGAAATCCAAATTTTTTAAGTTTTTTAGATGGAAAATCATTAGGTCAGGAAAGGTCACTAGAGTTTTTTGTTTGGTCGTATGCCGTTTTAGAGAATTTTCAAATTTTTAATTTTGGGGGGGCTAGAATCCACTTGCTGTAACCCCTTCCTACATGCAGTAAATCAGTTGGTTTTATTTTTGTTAAATTAATAATGATTAGGTGAGGAAAGGTCACTAGTTTTTTTTGTTTGGTCGTACCCCGTTGTATAATTATAGACTTCTCCAGTTTTGAGCTTTGAGAACTAGAATTTGCTTTCCTGTCCCCACATACGCTCGAAATCCAAATTTTTTATTTTTTTTAGATGGAAAATCATTAGGTCAGGAAAGGTCACTAGATTTTTTTGTTTGGTCGTATGCCGTTTTAGAGAATTTTCAATTTTGAATTTTGGGGGGGCTAGAATCCACTTGCTGTAACCCCTTCCTACATGCAGTAAATCAAATGGTTTTATTTTTGTTAGATTAATAATGATTAGGTGAGGAAAGGTCACTAGTTTTTTTTGTTTGGTCGTACCCCGTTGTATAATTATAGACTTCTCCAGTTTTGAGCTTTGAGAACTAGAATTTGCTTTCCTGTCCCCACATACGCTCGAAATCCAAATTTTTTATTTTTTTTAGATGGAAAATCATTAGGTCAGGAAAGGTTACTAGATTTTTTTGTTTGGTCGTATGCCGTTTTAGAGAATTTTCAGATTTTGAATTTTGGGGGGGCTAGAATCCACTTGCTGTAACCCCTTCCTACATGCAGTAAATCAATTGATTTTATTTTTGTTAGATTAATAACAATTAGGTGAAGAAAGTTCACTAGTTTTTTTCGTTTGGTCGTACCCCGTTGTATAATTATAGACTTCTCCAGTTTTGAGCTTTGAGAACTAGAATTTGCTTTCCTGTCCCCACATACTCTCGAAATCCAAATTTTTTATTTTTTTTTAGATGGAAAATCATTAGGTCAGGAAAGGTCACTAGAGTTTTTTGTTTGGTCGTATGCCGTTTTAGAGAATTTTCAAATTTTTAATTTTGGGGGGGCTAGAATCCACTTGCTGTAACCCCTTCCTACATGCAGTAAATCAGTTGGTTTTATTTTTGTTAGATTAATAACAATTAGGTGAGGAAAGGTCACTAGTTTTTTTCGTTTGGTCGTACCCCGTTGTATAAATATAGACTTCTCCAGTTTTGAGCTTTGAGAACTAGAATTTGCTTTCCTGTCGCCACATACGCTCGAAATCCAAATTTTTTATTTTTTTTAGATGGAAAATCATTAGGTCAGGAAAGGTCACTAGATTTTTTTGTTTGGTCGTATGCCGTTTTAGAGAATTTTCAAATTTTGAATTTTGGGGGGCTAGAATCCACTTGCTGTAACCCCTTCCTACATGCAGTAAATCAGTTGGTTTTATTTTTGTTAGATTAATAATAATTAGGTGAGGAAAGGTCACTAGTTTTTTTTGTTTAGTCGTACCCCGTTGTATAATTATAGACTTCTTCAGTTTTGAGCTTTGAGAACTAGAATTTGCTTTCCTGTCCCCACATACGCTCGAAATCCGAATTTTTTATTTTTTTTAGATGGAAAATCATTAGGTCAGGAAAGGTCACTAGATTTTTTTGATTGGTCGTATGCCGTTTTAGAGAATTTTCAAATTTTGAATTTTGGGGTGGCTAGAATCCACTTGCTGTAACCCCTTCCTACATGCCGTAAATCAGTTGGTTTTATTTTTGTTGGATTAATAATAATTAGGTGAGGAAAGGTCACTAGTTTTTTTCATTTGGTCGTACCCCGTTGTATAATTATAGACTTCTCCAGTTTTGAGCTTTGAGAACTAGAATTTGCTTTCCTGTCCCCACATACGCTCGAAATCCAAATTTTTTATTTTTTTTAGATGGAAAATCATTAGGTCAGGAAAGGTCACTAGATTTTTTTGATTGGTCGTATGCCGTTTTAGAGAATTTTCAAATTTTTAATTTTGGGGGGGCTAGAATCCACTTGCTGTAACCCCTTCCTACATGCCGTAAATCTAATGGTTTTATTTTTGTTGGATTAATAATAATTAGGTGAGGAAAGGTCACTAGTTTTTTTCGTTTGGTCGTACCCCGTTGTATAATTATAGACTTATCCAGTTTTGAGCTTTGAGAACTAGAATTTGCTTTCCTGTCCCCACATACGCTCGAAACCCAAATTTTTTATTTTTTTTAGATGGAAAATCATTAGGTCAGGAAAGGTCACTAGATTTTTTTGTTTGGTCGTATGCCGTTTTAGAGAATTTTCAAATTTTGAATTTTGGGGGGGCTAGAATCCACTTGCTGTAACTCCTTCCTACATGCAGTAAATCAGTTGGTTTTATTTTGGTTAGATTAATAACAGTTAGGTGAGGAAAGGTCACTAGTTTTTTTTGTTTGGTCGTACCCCGTTGTATAATTATAGACTTCTCCAGTTTTGAGCTTTGAGAACTAGAATTTGCTTTCCTGTCCCCACATACGCTCGAAATCCAAATTTTTTATTTTTTTTAGATGGAAAATCATTAGGTCAGGAAAGGTCACTAGAGTTTTTTGTTTGGTCGTATGCCGTTTTAAAGAATTTTCAAATATTGAATTTTGGGGGGCTAGAATCCACTGTCTGTAACCCCTTCCCACATGCAGTAAATCAGTTGGTTTTATTTTTGTTAGATTAATAACAGTTAGGTGAGGAAAGGTCACTAGTTTTTTTGTTTGGTCGTACCCCGTTGTATAATTATAGACTTCTCCAGTTTTGAGCTTTGAGAACTAGAATATTTCCTTTCCTGTCCCCACATACGCTCGAAATCCAAATTTTTTATTTTTTTAGATGGAAAATCATTAGGTCAGGAAAGGTCACTAGATTTTTTTGTTTGGTCGTATGCCGTTTTAGAGAATTTTCAAATTTTGAATTTTGGGGGGGCTAGAATCCACTTGCTGTAACCCCTTCCTACATGCAGTAAATCAGTTGGTTTTATTTTTGTTAGATTAATAACAATTAGGTGAGGAAAGGTCACTTGTTTTTTTTGTTTGGTCGTACCCCGTTGTATAATTATAGACTTCTCCAGTTTTGAGCTTTGAGAACTAGAATTTGCTTTCCTGTCCCCACATACGCTCGAAATCCAAATTTTTTATTTTTTTTGGATGGAAAATCATTAGGTCAGGAAAGGTCACTAGAGTTTTTTGTTTGGTCGTATGCCGTTTTAGAGAATTTTCAAGTTTTGAATTTTGGGGGGCTAGAATCCACTTGCTGTAACCCCTTCCTACATGCCGTAAATCAGTTGGTTTTATTTTTGTTAGATTAATAATGGTTAGGTGAGGAAACGTCACTAGTTTTTTACGTTTGGTCGTAACCCGTTGTATAATTATAGACTTTTTAAGTTTTGAGCTATTACAACTAGAATTCGCTTTCCTGTCCCCACATATGCCCGAAATCCAAAATTTTTGTCTGGGCAGAAAGATTCACTGGTTTTTTTCGTTTGGTCGTATGTTTATTAATCGTCTTACTTATAGTTTTGTTGATTTAATTTAAAGTTTTTGGTTTGATATTGTAAAGAAAATAATACTATTTTATCATTTATATGAACTGCTTTAATATAGAATCTTTATCATAGATATAGATTCAATTCTGAAAATAAGTTTTTTATTTACTTTTTCCAAGAATATTCAAGAAATTCTAGAAACATTGAAGGCACTGTTAATGTCAATGGCAAACATTATCTGCAAAAGGCGTGAATTTTTATTACTTAAACTTATTACTTAACTTATTATATTAATTTCAAATACATTATCCTCGTAATCGTCAGAATTATAATAACAACCGAGTTTAGAAAACCCCTTGACAATAACAATCTAGCTGTAGAAATAAATAGGTAGAAAAATTCATTTAGACTACAAAAATTAGTGTGTTCTAACTCATTATAATTTTTATAACCGATATCTTATTCTGTACAAAAATAATAAATATATATTTTTAACAACCAATATATTCATAAAACGTTATAATTTCAACAAGAATTACAATTTAAAAATGATAAATCAAAATGAGTTTCATTTCTAAATTCGATTTTAATAGTCCTAAAAGCCGCTTTTTCAGTTGCTGCAGTGTGTGCGTTCTTTCATTCAGTTTTTTTTTTAAACCAATCAGATTCCTTAAAAATGATAATTTTTTCTGCTGCAGTTTTTTCATCAGAGTTGGTTTAACTTTAACTTTTTCTCTGAACAAAAAAAAGAATGAGACAAAAATATCGTAATTTAAAAAGAGAAAATACCGAAACATAAAAAAATTATTTATGAGATAGAATTGTTAATAAATTAATATGAATTTACGTATTTATTATTAACATTTATTTACAAATTTTGTAGAATAATATAATATTTCAACAAAATCTATGTGAAAATTCAACCTTAACAAAGAAAAATACTTCATAAATTTTTTTGAATATGTCTTGTAAATGTTCATTCTGAATTCAAAATTCTATGATAATTATTGTAGATGGCGACAAAATCATTCTGCAAATTTTTCATCAACTAAAAAATCGAAGAGAAGAAATCGTTTAATGAAAGAACGAAGGAACGCACACACTGCTGCAACTGAAAAAGCGGCTCATAGTCAAGTCATACTTTGAAAAAGAATATTAAAACAAAGAGAACCTTTTATTTATGAATGAGATTATAAATATAAAAACTTATTTTCAAAACGAATTGCAACCACCTAAATTTATTACCTACTTTTATTATTATTCTAATAGTAATTTTATAATAGTACATTTCGTAACAAGTGGAGAAAGTAAGTTATTTCAGCATTGGTGAAAGTTTGTGCACGAGCGATAGCGAGTGCAAACAATTCACCAATTCTGAAATAACTTACTTTCTCCACGAGTTACGAACAGTGCTTTTCAAAATTTCTCTCTAAAAAGTAGTAAATTGTTTACAAGTTTTATTCAAATGGAAAACAGTTAAAACTACATATAATTACATTCCATAATTATTATTAATAGTTACATTGCAATTGTTAAATGTATATTTAGGAGAGCTTTTGTAACTCCTGCGACCAGACGCAAAATTTCCTTGAATTTGAATGTTTTGAGTGCTTACTTGAACATCATTTGAGGCGACAACAATGTTTTCTTTCTGTACTTCTTGATTACGCTGTTCCTCTGTTTCAACTGAAACCATAGCTGAATCCTCATTCGCATATACTGACTCGAATTCGTGGGCACTTGAGGCAGACGTGGAAGCTTCCTCGAAGTTTTGAGCGTACGTTGCTGATCTTACTTTCTTATGAGGAGGCTCAATCGCAGACTGTATCTTGTTTGACGACTTCCGTATATTTTGAACAGATTGTTCAATATATCCTTCTGCTACTTTGCTTGAACACCAACCACCAAGGCGTTTAATAGCCACAAAATCTTCTCCAGCATCTGCCAAAATCGTTGCCGCAGTTCTTCTAAAAGCATGACCAGTATACAGGTTGGAATCAGGTAAATTTAGCCAGGCAGCAATGATTTTGGGTATTTTTCCAAACATGTTGATACCGACTGGTTGCACTGTGAATTTACCCTTTTGAAACCCAACAAAGAAACGATTGTGGTTGGTGGTTGGTTTTCGAAGTTTCATGTAACGTGCCACAATATCTTTGAAATGCCCTTCGATAGTAAATTTTCGAGGCTTCTTGGTTTTTGTTTGTTTCAAGCCCACTAACAGCACATCGCCTTCAGTCGTCACATCGTTTGTCTGCATGTTGAAGAGTTCAATTTTTCTGCAGGCACCGCTTATTGCAAACACACATACAGTCTATAAAAAAAAATTTAGGGGCGCTTTGAATTTAGATATGTACTACAATTACCTTTAACAAAAGATTCGTTTCGTCTGGGGCTTCATTTAGAAAGCGACCCAAGTCTTCTGGACTAAAAACTCTGGCCTTTTTCGGTTCATACCCATCGTTCTTTTTGCGAAGAAAAGATTTCAGCTTTTGATATCCTTCGATTTTCATGTTTTGGTATAAATCAATAGTGCAGCGTAGCATAGAGTGTTGGGGGCATACTTTTGTGATAACTCTTTAAAATAAACCAGTAAAACATTTTCCGACGGTGATTGAGCTTTTTTCTCTTTCATCCAAGAGCAAAACGTGTTGTATGTTGCTATATATTTGTCTCTAGACTTGTCCGGTAGAAGCTCTAAATGAATATTTGCAGCAGCTTCACCAAATTCATTAGGTCCACCATCACTCAAGTCACTTGTAGGATCTTCCATTTGTGTTTTGTTTCTGTTTCTGCTCTGAATCAATTTACAAGGAAGTTGAACAATGAACTGAAATAGTTTGTTTGACAGGAATCACTCGCGTACTTTGATTTAAAAAAGAAAATTTGAGGCCAAAACTTCAGCAGTTACGATAAGTAATTGACAGCGGTTACGATATGAACTTATCTAAACTGCTTTGATATTGACAGCTTTCGCAACGCTGGACAATTAAAGCAAAGTGTACTTTTTAGAGAGAAATTATGAAAAAGGTATTTATTATCTTAAATAACTACCACCCTCCCCCATATTTTTATCAAAATAATAAAACAATATTTATGAGGTTTCCTTTAATTATTGGTAATGGTCAAACTATCAACTGATCATCAATGATCATGTATCTAACCCCAAAATAAAATTAAGTGAAAAATGTAAAAAAAATTTAGGTTTACATAATAATGATAAAATAGCCAGGATCATATCCATTTAAACCTTGTGTTAAGTGATTACTCCTGTTTGTACCATTATTTGTGAAGTGTTTTTCTTTAAAAATATTTTTTGTGTTTTGTGAAAAAGAACCAATTAAATAAAATAAAATATCTATGAACTTTCATTGATTAATTAGTGATTAATAATAATTAATAATAATTTTTTTTGTGCTTTGTGAACAAAAACGTGTAATAAAAATTAAAAACAAACAATAATTTATATTAAGTGTAAAAAAACAATTGTGATTGTGTTCCTCATATATTAATAACCATCATCAATTTATCGAAGGTATGTATATAAATATTTCTTAGATTTGAGCGAAATAAAAAATTTTAACAATTAACAGTCCTTAACATGTATTGAATTTCTAATATTTAATTGAAATTGAATTTAATATTGTAACGACTCTTCGTTGGTTCTTTTAGATTATTGAACAAACACGACAGTAAAAGACAGATCTTTAGTTAACAGAATCTCAAACTTTATTTGTCATCAAATTACAGCAGCTTCCGTTTTTCCTTACAATAAATTCCAGGGTCTCCAATTTATGTACACTAAACTTCACCGCTTTTCCACAATTTGAATCAATAATATTCGGAATCGTAAAATCTGTATTTACTATTCCACTAAGTTCAGATTCTTTCACTATTAGTACCCAGGCTCAAGTACCACCGATTATTCCTTAAACTTGCGAATATTTATAAACACTTTTAATTGCAAAAGTAGAACTGACCATCTGATATTTTTGTTTGCTTATTTATATCGAAAAATAAATAAATCGAAACTTCTATAATCCACTAGAAATCAATACTACGTAGCCTGTACATCTTGAGTAGGCCACACCTGTTTTCATTCATACTTGCATTTGTATTAGCGAACTCAAATTTAATTTATGCAAAATGTATTAGGTAACTCCTTTTAATTCATTAATGTAAACATTTGTATAACAAATTTAATTTACATTAATTTATGCAATACAATTTGCAATACAAGTAAAAGATTGAAAAAGGAGTTAACTTTTAATTCATGAATGAGTAAATAAAATTAACCCATTCTGGACGAAGTTTATTACATTGCCCTCCATTTAGTTTTGTTCGTCCCGAACAATATCAGATATCGCATTGGTGCTGTTACCTTGGTACGGTGCCAACCTTTGCAGATGTATCACTTTCATCTTGGTACGGGGTCCCTTTTGTATGCGGTAGATGACATCATTAATTCGTTTGATTATTTTATATGGGCCTTCCCAATCTGGCTGCAGCTTGGGTGATCTTCCCTTAGTTCTTCTGGGGTTGTATAGCCATACCAATTCTCCTTCTTGAAAACCGCCACTATTTGCATTTATGTCGTACCTGGTTTTCATTTTGTCACTGGCAATCTTAATGTGGTCTCGAACCTGCTGATGGATTTTATTCATCTTCTCCCTTAGTTGTCCCACATAATCTGTTTTCGTGGATACCAGACCTCCAGGGATGCCGAACTCGATGTCACTAGGAAGATGTAGTTCTCTTCCGAACATGATATTCGCTGGCGTTTCACTTGTCGTATCGTGCACTGCGCTACGATAGGCCATCAAGAATAACGGAAGATCCTTGTCCCAATTTCTTTGGTTGGCTTCCACTACCTTTGACAAATGTTCTTCCATGGTTCGGTTGAATCGTTCTACCATGCCATCCGACTGCGGGTTCATAGGTGTAGTTCGTGTTTTTCTAATGCCGAGTGTTCTGCACAGCTCTTCCATCAGTTGAGATTCGAAATTCCTTCCCTAGCTCTTCCATCAGTTGAGATTCGAAATTCCTTCCCTGGTCGGTATGCAACTCGAGCGGTGTTCCATATCTGCAAACCCATTCATTGACTAATGTTTCCGCGACCGTAACTGCTTCCTGGTTCGGTATTGCATAGGCTTCCGGCCATTTTGTAAAGCAATCAATGACCACCATGATGTATTTGTTACCTTTTGTCGTTTCCGGAAATGGCCCCGCGATGTCTATAGCAATTCTCTCCATTGGGGCACCCACATTGTACGGTTGCATCTCTCCTCGAGTTCTAGTTTTTGGTCCTTTGCTCGCCGCACAAGTATCACATCGCCGACACCATTGCTCTACGTCTGTTCGATACCTTACCCAATAAAACCTCTCCCTTACATTGGCTAGGGTTTTATTGACTCCCAGGTGTTCTCCAGAAATACTTCCATGCAGCTTTCCCAGTACCTCTTCCACTCGACTTGATGGCAACACCAGTTGTTCTAACACTTTCTTTCCATCAGCGGACTCCCATTTTCTTTTAAGTATCCCGTTGTCCATCAATAGTGAGTCCCATTGCGCCCAGTAACATTTCACCTCCGTACTTAAAGGTGCTACCTCTTTCCACTCCGGTCGCCTTCCTTCGGTTTCCCATTTCAATATTGGTGCCACAGCTGGATCCTTTAGCTGCTCTCTTTTAAGTGCCTCGGTACACCAATTGTCAGGAGTTTGGAACTTAATTTGATTCACTTTCATTGCCGCCTTTCTCACAGTCCTGCTATATGACTTGCGCTCCTCAACACAGGGTCTTCTTGAAAGATCTTCAGCGTTACAATGTATCCTTCTCTTCCGGTGTTCGACGCGGCAATCTCCTTCCTTTTTGACATTCACTTGCTTGTTTGAAAGGTTCACCAACCGGCCTGGAACTACTCCTTCTTTTGCTGCTACTCGTGTTTTGCATTCTTGTCTGATGTGCCCTAACTGCCCACAATTCCAGCATCTTACTCTGCTAGATCTACTTCGTTGATTTCGTTCAGGTTTATCTTCCAAACTTTTGACACGCATGATCACTTCATCGAGCGCTGCTTTTAGTGGTTCTTCAGTAACTTCCATCTGACGTACCCTATCTGAGCCATACGCTCTTTTCCCAGCTTCCATTTGCAGGGCCAATGCTAAGACTTCCGCAGGTGATTTCTTCCCGCTTAGATACAGCTGCTTTCTCATTTGTACATCTCGAAGAGCATTGATAAATGTATCAGCTGCCAGTTCGTCTCGGTGTTCAGCGTTATAGTTCGGGTACGACAGATTAACCAGTCTCACAATGTCAGCCTCTAGTTCTTGCAAAGTTTCGCTGACTCCTTGTTTTCGTGTTCTGAGCTGCATGCGATGGAGAGCTTGCATATGACGTTCCCCATATCTTACTTCTAAGGCCTCCATTATCTTACTGTATTCACGCTCTGTCGCTGATAGTGTCTGCAAAATTTCAGCAGCAGGTCCCTTTAATGCCAATATAAGCGCGTTTGCTTTTTGCTGGTAATCAACCCCAGTTGTTGCTATCTCAAATTGCATCTTAAATATCTGATACGATGTAGATCCATCAAATGCAGGTATTTTCACTCTAGCTGGAGCTGAACTAGCTGATGGATTGACCAAGTTACCTGACTTCAATTGTGCTATTTCTTGGCGAAATTCACTCGAAAGATTGCGTAGTTTCTCTTCGTGTTCTTCGGTAACTTTCCGCAGCTCCCTTTCCATGTTGTTGATTTTGACCTCTGCACTGGATATACGTGACTCGATTACTTCACGTAGACTTTCTTGCTTCGCCATCATATCAGAAAACTGTTGTCGTTGCTCTACTTTTTGTTCTGCTGCCAGAACTTTTTGTTCTGCTGCCAGTTTCTCTTGTCGGGCCATCAGATCGTTTCCTTGTTTGGCCATCATATCAGCAAATTGTTGTTGCTGCTGTGCCATAATTTCTTTCATCAACATCATCATCGGATCAATTGCTGGGGCATTCTGGACAGGAGCTTCCTCCGGCTCTATTTCTATAACCTCTGTGTTTTGGCCTGCTTCTTCTAAAACTTTGCGCAGCCGGAATGCAAGTTCTGCCTTCGTTCCATGGATTGGAGCATTCCTTTTCTTCAACTCATCCTTCAGCTGGGTCTGGCTGAGATCACTAATATTTACTGTCTTGACCATTGTTTCAATAATCCCACTTCTGACACCACTGTAACGATTCTTCGTTGGTTCTTTTCGATTATTGAGCAAATACGACAGTAAAAAGACAGATCTTTAGTTAACAGAATCTCAAACTTTATTTGTCATCAAATTACAGCAGCTTCCGTTTTTCCTTACAAGAAATTCCAGGGTCTCCAATTTATGTACAATAAACTTCACCGCTTTTCCACAATTTGAATCAATAATATTCGGAATCGTAAAATCTGTATTTACTATTCCACTAAGCTCAGATTCTTTCACTATTAGTACCCAGGCTCAAGTACCACCGATTATTCCTTAAACTTGCGAATATTTATAAACACTTTTAATTGCAAAAGTAGAACTGACCATCTGATATTTTTGTTTGCTTATTTATATCGAAAAATAAATAAATCGAAACTTCTATAATCCACTAGAAATCAATACTACGTAGTCTGTACATCTTGAGTAGGCCACACCTGTTTTCATTCATACTTGCATTTGTATTAGCGAACTCAAATTTAATTTATGCAAAATGTATTAGGTAACTCCTTTTAATTCATTAATGTAAACATTTGTATAACAAATTTAATTTACATTAATTTATGCAATACAATTTGCAATACAAGTAAAAGATTGAAAAAGGAGTTAACTTTTAATTCATGAATGAGTAAATAAAATTAACCCATTCTGGACGAAGTTTATTACAATATTTTTCCTATATAATTGTAAAGAAACTTATTTTGTATGAATATATGAAAGCTATATTGCACTAATTCTAATGATAATTATTGTGCGATTTTGTGCAAACAGTTATTAGAATTCAGGCTTTTCCAGGTTCCAATTATACTACAATACTGAATCTAAATTTAAGTTTTAAAATTGCTAAATATAAATTAATGTAATAAAGTTATCAGATACTGTAATTTAGTTATCAGATTAAATAAATTTCCTTGCGATTATTTAGAAAAATATGTTGATTTAATTAAACATATAGTAGATTAAATTGATTTCGCATGTTTATTACAATTAAGAATTAATTGGGGTACAGCCTTCAAACTGAAATTCTAGTAAATCGAACAGTTCTAAATCTAATTACTTGAACCTTACGTTCAAGTACCTTACGTACCTACCTTACCTTAGGATACGTAGCTACAGTTGTTCAGGTGTGACACCAAAATTTTGTAGGCTTAAGGTTAGGAAAAATCGATTTGATCTCTTCATCCATAATATATTTATAAAAAAATGACAAACCAGCAATATTTCTTTTGTGCTGCAAGGAAGCAAGTTCGTTAGTAAGATTCTAGTTGCAGTGGCAGGGAAAATTACTAAAATTACTTTGGACAGCTTTTACTGCTTTATAGAAATTGCGCGAACCAGTCAGTAAGGTATTCAGTACAGTTAGATCCTATTAAATAGATGTTTCTCTAAAATACTAAGTCAATGATATAAATTTCTCTCTTTTCGATACTTTCTAATAGACTAAGAGCCCGTGACGGCCAGACCTTCGTTATTTTATAAAAGCTGAAAGTTTCTCTGCGCATACCCCCTACTCAGGTAGGAACGATTAACGACATATGAAGTTTGGATCATGGTGGCTTTGGCAGGGAGCACGTAACAAAGGGGCCTTCAAGGGTATAAAAGGTAGTATAAAAGGAAAGTATAAAAGGTAATTTTTTTATATATTCTTTGGGATAGTATAGAAGTCACGTCACCCATTGCCAGACACTTATTATCGTGGCAAACCCCTGCCAGACACCCTTAAACTTTATCAATTTGTTAAAGTTTAAGGGTGTCTGGGGAGGGGGGGTTACCACGATAGAAAGTGTCTGGTAATGGGTGACGTGACTTCTAATACTATCCCGAAGAATATATAAAAAACTACCTTTTGTACTTTCACGAAACTTTGGAGGCCCCTTTGTTACCTGCTCCCTGCTAAAGCCACCATGATCTAAACTTCAAATGTCGCCAAGGGGGTATGTGCAGAGAAACTTTCAGCTTTTATAAAATAACGAAGGTCTGGCCGTCGCGGGCTCTTGCTCTATAAGGTTTTCATCAGTTTTGTTTGATTAAACGTACGAAAAGGCTTTTTTGTTTTACATTTTGTTGCTTTTTCCATTTACTCAAAAACCAGAGATCAGTCTTCGAAACAATCAATTTATTTGGAATAAGTCTGCGCATACTCTCGACTATAGTTTCAGAAAAATTATACATAGCCATGTCCAGGTCTTGACCACTTAAACAGTAACGTTTTTAAGAAAACCATTTGAAAAAGCTTTTATGTCCTTGTTAATTCGCTGCTTTGAAGTCCCGAACATGACGAAGATTCGATTTAAATTGTGTAGGAGTTTGTACATTTAGTGAAGATCAATTTAATGTCTGAACCACATAAAGGCTCTGATTTTTAATTGCACCAAATATTGATCGTTTGACAAATATTTCGTGTTTTTGTTTTGGAGTTTTCTGAAAACGTATGGATGAACTTAATAAATTATTTAATCAATTTGATTATTTTCTATTTATTTTTTGATTTATTTATTTTTTTTTGAATTGCAATTTAATTAAATCTCGCAAATGGCAAATAAAGCTACTACTGCTTTAAAAAATTTGCTATGCGTTTTACGTTTCCATATTTGGTTTTTTTCAAAACAAATTAAACAGATTAATAATATTATTAATCTATTAATAGTTGCGTCAACGAAACCTTTTGGTAAGCAGTCCTCAAGAACAGCTTATTTTTCTAAATTTTGTTGTTTCTTAATTTTATTTAAAATCAAAAACCTTTCAGAGCGAATATCTGTAATATTTAAGTATTTAGGCATAAAATACATTTTTACACTCCGTTGAGAAAAAAGAGATATTTATGTTATTTTTTTGTAGTTATTGTATAAATAGTTTTAAATTATATGTCAACATATTAATAAATGTTATAATGTTATGCTGATAACTTACTTTTTGATCAAAAAATGAGTTACGAATATAAGATGATATAATAACAATTGATGGACATTTTTAGATAGATAGATGTCGGTGGATTAAGAAAACCCAATTTTAAATTAATAATATACCTGCAAAAAATAAGACAACACAAGAATGAATCTAATAAAACAATAAAACCCTTACAGATATTTCAAAAAAATTTTTAAAATATTGTCACAAACGAAAAGTAACCTAAATAATAACAATTTTTATTGTGGGTACAGAATGAGTGGATATCCTTCGGTTATAAATAGTTTAGGTGATTGATTTATTTATTACTTGTTATTAGGCGGTCTTTTAATTTGATGTTTGCTTCCTTATTGTCTATCAGGATACCAGGGTTTAATTGATTCTTTTTTCAATGAAAAAAGATTTCAGAGCGGGGATGTAACTATTTATATTGTTTAAACAACATCTATAATATTTAAGTGGTTATTGTTTTAATATTTTCCAATTCCTTTATAGGGTTTGTCTTTGATCAGCATTGGTTAAAAACACTGTTTTTTTACAAAAACAAAAAAAAAATTTTGTTTAAAATGCGTTTTTTATTGTTTAAAACAGTTTTTTTGTGTTCTTTTTTGTTTTATATATGTTTTATTCTCTTCCATTTATTAACATCAGCTTTATTTGTATGTTTTTTCCAAAATAATAGTAATAGTATTATTGTATTATTTTCTAAGCTATAGCCTAATGAACTTAACCTATTGTCTAATTAAATTTTTCCTATAAAAAATTATCATTATTCAATTGGTATGATTCCAATTGGTCAAATTGTTTTGATTGTATTATAACTATTTTCAAATTATAATCACAATAGTTTTGATACGTTTTGTTCATAAATCAAATTTTAAGTTAAATTCTCTCTATTGGGCAGTAGCTTCCTGGTTCATTAGAAGGTTTACCTGGCTTAAGTATCGCTATCACTTTCGTAGTCTTAAAATGTTTTCAAAGATTGCCGGTTTCTAGGATATTCGAGAAAAATTTAGTTAGCAATTGTTTTACATTTTGCCAGCATTTGTAAGAAATTCTGGAAAAATACCATCGTACCCACCTGTTTTCCGTTTTTTGTTTGGGACAGAGCTGAATCTAGTTCTTCGCTACTGAAAGAGTTCGCATATTTCGACGGCGACGAGCAATTGCGCTTCATTTCTCTTAATTTATGTTTAATTGTTCTCTTATGAAGGCGATTAATAGAAGAACGAGACATTTTTACGATATGATTCACAATGTCCTCTGGATTTATTTCATTGTAAGCGCGAGTAATTGAGTTTGAGCCACCCAGCTTCCGAACGAGACTCTAAGCTTCCCTGCTTGAATGGGAAAAATCAATGTTTTCAACAGTGTTAATCCTCTTTTGTTTTCCCGCGGGGTCCAGTGAGTAAATTAAATCATAAGCCACGTCTGCCTCACCACTACAAAGGTACTCCATATATAATGTATCCCTCTCTTTATTCCAGCCAGGAATGTATTCTTCACAGAAGCCTCTTGGGATGCTTTTCTTAGCAGTTGAGATGATGACTCCAACGAACCTATCATAATTTTAAGGAATGGGTTGGATCCAGCGAATCACTACATCCAAATCGGATCTATATTTAGCCCAGTCAGCTTTGCTAAAATTCCATCTAGGTTGAGGAGTAGAGTTAACGAGTGGGTATTTTGATACCTACTTCAAGAATTACTGGACGATGTGGAAAACCATGTACGACAGCCCTGGATATTGGAATAGAGTTGCGTGGTTCGTTTTCTGTGAAAAAACAGAGGTCGGGGTTGTAATCACGTCGCCACTTAGCAGATCTAAAGGTTTTCATGTCTTTCGCATCATATACCAGGAACATGTTGTTACCATCCGCCCAGTCAGTCGGTTGTATGCCATTGGATAGTTATTTGAGTAGGACCACTGAGTGTGATGGCTATTGAAGTCACCAGCGCTGGGTGGTGAAATAATGGTAGAGTAGCAGCTGGCCATCCTGTATTTGGAGGCTTGTATACGTTTACAATCTTCGTGTCCGATATATCAACAACAATAAGATGTATATCGTTGTCCGTCTGTGTAAGTACATGGGTGCAGTTCATCATTTCTGATTTAACATACGTGGGAGACCCATATGGATAGTATATAGCACTAATTAATTTGTAACCAACAATGTTTCTTCTAGAGGTAAGTTGCGCTTCATCTGCTGCAAGCGTTTCTTGCAGAATTACAACGTCGATGTCGACATCTTTCAATACTCTTTGTAAATGTTCATCACAGCCAAGAGTTCGAAATAAAATATTTGGCTACCGAATTTGAATAGACTTTTAGCGTAATCCAGGGTTTAGCGCGAGGAGCTTGTCTATTAACACACCCCACCCCTTCGTGTTTAATGAATTTAAATCTCTCGCAAATTTAAAATTTTCGCTCGTGCTTTTGCTTGAGAATAAACTATTTAATTACACACTTATTGATTAAATTACTATTATACTACGAAGATTCGTTTGTTTGGTTTTAAAAAAATTTGGATTTCGAGCGTATGTGGGGACAGGAAAGCAAATTCTAGTTCTCAAAGCTCAAAACTGGAGAAGTCTATAATTATACAACGGGGTACGACCAAACAAAAAAAAAACTAGTGACCTTTCCTCACCTAATTATTATTAATCCAACAAAAATAAAACCAACTGATTTACGGCATGTAGGAAGGGGTTACAACAAGTGGTTTCTAGCCCCCACCCCTTAATTCAAAATTTGAAAATTCTCTAAAACGGCATACGACAAAACAAAAAAATCTAGTGACCTTTCCTGACCTAATGATTTTCCATCCAAAAAAAATAAAAAATTTGGATTTCGAGCGTATGTGGGGACAGGAAAGCAAATTCTAGTTCTCAAAGCTCAAAACTGGAGAAGTCTATAATTATACAACGGGGTACGACCAAACAAAAAAAACTAGTGACCTTTCCTCACCTAATTAACATTAATCCAACAAAAATAAACCCAACTGATTTACGGCATGTAGGAAGGGGTTACAGACAGTGGATTCTAGCCCCCCCCCCCTAAATTCAAAATTTGAAAATTCTCTAAAACGGCATATGACCAATCAAAAAAATCTAGTGACCTTTCCTGACCTAATGATTTTCCATCTAAAAAAAATAAAAAATTTGGATTTCGAGCGTATGTGGGGACAGGAAAGCAAATTCTAGTTCTCAAAGCTCAAAACTGGAGAAGTCTATAATTATACAACGGGGTACGACCAAACAAAAAAACTAGTGACCTTTCCTCACCTAATTAATATTAATCCAACAAAAATAAAACCAACGGATTTACGGCATGTAGGAAGAGGTTACAGCAAGTGGTTTCTAACCCCCCCTAAATTCAAAATTTTAAAATTCTCTAAAACGGCATACGACCAAACAAAAAATCTAGTGACCTTTCCTGACCTAATGATTTTCCATCTAAAAAAAATAAAAAATTTGGATTTCGAGCGTATGTGGGGACAGGAAAGCAAATTCTAGTTCTCCAAGGTCAAAACTGGAAAAGTCTATAATTATACAACGGGGTACGACCAAATGAAAAAAACTAGTGACCTTTCCTCACCTAACCATTATTAATCTAAAAAAATTAATCCAACTGATTTACTGCATGTAGGAAGGGGTTACAGCAAGTGGATTCTAGCCCCCCCAAAATTCCAAAATTTGAAAATTCTCTAAAACCGCATACGACCAAACGAAAAAAACTAGTGACCTTTCCTGACCTAATGGTTTTCCATCTAAAAAAAATAAAAAATTTGGAAGTTGAGCATATATGGGGACAGGAAAGCAAATTCTAGTTCTCAAAGCTCAAAACTGGAGAAGTCTATAATTATACAACGGGGTACGACCAAACAAAAAAAACTAGTGACCTTTCCTCACCTAATTGTTATTAATCTAACAAAAATAAAATCAACTGATTTACTGCATGTACGAAGGGGTTACAGCAAGTGGATTCTAGCCCCCCCAAAATTCAAAATTTGAAAATTCTCTAAAACGGCATACGACCAAACAAAAAATCTAGTGACCTTTCCTGACCTAATGATTTTCCATCTAAAAAAAATAAAAAATTTGGATTTCGAGCGTATGTGGGGACAGGAAAGCAAATTCTAGTTCTCAAAATTCAAAACTGGAGAAGTCTATAATTATACAACGGGGTACGACCAAATGAAAAAAACTAGTGACCTTTCCTCACCTAACCATTATTAATCTAACAAAAATAAAACCATTTGATTTACGGCATGTAGGAAGGGGTTACAGCAAGTGGATTCTAGCCCCCCCAAAATTCAAAATTTGAAAATTCTCTAAAACGGCATACGACCAATAAAAAAAATATAGTGACCTTTCCTGACCTAATGATTTTCCATCTAAAAAAAATAAAAAATTCGTATTTCGAGCGTATGTGGGGACAGGAAAGCAAATTCTAGTTCTCAAAGCTCAAAACTGGAGAAGTCTATAATTATACAACGGGGTACGACCAAACAAAAAAAAAGTAGTGACCTTTCCTCACCTAATTGTTATTAATCTAACAAAAATAAAACCAACTGATTTACTGCATGTGGGAAGGGGTTACAGCAAGTGGATTCTAGCCCCCCCGAAATTCAAAATTTGAAAATTCTCTAAAACGGTATACGACCAAACAAAAAAATCTAGTGACCTTTCCTGACCTAATGATTTTCCATCTAAAAAAAATAAAATATTCGGATTTCGAGCGTATGTGGGGACAGGAAAGCAAATTCTAGTTCTCAAAGCTCAAAACTGGAGAAGTCTATAATTATACAACGGGGTACGACCAAACAAAAAAAACTAGTGACCTTTCCTCACCTAATTATTATTAATCCAACAAACATAAAACCAACTGATTTACGGCATGTAGGAAGGGGTTACAGCAAGTGGTTTCTAGCCTCCCCTAAATTCAAAATTTGAAAATTCTCTAAAACGGCATACGACCAAACAAAAAAATCTAGTGAGCTTTCCTGACCTAATGATTTTCCAACTAAAAAAAATAAAAAATTTGGATTTCGAGCGTATGTGGGGACAGGAAAGCAAATTCTAGTTCTCAAAGCTCAAAACTGGAGAAGTCTATAATTATACAACGGGGTACGACCAAATGAAAAAAACTAGTGACCTTTCCTCACCTAACTATTATTAATCTAACAAAAATAAAACCAACTGATTTACTGCATGTACGAAGGGGTTACAGCAACTGGATTCTAGCCCCCCCAAAATTCAAAATTTGAAAATTCTCTAAAACGGCATACGACCAAACAAAAAAATCTAGTGACCTTTCTTGACCTGTCTTGATTAATCCAACTAAAATAAAATCAACTGATTTACGGCATGTAGGAAGGGGTTACAGCAAGTGGATTCTAGCCCCTCCAAAATTCAAAATTTGAAAATTCTCTAAAACGGCATACGACCAAACAAAAAATCTAGTGACCTTTCCTGACCTAATGATTTTCCATCTAAAAAAAATAAAAAATTTGGATTTCGAGCGTACAGGAAAGCAAATTCTAGTTCTCAAAGCTCAAAACTGGAGAAGTCTATAATTATACAACGGCGTACGACCAAACGAAAAAAACTAGTGACCTTTCCTCACCTAACTATTATTAATCTAACAAAAATAAAACCAACTGATTTACGGCATGTAGGAAGGGGTTACAGCAAGTGGATTCTAGCCCCCTCAAAATTCAAAATTTTAAAATTCTTTAAAACGGCATACGACCAAACAAAAAATCTAGTGACCTTTCCTGACCTAATGATTTTCCATCTAAAAAAATAAAAAATTTGGATTTCGAGCGTATGTGGGGACAGGAAAGCAAATTCTAGTTCTCCAAGCTCAAAACTGGAGAAGTCTATAATTATACAACGGGGTACGACCAAACGAAAAAAACTAGTGACCTTTCCTCACCTAACCATTATTAATCTAACAAAAATAAAACCATTTGATTTACGGCATGGAGGAAGGGGTTACAGCAAGTGGATTCTAGCCCCCCAAAAATTCAAAATTTGAAAATTCTCTAAAACGGCATACGACCAATCAAAAAAATCTAGTGACCTTTCCTGACCTAATGATTTTCCATCTAAAAAAAATAAAAAATTCGGATTTCGAGCGTATGTGGGGACAGGAAAGCAAATTCTAGTTCTCAAAGCTCAAAACTGGAGAAGTCTATAATTATACAACGGGGTACGACCAAACGAAAAAAACTAGTGACCTTTCCTCACCTAACCGTTATTAATCTAACAAAAATAAAACCATTTGATTTACGGCATGGAGGAAGGGGTTACAGCAAGTGGATTCTAGCCCCCCCCAAAATTCAAAATTTTAAAATTCTTTAAAACGGCATACGACCAAACAAAAAATCTAGTGACCTTTCCTGACCTAATGATTTTCCATCTAAAAAAAATAAAAAATTTGGATTCCGAGCGTATGTGGGGACAGGAAAGCAAATTCTAGTTCTCAAAGCTCAAAACTGGAGAAGTCTATAATTATACAACGGGGTACGACCAAACGAAAAAAACTAGTGACCTTTCCTCACCTAATTGTTGTTAATCTAACAAAAATAAAACCAACTGATTTACTGCATGTAGGAAGGGGTTACAGCAAGTGGATTCTAGCCCCCCCAAAATTCCAAAATTTGGAAATTCTCTAAAACGGCATACGACCAAACAAAAAAATCTAGTGACCTTTCCTGACCTAATGATTTTCCATCTAAAAAAAATAAAAAATTTGGGTTTCGAGCGTATGTGGGGACAGGAAAGCAAATTCTAGTTCTCAAAGCTCAAAACTGGAGAAGTCTATAATTATACAACGGGGTACGACCAAACGAAAAAAACTAGTGACCTTTCCTCATCTAATTGTTATTAATCTAACAAAAATAAAACCATTTGATTTACGGCATGTAGGAAGGGGTTACAGCAAGTGGATTCTAGCCCCCCCCAAATTCAAAACTTGAAAATTCTCTAAAACGGCATACGACCAAACAAAAAAATCTAGTGACCTTTCCTGACCTAATGATTTTCCATCTAAAAAAAATAAAAAATTCGGATTTCGAGCGTATGTGGGGACAGGAAAGCAAATTCTAGTTCTCAAAGCTCAAAACTGGAGAAGTCTATAATTATACAACGGGGTACGACCAAACGAAAAAAACTAGTGACCTTTCCTCACCTAATTGTTATTAATCTAACAAAAATAAAACCATCTGATTTACTGCATGTACGAAGGGGTTACAGCAAGTGGATTTTTGTCCCCCCTAAAATTCAAGATTTGAAAATTCTCTAAAACGGCATACGACCAATCAAAAAAATCTAGTGACCTTTCCTGACCTAATGATTTTCCATCTAAAAAAAATAAAAAATTTGGATTTCGAGCGTATGTGGGGACAGGAAAGCAAATTCTAGTTCTCCAAGCTCAAAACTGGAGAAGTCTATAATTATACAACGGGGTACGACCAAACAAAAAAACTAGTGACCTTTCCTCACCTAACCATTATTAATCTAAAAAAAATAAATCCAACTGATTTACTGCATGTAGGAAGGGGTTACAGCAAGTGGATTCTAGCCCCCCCAAAATTCAAAATTTGAAAATTCTCTAAAACCGCATACGACCAAACGAAAAAAACTAGTGACCTTTCCTGACCTAATGGTTTTCCATCTAAAAAAAATAAAAAATTTGGATGTTGAGCATATATGGGGACAGGAAAGCAAATTCTAGTTCTCAAAGCTCAAAACTGGAGAAGTCTATAATTATACAACGGGGTACGACCAAACAAAAAAAACTAGTGACCTTTCCTCACCTAATTGTTATTAATCTAACAAAAATAAAATCAACTGATTTACTGCATGTACGAAGGGGTTACAGCAAGTGGATTCTAGCCCCCCCAAAATTCAAAATTTGAAAATTCTCTAAAACGGCATACGAACAAACAAAAAAATCTAGTGACCTTTCCTGACCTAATGATTGTCCATCTAAAAAAATAAAAAATTTGGATTTCGAGCGTATGTGGGGACAGGAAAGCAAATTCTAGTTCTCAAAGCTCAAAACTGGAGAAGTCTATAATTATACAACGGGGTACGACCAACTGAAAAAAACTAGTGACCTTTCCTCACCTAACCATTATTAATCTAACAAAAATAAAACCATTTGATTTACGGCATGTAGGAAGGGGTTACAGCAAGTGGATTCTAGCCCCCCCAAAATTCAAAATTTGAAAATTCTCTAAAACGACATACGACCAATAAAAAAAATCTAGTGACCTTTCCTGACCTAATGATTTTCCATCTAAAAAAAATAAAAAATTCGTATTTCGAGCGTATGTGGGGACAGGAAAGCAAATTCTAGTTCTCAAAGCTCAAAACTGGAGAAGTCTATAATTATACAACGGGGTACGACCAAACGAAAAAAACTAGTGACCTTTCCTCACCTAACCATTATTAATCTAACAAAAATAAAACCATTTGATTTACGGCATGGAGGAAGGGGTTACAGCAAGTGGATTCTAGCCCCCCAAAAATTCAAAATTTGAAAATTCTCTAAAACGGCATACGACCAAACAAAAAATCTAGTGACCTTTCCTGACCTAATGATTTTCCATCTAAAAAAAATAAAAAATTTGGATTTCGAGCGTATGTGGGGACAGGAAAGCAAATTCTAGTTCTCAAAATTCAAAACTGGAGAAGTCTATAATTATACAACGGGGTACGACCAAATGAAAAAAACTAGTGACCTTTCCTCACCTAACCATTATTAATCTAACAAAAATAAAACCATTTGATTTACGGCATGTAGGAAGGGGTTACAGCAAGTGGATTCTAGCCCCCCCAAAATTCAAAATTTGAAAATTCTCTAAAACGGCATACGACCAATAAAAAAAATATAGTGACCTTTCCTGACCTAATGATTTTCCATCTAAAAAAAATAAAAAATTCGTATTTCGAGCGTATGTGGGGACAGGAAAGCAAATTCTAGTTCTCAAAGCTCAAAACTGGAGAAGTCTATAATTATACAACGGGGTACGACCAAACAAAAAAAACTAGTGACCTTTCCTCACCTAATTGTTATTAATCTAACAAAAATAAATCCAACTGATTTACTGCATGTAGGAAGGGGTTACAGCAAGTGGATTCTAGCCCCCCCCAAAATTCAAAAATTTGAAAATTCTCTAAAACCGCATACGACCAAACAAAAAAACTAGTGATCTTTCCTGACCTAATGATTTTCCATCTAAAAAAAATAAAAAATTTGGAAGCTGAGCATATATGGGGACAGGAAAGCAAATTCTAGTTCTCAAAGCTCAAAACTGGAGAAGTCTATAATTATACAACGGGGTACGACCAAACGAAAAAAACTAGTGACCTTTCCTCACCTAATTGTTGTTAATCTAACAAAAATAAAACCAACTGATTTACTGCATGTAGGAAGGGGTTACAGCAAGTGGATTCTAGCCCCCCCAAAATTCCAAAATTTGGAAATTCTCTAAAACGGCATACGACCAAACAAAAAAATCTAGTGGCCTTTCCTGACCTAATGATTTTCCATCTAAAAAAAATAAAAAATTTGGATTTCGAGCGTATGTGGGGACAGGAAAGCAAATTCTAGTTCTCAAAGCTCAAAACTGGAGAAGTCTATAATTATACAACGGGGTACGACCAAACGAAAAAAACTAGTGACCTTTCCTCATCTAATTGTTATTAATCTAACAAAAATAAAACCATTTGATTTACGGCATGTAGGAAGGGGTTACAGCAAGTGGATTCTAGCCCCCCCCAAATTCAAAACTTGAAAATTCTCTAAAACGGCATACGACCAAACAAAAAAATCTAGTGACCTTTCCTGACCTAATGATTTTCCATCTAAAAAAAATAAAAAATTCGGATTTCGAGCGTATGTGGGGACAGGAAAGCAAATTCTAGTTCTCAAGCTCAAAACTGGAGAAGTCTATAATTATACAACGGGGTACGACCAAACGAAAAAAACTAGTGACCTTTCCTCACCTAATTGTTATTAATTATTAATCTAACAAAAATAAAACCAACTGATTTACTGCATGTAGGAAGGGGTTACAGCAAGTGGATTCTAGCGCCCCAAAATTCCAAAATTTGAAAATTCTCTAAAACGGCATACGACCAAACAAAAAAATCTAGTGACCTTTCCTGACCTAATGATTTTCCATCTAAAAAAAACAAAAAAAGTTGGATTTCGAGCGTATGTGGGGACAGGAAAGCAAATTCTAGTTCTCAAAGCTCAAAACTGGAGAAGTCTATAATTATACAACGGGGTACGACCAAACGAAAAAAACTAGTGACCTTTCCTCACCTAATTGTTATTAATCTAACAAAAATAAAACCAACTGATTTACTGCATGTACGAAGGGGTTACAGCAAGTGGATTTTTGTCCCCCCTAAAATTCAAGATTTGAAAATTCTCTAAAACGGCATACGACCAATCAAAAAAATCTAGTGACCTTTCCTGACCTAATGATTTTCCATCTAAAAAAAATAAAAAATTTGGATTTCGAGCGTATGTGGGGACAGGAAAGCAAATTCTAGTTCTCCAAGCTCAAAACTGGAGAAGTCTATAATTATACAACGGGGTACGACCAAACGAAAAAAACTAGTGACCTTTCCTCACCTAACCATTATTAATCTAAAAAAAATAAATCCAACTGATTTACTGCATTTAGGAAGGGGTTACAGCAAGTGGATTCTAGCCCCCCCAAAATTCAAAATTTGAAAATTCTCTAAAACCGCATACGACCAAACGAAAAAAACTAGTGACCTTTCCTGACCTAATGGTTTTCCATCTAAAAAAAATAAAAAATTTGGATGTTGAGCATATATGGGGACAGGAAAGCAAATTCTAGTTCTCAAAGCTCAAAACTGGAGAAGTCTATAATTATACAACGGGGTACGACCAAACAAAAAAAACTAGTGACCTTTCCTCACCTAATTGTTATTAATCTAACAAAAATAAAATCAACTGATTTACTGCATGTACGAAGGGGTTACAGCAAGTGGATTCTAGCCCCCCCAAAATTCAAAATTTGAAAATTCTCTAAAACGGCATACGAACAAACAAAAAAATCTAGTGACCTTTCCTGACCTAATGATTGTCCATCTAAAAAAATAAAAAATTTGGATTTCGAGCGTATGTGGGGACAGGAAAGCAAATTCTAGTTCTCAAAGCTCAAAACTGGAGAAGTCTATAATTATACAACGGGGTACGACCAACTGAAAAAAACTAGTGACCTTTCCTCACCTAACCATTATTAATCTAACAAAAATAAAACCATTTGATTTACGGCATGTAGGAAGGGGTTACAGCAAGTGGATTCTAGCCCCCCCAAAATTCAAAATTTGAAAATTCTCTAAACGGACATACGACCAATAAAAAAAATCTAGTGACCTTTCCTGACCTAATGATTTTCCATCTAAAAAAAATAAAAAATTCGTATTTCGAGCGTATGTGGGGACAGGAAAGCAAATTCTAGTTCTCAAAGCTCAAAACTGGAGAAGTCTATAATTATACAACGGGGTACGACCAAACAAAAAAAACTAGTGACCTTTCCTCACCTAATTGTTATTAATCTAACAAAAATAAATCCAACTGATTTACTGCATGTAGGAAGGGGTTACAGCAAGTGGATTCTAGCCCCCCCCAAAATTCAAAAATTTGAAAATTCTCTAAAACCGCATACGACCAAACAAAAAAACTAGTGATCTTTCCTGACCTAATGATTTTCCATCTAAAAAAAATAAAAAATTTGGAAGCTGAGCATATATGGGGACAGGAAAGCAAATTCTAGTTCTCAAAGCTCAAAACTGGAGAAGTCTATAATTATACAACGGGGTACGACCAAACGAAAAAAACTAGTGACCTTTCCTCACCTAATTGTTATTAATCTAACAAAAATAAATCCAACTGATTTACTGCATGTAGGAAGGGGTTACAGCAAGTGGATTCTAGCCCCCACAAAATTCAAAAATTTGAAAATTCTCTAAAACCGCATACGACCAAACGAAAAAAACTAGTGACCTTTCCTGACCTAATGATTTTCCATCTAAAAAAAATAAAAAATTTGGAAGTTGAGCATATATGGGGACAGGAAAGCAAATTCTAGTTCTCAAAGCTCACAACTGGAGAAGTCTATAATTATACAACGGGTTACGACCAAACGAAAAAAACTAGTGACCTTTCCTCACCTAATTGTTATTAATTATTAATCTAACAAAAATAAAACCAACTGATTTACTGCATGTAGGAAGGGGTTACAGCAAGTGGATTCTAGCCCCCCCAAAATTCAAAATTTGAAAATTCTCTAAAACCGCATACGACCAAACGAAAAAAACTAGTGACCTTTCCTGACCTAATGATTTTCCATTTAAAAAAAATAAAAAATTTGGAAGCTGAGCATATATGGGGACAGGAAAGCAAATTCTAGTTCTCAAAGCACACAACTGGAGAAGTCTATAATTATACAACGGGGTACGACCAAACGAAAAAAACTAGTGACCTTTCCTCACCTAATTGTTATTAATCTAACAAAAATAAATCCAACTGATTTACTGCATGTAGGAAGGGGTTACAGCAAGTGGATTCTAGCCCCACAAAATTCAAAAATTTGAAAATTCTCTAAAACCGCATACGACCAAACGAAAAAAACTAGTGACCTTTCCTGACCTGATGATTTTCCATCTAAAAAAAAAAAAAAATTTGGAAGTTGAGCATATATGGGGACAGGAAAGCAAATTCTAGTTCTCAAAGCTCACAACTGGAGAAGTCTATAATTATACAACGGGGTACGACCAAACGAAAAAAACTAGTGACCTTTCCTGACCTAACGATGACCAAACGATTCCATATGCTAAACTTGGTAAAATCAATACTTGGGGGGCTAGAATCCTGGAGGTGAGTCATTAAAATAATATTTGATGTGAGAACATTTAGGCGAACATTGCTTTTTTTGTTGATGTAATTTTGTTGCATTTGAAATGATTTATTTCTAATAATTAATCATATTTTAATTGACTTCTCACGATCAATGAATTTTCATAAAAACAAAATAAAATATTGAGATTTCGAAATTTCCAGTTCGTGAAAGAGAATTCTTTTTACCCAAAACTCAAAACTAGAGATTTCTATAATTATAAAATGGCATACGACCAAACGAAAAAAACTAGTGACCTTTCCTGACCTTACAATCATATATCCAACGAAAATAAAACAAACTGATTTACGGCATGTAGGAAAGGGTTACTGCTAGTGGATTTCAGCCTCTTCATACCTTCAACATTATATAAAATTAAAATAAAAAGTTTTTGTTTTTTAACTAAATAAAGAAATTTTTTATATGTAACGTTAAACTAAATAAATAAATGTATTAAAATATCGGTTACAAATAGGTTAATCCAATATTTACAGCATTTTCGAAACGCAATAATAAAAGCTCAAGAATTTTAACAATTGTGTCAAGAAAACATTTAGGCGCAAATTGTGTTTTTCTGTTGTTGTAATTTTGTTGCATTTGAAATGATTTATTTCTTATAACTAACTAATTATATGTGACCAAACTTTAAAAACTAGTGACCTTTCCTGACCTAACGATTCTTCATCTGAAAAAAATAAAAAAATTAGATTTTGAGCATGTTGGGGGGCTGGAAAAGTGGATTTTAGCCCCCCAAAGCTCAAATTTTGAAAAGGCTGTAAAAAAAAACGGGGTACGACCAAACGAAAAAAACTAGTGACCTTTCCTGACCTAACGATGACCAAACGATTCCATATTTCAAACATTGTAAAATCAATATTTGGGGGGCTAGAATCCTGGAGGTGCGTTAGATATCATTTTAACTATTCTAACACAATTAATTTTGTTTTGTATTTAGAACACCTTCCAGGACACTTTGTTTTGTCCGATCTTATCTATTGTCCGATCTACGAAATTGTTATTTGTTATTTCCAGCACGGAATGCTAGTTATGAAAAAATTGCTGTAATTTATTTCTCAAATCCTATTTCACGATGTACAGGAATAGGGCTACAGATGTACTCATAAAGAAAGAATAGTAGACAAAATAGTTGACCAGTGGGCATAAATAAAAGACGCCAGAATAGTACATTATGGTGCTAGGACGTAAAGCTAAAGATTTTGGTCGTATGTGGAGTTGCATCCACATTAAGTCCAAAATAGCTTATGTCCGTGCATCATATACTATTTTTTATTCGCCGCAAGTAAAATATTTAAAAAAAAAATGTTTATTCTAAATTGAAATTACAAATTTGCATAAATTTTGAAATAAAAATATGTGGAACAAGTTACCTTTGACATAATATTTGTTATTTTTTTCAAAT
This sequence comes from Diogma glabrata, assembly GCA_963693315.1. Lineage (NCBI taxonomy): Eukaryota > Metazoa > Arthropoda > Insecta > Diptera > Cylindrotomidae > Diogma > Diogma glabrata. The sequence goes on along the minus strand of OY856188.1, from coordinate 216,723,430 downwards.
TATTGTTTCACTATTTTTTTTTTATTTAGCGTATGGTTTTTTTGTGACACATTAAAAATTAAACTTAAAATAGGTAGACTCTTCTATGAAATCTACCTAAAACAAAGCATGGATACACATTAAATGAACTTACATTCAATTTGATTGCGCGTCTTTTAGTAAAAAAGTAAAAAGTAAAATTTTTGAACATTGGGCAGTACATTTGAACATTAGATGTTTACATCGATCGAGTCTATTCATGCTACTACATCGGGAGTTGCCAAATGGATGCCTGAGATATTGCCATTGTACCGTCGAATTGGACACACAGTAGCAATGTGTTTTATGGTTTATTGTGGAGCGCCGCAGTCACACTCAGGGGACTCTGAAATGACCCACATGTAGAAAGTATCAGCACAACGTCCATGATTCGTTCTTATTCGGTTTAGTGTAGTCCAGGTATGACGTGGCAGATCGAAACCAGGTTGGGTAGAAGTCGGGTTAGTAATAGAAAGGCCAGTTGTATTGATGATGCCAGAAGGTGTCCCAGACATCCAAGATATTAAAATTAGTTGCCAGCAGGTTGCTGGCAGTTTTATGTGGAGGCTTTCTTGACTTCAATCGACAACGAGTGTGGTCACCGTTATCTTCGTGCAAGGGTAACGTGATGTTGTTGGTTACCTTTTTATGTTCACGCATGAGAGCATGCGATCGTCTGAGTGCAGGTGGAGCGATATTGCTTAAAGGGCTTAGGGCCAAGGTTAAGGGGTGGTTCTGATAGTACTACTTATAGTACGCATCGTGGCATGCAACTGGCTGTCAACTTTTTGAGTATGTGTGCTAGTAAGTATGTGTGCTATCACTATGACAACATAGTGGAGGGTGGGGTTCTGTGGAACGAAAAGAAAGCAACTGTTCAATTCCTTCGTAAGATTCCAGGGAAAAAATCTTAATATTAGAATATTAGAGCAATTCTTCTAGAAGACAGAAACTTTAAAATTTCAATGGGGGGGTTTAAACCCGAATAAACCCGTATGTCGCTACGCCACTGATTTTGGTAATCTGACGATGAATGTTTACATTCGAAACATGTTATAATAAATATATACCAAAAAAGTTTGTTCCATTGATTATAATTACAATAATTTATTTATATACATTATTGATTTTATTTAAAAATGTATTAGTCATTCATCCAGATTTTTCTGCTTCGGCTATTTTAAGTCGAGTTGCCGTAAAGATTTTAAAATCGTAATTTGCCGAATGACAAAGAAAATAAATAAGTGATACTGAGCAAAAAATGGGAATCGCTGCGAAAATTTACATGTTTGCTTAAATAACTTTAATAAACTTAACTTAACTTTAATAAAATCGTAAAATTTCCGAATTGGAAAATTCTTTTCGTAAAAATGCCGAATTTGCCGAATGGGAAAATTCTTGGAAGGGTGTCACAACCCCCAAAACCCCCCTCAGCGTCAGGTCTGACAGGAAGAGGGAAGGAGGGGGTTCTGAGGAACGAAAAGAAAGCAACTGTTCAATTCATTCGTAAGATACCAGAGAAAAAATCTTAATATTAGAATATTAGAGCAATTCTTCTAGATTACAGAAATTTTAAAATTTCAATGGGGGGGGGGTTTGAACCCGAACAAACCCGTATGTCGCTACGCCACTGGTTGAGAAGACTAATATAGACCTCGGCGCTACGCGCCTCAGGATCTAAAAGTTCTCGGTCAATAATAGCTTACTTCTCAACCTTTTTATATATAATGTACTATTATATACTTGAAATAAATGAATAAATAGTATTCTGAGTGTTATGTTTAAAAAAAAAACAATTAAAAAAAGTTTAATTTCATTTGGAAAAAGGTTAATTTGTAATGGAAAAGGTTGCATTCAATTTGGAAATAGTTTCACTTAGATTGGAAAAGGTTGCATTCAATTTGGAAATAGTTTCATTTAGATTGGAAAACGTTGCAGTCAACTTGGAAAAGGTTTAATTTAACCTGGAAAAGCTATACTATGGATTGCGGCAAACTATTCCATTTGTTCGGACAAAGAAGTTTTTCTGTGATCTGCCAGTATGACAGCGCGGGATATCGACCGTTTGACTGCTTGCGCTAGCCGATTGCCGAGTAAAACGTGGGTAAGAATAAATTTGAGGCATAATGATGAACCATTGATGAAGATATCTGTAAAAAACAACGAGGTCAGTCACAGTGCGACGATGTTGTAGGGAATCAAGTTTTGATGTCAAATCTCGATCACCCACAATTCGTATAGCCCGCTTTTGAACTTGACAACAGTACTCCATACAGGGACGGATATAGAACATATAAACATGGAGCAATTGGTATGGAGTGAAATTTTTTTTGCATCTATTTAGGAGGCTGAGTTTTCTAGACGCGATTTTTGCCATCGCCATTGGATTATCGTTCCAGAGTAGGTCATTTGAAACTGTGACACCTAATAAACGAATGTTTTTACATTCACCTATTGGTTCATCACACATACTGAATAAAATATATGTAGGGCCCTCGGTCTTTGATCTGGAAACAATCAACATGCTGTGTTTTGGTAGACTTGAAATTGACCAGGTTTTGGTCACCCCAATCGGCGACATTTCCTAGGTTCACGTTTATGGCAGGGTCGTCTCTCCGGGCGGGATTAATTCGTTCGTGAATTTTATCTTTTGAAGGAAGGGGCTCGAACGACTTGTACAGAGTGCTATCATCTGCAAAACTATTTATTTAATTGCTGGTGATTTTCAGCAATTCGTTGATATAACATCTTATTTTTGGTCAATTCAACTAAAGAAATATCTATTTCATAAAATTATATTGTACAATTATAAAAACCCGTTTAAATCGTTTACTAATTCATCAAGCTCGATTAATATTTTCTGAGAGAAGCATATATGTGTGATTGTATTTGTAAATTATGCGTGCCTTGTTTCGGCATTTTTTTAACAATACAATTTAAAAGACAAAAATCAGAACTCAAAAAATTTAAATATGTGACTTATGTGTAGAAAATAATATTAATTTTCCATAACTTTTTTTTAATATTATATGAAAAAATAAATTTAAATATCAGTAAACTGAAGTGAAACTGAAGGCAAACAAAAAATATTAAAGAAATATAATAATTTATATAAATCACTAAAATTAATTATTCAAAGTGGTCGTTTGTTTTTTGTATTTGTCTTCATTACCTTCACTAAAAAATTAAGATCTAACCTTGGTCAGCACTGTTAAAAGGCAAAAGGAAAAAAGGTTAATTAATAATTTTACGTTCAGACAATAAATTTAGCACTTTTGATTAAATTGTATGTGACCTGTAATAACAGATTCCGCATTCAAAAACTAATTCACTGTACTAATATGAATAGAGGTTGTGCATATTGTAATGACAATTAAGTCAACTCCAGAAAGAATTTAAAAGAAATCATCACCTCATTAAAATGAGACCTACGAGCATATAATAGAGTATAAATTTGTCAGGGCTCATATAAAGTCATGATCAGGTTTGCTGTAGCTCAGATCAAACATTGGTAAGGCAGCCTGATTGGGCCCTGATCATAAGTGTAACGATTTATTCCTATCAGGTCCTGATTGGGATTACCGGATCAGACCCTGATTAGGCTATTCGGATCAGACCCTGGTTGGGATAATCGGATCAGGCCCGGATTGGAATATCCGGACCAGACCCTGATATATATTTATATATTATATACATAAAATAATTAAATTAAAATAAAAAAATACATACATACCATACCACCTTAATCACTATTATTATAGTGTTTAAGCCGAGAAGCGATAACTAAAACATACATGTAACAATTTTAATTATATATATCTCTAAAATGGATAATAAGCCCTAATGCCCTAATAAGCCTTGCCCTTTCTAGACTGAGCAGCACCAAATCACGCTCTGACTGTATTCAGGCTTTCCCTAACTAATTTCTGCTCGGGTACGTAATATTTAGAAACGTGCAGGTAGCTTTAACGTGTAATGAAGGCAGCTAATACTTTGTATTCCGATAAATGGGGTGAGATGTTTTCACGACTGCTTACAATACAAGGTTGACCATATTCACTGCGCAAAGGTTGTTTTGCAAATCAAACAGGCCAATCTATGGTCAAACCTTTATACAGAACTATTAGTATTCGGGTTATTTGGAAATAGGTTCATTTCGTATTTTTTGTATTCCAGCAAATAAAGCACTGTGGTTGTTTGACGTTTTGGTCCTAAAACATAAAGTATAGAAATTCAATACAAGAAAATATGAAGAGGCTGAAATCTCAAAGCTCTGAGATATCAAGACTTCGGTTTGGGTTGAGGATTTTGATATAGTTTTCGGCAAAACACTTTTATGAGTACATTTTTTTTTTTTTTTTTTTTAATAAAATGTGTTGTGTAATAGGGTTTAGAATATGTGTCACAACAACACATAAATACCTTTTAAGACCTAGGTCTAGACCTGAGTCCCACAACAACTGGCGTTCTAAGGTGTAGATTAAAGCTTTTTTTAAACATCTGTGGGTTGAAGCCACCTGAGACTAAGTATTCTGGCAAACTATTCCATTTGTACGCAGTTCGGACAAAAAAGTCTCTCTGCGATCTGCCAGTATGACAGCGCGGGATCTTTACCGTTTCACTGGTTGCGGCAGCCGATTGCCGAGTGGAACGGGGGTAAGAATAAGTTTGAGGCATGATGTCGCTGATTTCATCTGAGCACTGCTGATGACGATATTTGTAAAAAACAACGAGGTCGGCAACAGTGCGACGATGTTGTAGGGAATCAAGTTTTGATGTCAAAGTTCGATCACCCACAATTCGTATAGCTCGCTTTTGAACAGAGTCCAAGAGGGCCAAGATGGAAACAGATGCAGCACCCCAAACTTGACAGCAGTACTCCATACAGGGACGAATATAGGACTTATAAACATGGAGCAATTTTTATGGAGTGAAAAAATTTTTGCATCTATTTAGGAGGCCGAGTTTTTTAGACGCGCTTTTTGCCATCGCCATTACATGATCGTTCCAGAGTAGGTCATTTGAAACTGTGACACCCAATAAACGAATGTTTTTACATTCACCCATTGGTTCATCACACATACTAAATAAAATATCTTTGGGGAACTCGGTCTTTAATCTGGAAACAATCAACAGCTGTGTTTTGGTGGAGTTGAAATTGACAAGGTTTTGGTCACCCCAGTCGGCGACTTTATTCAGGTCTTTGTTCACGTTTATGGCAGCGTCTCTCCGGGCAGGATTAATTCGTTCGTGCATTTTACCTTTTGAAGGAAGGGGCTCGAACGACTTGTGCAGAGTACTATCATCTGCAAAACTATTTATTGGGTTACTGGTGATTTTCAACAATTCGTTGATATAGATCAAAAATAGGGTTGGGGACAATACTGAGCCTTGGGGTACACCAGCGTTAATTAGTTTAGACTCAGAAGAAAATCCGTCTAAGGTTACCGAAATGTATCGGTTGAATAGAAAATTTTGAATCAGCTTCACAACATTGGGATGAAAACCGTACGCAACGAGCTTGTTGATTAAGTTGGCATGCCAGACTCGATCGAATGCCTTGGAGATGTCTAAAGCGATAACGTATGTTTCACCACCTTTATCAAGTATGCTGTTCCAACAATGCGCTACATAGTTTAATAGATCGGTAGTTGATCTTTTGTTTCGAAAACCGTATTGGCTGTCGGATATTAAATGATTTTCTTCCAGAAATTTTGAAATATGTGTATTAATATAATGCTCATAGAATTTGGATAGGACCGATAGTAAAGCTAATTAAATAATTTGAGATATCGGAATTTGGTCCCTTTTTGGGGACGGGCTGGACATTTGCCAACTTCCAGCACGAGGGAAATATACCAGATTTGTAGGATTGGTAGAATATTTTAGTTAAAGTTGGCGCAAGTTCTTTGGAAAAGGTTTTGAAAATAGTGGGTGGAATATTGTCCATTCCTGATGCTTTGTTGATGTTTAACCCCTTTAAAAGTTTAGCGACTATTTTGGGTTTGAAGTGAAGTTCATTCATATTAACTCCTGAAGACTGGATTTGGGGTATTTCTTTAGGAGTTTCCAAAACAGTGGAGTTCAGAGCAAAGCGTTCAGCGAACAAGTTAGCTTTTCTTGCGGGATCATTGACGATTAAATCACCATCAATAATAGGGGGAATAGAAAATTTTGTACCAGAATTCAAAGAATTAATGGCACTGTAGAAACTCTTGTCAGAAACAGACATAGACGTAAGTTTTGAGGCTTTCGCTCTGTCAATTTCGGACTTTTCGTTTGAGATAATCTGGTTAGATATTTTGTTGGCTTTTAGGTATTGGGATCGATTAGTGGGAGTTTTGTTATGAATCCAAACATTAAATGATCTACGTTTGTTTCTAAGTGCCGTTTTGGCAGCTTTCGAATACAAGTATTTTTGTTTGGGTTTTACTATGGAGAAAGGGACAAATTTATTGAAAGCAAATTGGATGGTTTCTGTAATGTTTTGAGCAGAAACATTTACATAATACATTGTCAGTGTAAAAACAATGACGGTCAAAAGGGAAACCATGGAAAAAATTTTGAAGACCACTCTTATCCATTTTTGAGTAGTGAAATATTTTACGGGGTTTGGGAGCTGTAGTTTTAAGTAAATCAGTTTTGATAACTGATGAGATTAAATAATGATCAGAATTTCCAATACTACCTTTCGCGACATCGACACTCGTAATATCTGGCATTGTGGTAAGATAGAGATCTAAAAGAAAACTATTATCACCGCCATTACGGGGAGTGAAAGTCGGGCTTGTAACAATTTGGAATAGGCCCTGAGACGCGGCAAAAATTTCTGCCAGTTTTCCACTATTGTCAACATCGTCGGTCGATTTGGAGAATTCCAACCATGATTTGTTGTGGACGTTGAAGTGTCGGTAACGATAACTTCACAATTAGGGGACTTTGCTCTAATCTTGTCCACAATTTTTGTCAGTATAATAAAAAAGTTTGGGTTACGTTTGTTGGGGGACCGGTATAAAGCTATTGTAAAAAAAGTCATTTCTGGAAGACAAATCTTTAAAACCATTGTATTGAAGCCGTCACCGTGTAGTTCAAAATTTGGAAAGCGCGTGTACGCAACACTCTCATGAATGAATGCGCATACGCCCTGATGGAGTTTGAAAGCTGATTCCAGCCTATATTTGGAATTAAGCGATTCTATAAAGATAAAATTTTCAGAAACTTGTGTTTCTGTAAGGAATAGAATGTTCGGTTTGTCGTGCTCAAGATGATGTTGCACGTGGTCATGGTTAGCATTCAATCCGGAGATGTTTTGAACATGTATTTTAAAATTTTTTATTGATTCATATATGTTTTGTCCCTGCAAATTCCGTGGACGTGCCGCTTTATGGGCCGGTGGATTGCGCAAATTTGCTTTACCACTTGCAGACTTATTTTTTTTCGGTTGTACTGCCTATATATATATCAAAATGTTTATTTTATTTTTTCAAATTTTATTTTAAAATGCATAACTAAGTAAAAAATCCTATCATACTACAAAATATGACATATGCCAGTATCTCATGATAAGATGAAGAAATAATAACAAAATAATAAGTGAAAAACAAATTGTGAGAAATTTGCAGAAAACAAAACAAAACTAAATGCTAATAATCCAGCTGATGCAGCGCACCCCAGACGCACCGCCCACCACATTGTTTTTAGTTTTGGGCAGCGATGTATATCAAACATAAAACTCTTTGGTAAAGTACATGTATTTGTTTATCTCTGTTTAGAAATGTATTACAAAACTATAACACGAAACATCAATACGTTGCCGGAAAATTATAACAGATCATAAATTAACATAATTTAGTGAAAAGATGATACAATCAGCAAACTACTCAAAAACCTCTCCGTTTAACGTTTCGATAAAATATTTCAAAATCACAAATTCATATTTCTTTCAAAATTCCAAAACTATTGTAAAAATTAAATAAAATCAAAAATTCAAACTTTTTCCAAAATTCTAAAAATATTGAAAAAATTATAAAAATATCAAAAATTCTTACAAAATCTAAAATTGAAACTTTTTTCAAAATTCTAAACATATACATTTATAAAATTTAAAATTCAAATTCAATATTGCAAAAATTATAACGAAATCAAATATTAAAACTTTTTCAAAAATTCTAGCAATATTGCAACAGTGGCGTAGCGACATACGGGTTTAATCGGGTTTAAACCCCCTCCATTGAAATTTTAAAGTTCCTGTATTCTAGAAGAATCGCTCTAATATTCTAATATTAAGTTTTTTTCCCTGGTATCTTACGAATGAATTGAACAGTTGCTTTCTTTTCGCTCCACAAAACCCCAACCCCCACTATGTTGTCATAGTTATAGCACACATACTCACTAGCACACATACTCAAAAAGTTGACTGCCAGCTGCATGCCACGATGCGTACGATATAAGTGGTACTATACTATATAAGTGGTACTATCAGATCCACCCCTTTTTCTTGGCCCCTGTGTTAAGCAATATCGCTCCACCTGCACTCAGACGCTCACATGCTCTTATTCGTGAACAGGTAACCAACAACATCACGTTACCCTTGCACGAATATTACGGTGACCACACTCGTTGTCGATTGAAGTCAAGAAAGCCTCCACATAAAACTGCCAGCAACTTGATGGCAACTAATTTTAATATCTTGGATGCCTGGGACACCTCCTGGCATCATTACAACACAACTGGCCTTTCTATTACTAACCCGAAATCTACCCAACCTGGTTTCGATCTGCCTCGTCATACCTGGACTACACTAAACCGAATAAGAACAAATCATGGACGTTGTGCTGATTCTTTCTACAAGTAGGGTATTTCAGAGGGCCTTGAGTGTAACTGTGGCGCTCCACAACAAACCATAAACACATTGCAACTGTGTGTCCAATTCGATGGTACAATGGCGACATCTCAGATATCCATTTGGCAACTCCCGATGTAGTAGCATGGATAGCCTTGCTCGATGTAAACATCTAATGTTCAAATGTACTGCCCAATGTTCAAATATTTTACTTTTTACTTTTTTACTAAAAAACGCGCAATCAAATTGATTGTAAGTTCATTTAATGTGTATCCATGCTTTGTTTTAGGTAGGTTTCATAGAAGAGTCAACCTATTTTAAGTTTAATTTTTGATGTGTCACAAAAAAAACCATACGCTAAATAAAAAAACAAATAGTGATACAATAATTTGGAAAAAATAACAAATACATATTATGTCAAAGGTAACTTGTTCCACATATTTTTATTTCAAAATTTGTGCAAATTTATAATTTTAATTTAGAATAAACATTTTTTTTAAAAATATTTTGCTTGCGGCGAATAAAAAATAGTATATGATGTACGGACGTAAGCTATTTTGGACTTAATGTGGATGCAAATCTCGTCTAGCGCCACGATTTGCAAACTCAACATCCGTCCAAAATCTTTAGCTTTACGTCCTAGCATCATAATGTCTATTCTGGCGTCTTTTATTTATGCCCACTGGTCTACTATTTTGTCTACTATTCTTTCTTTATGAGTACATCTGTAGCCCTATTCCTGTACATCGTGAAATAGGAATTGAGAAATAAATTACAGCAATTTTTTCATAACTAGTATTCCGTGCCGCGGGAAATAGCAATTTCGTATTAGAAAATTTCCTTTATTTCATTTATTGCACTTTTTTCTCAATTCCCAATTCCCAGGGAAATGCAGGAATGGACGTACTGGTATTCTTTTTATTTTAAATTACTTATTTGAACGAATCAGCTACTTTTTCTTTCGTTACTTCAAATATTTATTGCTCAGTGTTAATTTCAATTTGAAGAGAGAAGTTGTGTTCTTGCGTCTTTAAATTTTACAAATAGATTTAGATTTTACATATTTTACAAGGTAAGAAATCTTTTTCTTTAAAATTAATTATTTAATGTAAAATAATTTAAGATAGTTAAAAATAATCATTAAAAAATCATTAATTAAAAAAATTAAAATTAAGGAAACATTAAAATGAAGTATATATTATTGTACTGAATTATTAATAAAACTAATTAATTGGTTTACATGGGTTAAACTATTAGTCTTATAAAATAATTCTCGACCCCCATCCCCCCCAATGGAAAATTCTGGCTACGCCACTGTATTGCAAAAATTATTACAAATTCAAAAGTACAAACATTTATCATAATTCCAAAAATATTCCAAGAACTAAAACAAATTCAAAAATTTCACACATTTTTTTTTTGCTTTTTTGGAATCGTTATGACCTAAAACGTCGTGAAATGCCTAAACGGTGGGGTTAAGAATTTCACTTGTGGCTCGTGAATGTACTACTTAGGTCTTTCAGACCGAAGTAATTAACTTTTTTAATTTATTCGAATAACAATTGAAGCCATTCTTGGATTTATTGTCCCGGGAGTAAATTTGGACGAGCATTTATTTATTTATACCAATGCATACAATCTAAGGATATTATATCGGTTGTCTTACAAGGTTGTTTGCTACATTTTATATTATAAATTGAAATACAAATTATCTGTTTATGAGGTCATATAATTATTTTAATTAAATTATAGTAGCATAATCACTCAAATTTAAACATCACTATAATAATATTCCCTAAATTCACATATATTAAAAAATACGAATATTAAAACAAAAAGGAAAAAATTCAAATTAATCCCTGAACATTTAAAATTAAATTTACAATTGAATCCACACTAAAACTACATTAACATTTTTATTATTTTCTCATGTTTGTCATTTACCTCGCTCGTTCCACAATTTTCAAGTACTCGTATGCATTCCACCATTTGATCATTTGGAGAAAATCGTTCTTTTTTCCTGTTTTTACAGAAAAAAAAATTTATTTATTCAAATGAAAATATGCAAACAAAGAGCAATATTCATTAATAGTTCTTTTATTCTACAGAGACCCTAAAAGCAATCAATTTTTATAACAATTATGTATTCATATGTTTGTTTTATATTGAAGTGGCGGGTGTTGCTTAAGTAATATCGGAAATGAGTTTTGAAATAAAATTTTGTTGGTAGAGCATACATTTCTCACTTAGCTGAAAATCGGTAAAATATCTCAAAAATTGTCTTTCTTTTGGAAGAACTTGAACCAACAACCTGCCACATTAGTATCCTGCTGAAATCCACTTCCAAATTAAATAGACATCATCTCCTTCAGTATAAAAAAAATACAATTTCTTTGGTGGAATGATAGAAATTGGATGCACCAAAAACATTTTATGTTTCAATAGAATAAAATACAACAAAAAGAACATAAATGAAAATAGATTTTTAAACTCATTCTTAAATTTTTCTTTTATTCGAACATGTAAGAGCGTAGTTTTCTATTGTTTTTTGTTTTCTGTTTCAAATATTCTTTGGTCTATGGACTGTAAAATGGTAAAAAAAAAGGATTTCAATTTTCTTGTTTTCATTTTTATGTTATTGTTTTTCAGTTTTGATTGAAGTCTAAATAGAATCTAGACAATAAAAGTTGGGTATGCATTTAGAATTGTGATACAAAACGGTTGTTGTAGGTTTCAAAATAAAATCGTGATTTTTAACGACAAAATAGGAATCAATAAATTGGTAAATTTGTCTTGAATTATGTCGAACAAAACTAAAAATGTGTTGCCAATACGACATGTAGTGCTATATTCTATATATGAACTCTCTTCTTCAATACATAATTAAAGTTCATGTACACAGTTACATAGACGCGTGTTTTTCGTACAAAGAAAACATTTTATGACACTTTTTTCAAAAAGGTAGGATTTTATTATAATTGTAACTTCCAAAGTGACTATCAATATACGAATTAGTTTAATCTTATAGACTATTCTCGATCATGATATAAAATCTAGAACACCGCAGAGCAAATGTTAAATTTGATGCCCTATCGAAGTTGTTACTTCGAGCTGCGTTAATTCTTTAACCTTTATAAGCTTTTTTGTAGGTTTAGTTTTTCTCTGTCGTAAAACCTGAAGCGTTTCAGTATCTATGGTATATCGTTTGTGACTGAACTGTTTTTGTGTGAGGTAGGGGAAAATAAAAGCTAGCCTTGTCTGTTTCACCATCATAAAGGTTGACCATATTTAAAATATGTCCTAGATTTCTTGGGGTGTGAGCCACATATGTCTGCTTTTAAAAAGATACTTAAGCATAACTAAAGATAATGTATTAAACTTTCGTTTATTTAACAAACTTATAAATAATACTTCAATATAAAACAATTTAATGTTCTAGGTGTGTCCGGTCAACTAATAAAACCACCTTCTAGCTTTCAACCACAACCAATTTTCATGTTAAAATTTTTTATAAGTTTTGTTGTTGCTTTTGAATTATTCAAAATGATAATCGTAAAAGTTATTTGGAATAAATATTCTTTAAATGAATAATTTTTATGATTCCTATTATTTATTTTTAGATTTATCTAATAAATTATTGGATGATTGCATGAATATTTGCTGATTTATTTTGATGTTAGACAATCATGATTTTGAATGATAATTGAATGATTTATTCATAGGTTATTGATTGTGATTTTGAAAAAAAGTTAAATGAGTTGTAGATTATAGATTTTCTTCCATAGATTAAAAAGGTGGAGCATCAATATATTTTTCGAGAATAATATTTATTGCACCTTTGGTTTGAGTACAAACCTACTATCAGACATTGTAATAAAAATATTACAAATGAATTCCTATTAAATCATTTTATTCAAACTGTTTTGGAAGAAATTTTTCTATTTGATTATACTTTTTCGATAAAAAGAAGCTTTGAGCACGCGATGTGCTCACTATCTAATAAACTTTTTCTAAATGGCATAATATGTGCTTTGAATTTCTGAAATTTATATTTTATATCATTTAAATCAAACAACGAATATATAAAATAATCTAATCCATAAATTGAATGTATGTTTTGAACTTTTGAACATAAAAGAAATCTCTTTTTAATAATTTGTGTTTGAAATGTTTAGTTTTGATGTGGAATAAATTGCTATGAATGCTATTTGTGTAAGAGTTATAATTATTTTTGAGGGGTTTTTGCAACACATAAATATTCTTAGTTCTTAAATTACATTTTACAAAGGTGTAGATATATAATCTCATCCATCAACACGTGCACATCAAGGTAAATATATTAAAAAATGGACAACAAAAATGAAAACAATTAACAAATTCTTACTAAAGTTTAATTAAAACAAAACAAATTATGCGTCCCTTTTAGAATCATATATTATACTGATGACTAAAATTAAATGAAATAAACCTTATACAAATAATCTTTACCAGAAGCATATAATCTAATTACATGGTTATAAAATGGCACGTGTTCTTAAAATGTAAAAACTACTCAATATCAATAATCATTGAGACCTGGCACACGCCACACCATGTTGATCCACACAATTCTTACACATTTTTGAAGCATGCATTTCCGTTTAGAAAACATAAGTTTTAGTTAGAGATTATGGTTATTTAGTAATTTGTACACAAACTTATGTTTTAAATATGGTTTTGGCTTGTGAGAATTCGGTGTTTGTCAATTGATTTTTAGGTTGTTTACTAAGCATAAAGTTTAGTGCCCAGACTAATTCACCGTTTTCTTGTCGGTTTTACTATAAGTTTTTTTACAAATCACAATCTATTTAAATTGATATTTCACTTAAACATTTTGTCTGATCAATACGTATGATTGAAATCTTATTCATATATTTATCCAACTCGTTTACTCTAGTAATATAATAGTAGATTAAGCAATTAGTATTTAATGAAATAGTTTATTCGCAAGCAAAAGTTTGCGAGAGAATAAAATTCATTAAACACGAATCGATTACACTACTTTATTCTCAGACAAAAAATTATGTATTACATAAAATAAAAACGTTTTCTTCAATTTAAACAATAAATTTGATGTCGTAGGTTTTAACATCTGCAGCTTCAAAACCTACGACATTAAATAATTATTAAATACAAACCAGATATTAAACTTTGAATTTAAACGTATTAAACAATAAATCTTTATTTAATTTCTGATAAAAAAAACCCATTCCATACAATCAACTAAATTTAACTAAAAGAAATAAGAGAATTTAACTCATAATTTGGTTTTTGAACAAAACCTACCAAAGCCATTGTCATTATAATTTGAAAATAATTTTAATACAATCAAAACAATTTGACCAATTGAATCATGCCAATTGAATAATGATAATTTTTGTATAGGAAAATTTTCATTAGACAATAGGTTATGTCTATAGGTTAGAAAACAATACAATGATACATACCATTTTTATGGAAAGAACATGCAAATAAAGTTGATATTAATAATTGGAAGAGAATAAACGAAATTATCCACTTTTTACAAATAGTTAATTATTGAAATTGATTTCTGGTTCAAAAAAAAAACTTGAACAAGAATTACATCCCTTTTTTCTCTTTATTTCAACTTGATGATACCATCTTAACAACAATAGTACTAAACAATAAAATAATTGTTAAAATTTATTTGTATTTGTATTGTTATTTTTTTTTTAACTTTATTTCTTTATAAAAATCAAACAAAATTTTCTTTGCAAAAATAAAATTTTCTTTTTTTCTTCATCTGGTTTTCTCTATTATTGGTTATCTTTGATAAGAAAAACAAAGTGAGTTTGTATTATTTTGAATTTCTATTGTTCGAAACTTATAAGAACTAATCAATAGAATTGGGAAAAAATCAACTACTAAAAAAAATTTCATTTAAACCAAACAACAACATAAAGACGAATTGAAAGTTTATTGAAAGGTTGTTGAAAAAATGTGAACAACTTAAAATTTGAGTATTTTATAAAGGAAAAACTGGTACAGTCAATACATAGAACCTAGTCAAATTTATAACATAACGGAATACATGGGCTCGTTATATTTTGTTCCAATTTAGATTATACAAAAATAATTGAACAATTTGTGAGTTTTGCGATTTAGTGATTTCTAGCAATTTAACGAAATAAGCAAATAGCACCTGGATGTTTCTTCCGATCACAAAATGTTAAAGTTTAAAGTAAACCAAAAAATGGCATAAAACGAGTTCAAAGTTTATTGAAAAATGTGAATAGTAACAATTTGGGTATTTAGGAGAGAAAAACAGGTACAGCCATTCATAACATAAAATAAAGTTTATGGGTTTTATGCTATGTAATGAATGATTGATAACATAACATAAGCCTAGGTGGTCTGAATCAGGCCATCGTCAGTTACATTACATCGATTTGCCACATATTTTTTGATTTACTTCAAAATTTTTATAGAGGAAGAGAAAATAGAAAAAAACGTTTCCTTGAGGAAAATTTGTTTTTATTGCGTTTTCCTTCTATAACTGGTAGTAGGTAGAGTTTCCAAAATACCGGAAAATTCTAATACCGGTTTTCGGTATTCAAATTTTTTCAATACCGGTATTGCGCGGTATTTGTATGAAACATCTTAAAAATTTGGCTAAATCATTAGAAAACTCAATTTAAACATTTTACAATAGTATATTGCATATTTAAAGCGGAAAGTGAATCTTTTGTGCTCGGAGGCGAAATTTACAGCGCGAGCCGTAGGCTTTAAAAAGATATTTAAATATTTATTTCCTTATTACAGTTTGAAAGCAAACATAGGTATTAATAAAAGATTTAACGTTTGAATATAACCTTTGTTTCTTTGGAACATCGTGTTGTGTTAGTCCAAAATTTATTTTTTAGTTTTTAGTTCGATTTCATTAAAAGTGTGTTTTTAAAAAATTTCTTTTTATTTTTTTCTCTTTCATTTACAAACTTCGAACACAAAAAGAAGAGCATTGCTATGCATTGCTATAGGCTAATGTTTTCAGAAAACTAAATTTTTTTTGTTTTAATCGCCAAAAGTTATGCAACTCTCTGGTTTTTTGTCCTAGAATGAGTAAGATTTGCAGATTGCCATCTTTATTAACTTCTGAAAATTAAAATTTTGAAAACCGTACAAAACCGGCATTGTGATACGGTTTCGGTATTGTAAAAATTTACTTCAATACCGGTTTTCAATACCAATATTGAAAACCGTGGAAACCCTAGTAGTAGGTATCAAAAACCACGAGTGTCATATATGTCATGTATGATATATGTTCAATTTTATGTATCTCATGAACTGCTTGATGGATTTTTGAATTTGGTATTTTAAATTTTTTGTTGTGTCTTAAAAGTTAAGTAAATCCTTTTTAGTAAAAATAATTAAAGGTGTAATTTTTAATGATTTATTATAGGAAATTAAAAAATGAAAAAAATATTAAGGTTTGTTGGGTTAATATTTTTCTACATAATACCAAAGATTTGGATTTTGGCGATTTTTTTGAAAATTATAAAAAATTTAATAAAAAATTTCGCCTTATATACCTAATAAATTTTTTAAAATCCGTCAAGTGGTTCACGAGTCGTCATTTTGAAAATGTTTGAAAACCGTAGCTTAAAAATCTATCCCTAGCTCAAGAACCACTTGACAAAAATGTGCCCTTTTCATTATAAATATAATTAATATTCAAAATGTTGATCATTTGTTATATCCCCTCGGTCCCTCCCCCATTGATATCCTCAATGTTTTTTACATTTTTTCCCATAAATTTAAACCTCCATTAATTTTAAAAAAAAACAAAAATTGGATTTTGGAATTATAAAATTTTTTTAATAAACCTATAAATGAAAAGTGAAATTTTTAAAAATCCAAATCTTTTTTGTTATGTAGAAAAATAATAAAATTCTAAAGTTACAAGGAAAAACTCTCCAACCCATACTATTTTTTAATATTTTATATGAAATTATCAAAAATTGTAACTAATTATTTTTACTGAAAAAGACTTACTTTTACAATTTAATTTTTTTTAGATCTGTCAACTAGTTTTGAGATACATAAAATTAAACATATATGGAAAACGTGATCTAACCCTAGAGGGTTAGTTCTTAAAAATCACATAGTACCTACCGCTTTTGGAGTAAGACTGACGTGTTGCAATTGTTTTGGGTTTTCGAATGAGACGTATAGCAAAACTGAAGTTTTTATGTGTAGCTACAGTGTTAACTTTAAATTAGTTAGTTATTTTAAATTTTGAAATCAAATCCAAATCCCTTGTGTAAACATAAATCAATTTAGTTAATTATACGTATTTCAATTTTTTTGATAATGACGACCATAATCGTCGAAAATTCGGAATTATTTAGTAAATTAATATGAATTGATACATTGATACATACATACATACATACGTACATTGATACATTGATACATACATAAAAAGAAATAAAAAAACTCAATGCAGATGTAATTTAATAATTTACCTATAAAATTCCCGTAAAATAAATTCAGCACGAAATAAATCGTGAAAAAATCAACAGAAAAAACTAAGTTTTTTGAAAAAATATTGCTACGGTTACAACAAAATCATAGCGAAACATAACATAAAATTCTATTCAATTCAAAATAAATGAAGGCAACCTGGGTATCGATTCTGATCGGTTTTGTCATTTTTTGTCTTAAATTTGCCTAATTCTTTAAAAAATATTTTGGCAATCCTGCAAAACCACGCAATATATATATATATATATATATATATATATATATATATATATATATATATATATATATATATATATATATATATATATATATATATATATATATATATATATATATATATATATATATATATAAATATATATATATATATATATATATATATATATATATATATATATATATATATATATATATATATATATATATATATATATATATATATATATATATATATATATAAACTTTGAATAAAGTTTGTGTGTATACATTTTGTTGGCGTAGTAGCAATAATTTCAAAGAGTAGTAATGAGAAATGATTTTCTTTTTTTTTTTAAATATGAATGTAAAAGGATCAGCACTCTAGTTGATCAGCAAAATATAAAAATTAGTATTATATATAAAACAAAGGATATATAAAAATACGCGATCAATTAAGTTTTAAAGGGTGTAAGGTTTCAGGTGTGTCTCTATATTGAACATTATACGGAACAAATATAGATTCAAAAATGTTCACAGTGTTCATGTCGTTTAATATACGCTTTCTTTACTGGTAGGTTATTAAAAAAGATACAAAAAAATTGTAATCGTGATGTCATTCAATGGTCAACAAGGGCAGTTAGAATAGTGACAATACATTCGATGAAGGTGAATACAAACACATTTACAAATTTTAAACATACAGACATTAATTTTTATAAATAGAAGATAATGATTTAAAAAGAATTAAAATTTTATTTTGGAGTTTTGTATTAAACTTCAAGGCAGTACTACGGGTGAATTCATAGGATGAGAAATATTTCTATTTAGTCAACATTCTGAGTCATTGTAGTCATTATTGGTTGTTGCAAATCAATGCGAAACTAACATCTGACACACAGTCAATATATTGCCATATATAGACAACATTAAGGGAATATTAATTTTTTGGATTTTTGTGAGTGATTAAGCTTAAAGTAATTGTTGAAAGTAATATTCCCGACAATAAGTAATTATTGTCGGGTCGGGATTGAACTTATACTTATCAGAGACATCATTCCGACAGACGTTGTCCTGCATGAT
Organism: Diogma glabrata; assembly: GCA_963693315.1. NCBI lineage: Eukaryota > Metazoa > Arthropoda > Insecta > Diptera > Cylindrotomidae > Diogma > Diogma glabrata. Next base: position 216,704,748 of record OY856188.1, on the reverse strand, counting down.
ATTTCAAGCGATTAGGATATTAAACAAAGTATGAAATGAAAGACAAATAATATAATAATTTCATTATTCTTTATTTTGAAATAACATCAATTTTTCTAAAAACAATTCGTTATAATCAATATTGTTGGTTTAATTTTATCTTAATGCAAGTTGATGAACAATATTTTTAGTCAATTCCTGAGGAGTATAAATGAATAAATTTGATGGTTTTCCAACGCGAGAACACGCCACATATAATTGGCCATGTGAAGAGACCGGATTTTTTAGATCCAACCCACAAATCGACATTGTTTGACCTTGAGACTTATTAATAGTCATGCCAAACTCCAAGCGAATTGGAAATTGCAGACGTCTGAACGGAATGGGTGAGTCTGAAGGGATCATTAGGATTCGTGGCAGAAGAACAACTCCACCTTCAAATTAGCCGTTCAAAACTGTAGCTTCAAGAACATTGCCCAAAGTTTTTTATGACTAATCTTGTACCGTTGCATAGCTTAGGTGGATTTAAATTCCGAGGCAAAATTATTGGTGAGCCAATTTTTAATCGCAAGTTATGTGGTGGCATTCCTGGTAAATCCAGCGAATTAAAAAGTTCAACAGGATAGTTGACTGCTTCGTCAGGATCGGTAACAGTGTCGATCGATTTGAACAATATCACATTGCCGGGTAATGACTGTTATTTTGAAGTTAATAGCGTCAACATCGATATTTTTTGCGGCTAAAATAGCTTGTTCACGAAGCTACGCATGATTAATTTAATTAGCAGCGCCATCTGCCTGGTTGATTTGTGAATCTAAACCATCCTGGGCGTCACCCAAACACATACAAAAAATTCACTCAAATCGGTCCAGCCGGTTGAGAGGAGTTCAGTGACAATACCGACTGCAGCGCCATCTGCAGAGCTGATTTGTGAATCTAAACCATTCAGGGTGCCACCCAAATACAAACGAAAAAAATCATTCAAATCGGTCAAGCCGTTTAGGAGGAGTTTGGTAACAATACCGACTGCAACGCCATCTGGCGGGCTGATTTGTGAATCTAAACGATCCAGGACGCTACCCAAGCGCATACAAAAAAACTCATTCAAATCGGTTCAGCCGTTTAGGAGGAGTTCAGTGACAATACCGACTGCAGCGCCTCTGCCGGCTGATTTATAAATTTAAACCATTCGGGGCGCCACACAAACGCACACAAAAAAATTCATTCAAATCGGTCCAGCCGTTTAGGAGGAGTTCAGTAACAATACCGACTGCAGCGCCTCTGCCGGGCTGATTTATAAATCTAAACCATTCGGGGCGCCACCCAAACGCACACAAAAAATTTCATTCAAATCGGTCCAGCCGTTTAGAAGGAGTTCACAGTCATATACACGTACAGTAGAATTATATATATAAAGAAGATATATATATATATATATATATATATATATATATATATATATATATATATATATATATATATATATATATATATATATATATATATATATATATATATATATATATATATATATATGTATATATAACTAAAACATTAAAACATTTAAATTATACTAATTTCTTTCAGACAAATGTTTATTATTTAGTTTTTGTATTGTGTAAATCAGTAAAAACAACATTATATTTTGTCTAACTTTTGTCTAAACGTTGATAAATAATTGACAAAACCGTTCAGAATCGACACCCGACAAAATTACGGAAACAAATTCATAATCAACAATCATCAACAGAATAAAAAAATATCAATAATGAACATGAAACACATAGAATTGTTAAGCCAATTCGTCTTATACACTTCATATCCTAATATTTTCGGACTCTAAGAGTCCTTTGGGATAATTGTTTATCCACGACTACTAAAGAATATATGCTTTCCATGCGTATGTTTTCCATTGTAACTGTATTCATTCTACAACTAGTGAATTTGATTAAAATTCTTTAACAGCTCTATAGTTTATTAAATATTCCCCTAACAAATTAAACAACAAACTTGTTTTGTTTTTCGCTATCTTTGATGTTTTTATATCAATATGGCGATACAAATTTTTGCATGAAAACTGGAAATTAAACGAAATATTTTACAGTCGTGGATAAAATAGCATCTTGTATTCGCTTAGGATTATGGCAATTCTTCACTCGGATGATTCCCTCCACTCGCTACGCTCGTTTCGGGAAACTTTATCCTCGTGAAATTGCCTTCATTCTAAGCTCATACAAGAATCTACTATTCTTAACTAAACTTACTAAATAATTAACATAATTTTTAAGCCTACTAAATGGCAATACATATTTTTTTTTTATCATGGGAATAAAACTAAGCTATTTAAACAGTACAGTACATAGCAGAAATAAAATCAAAATAATAAAATGTTTATGAACGGAAAGTGATAAAAATTGAACATTATGAACGGTTTTTCCAAACACTTAAAAAAACTAATTAGTGAAAAATTAATCTAAGGATATTAAAGGCTTAAGAATTATGGATTTTATTTTCTAATATTAAATAGTGCGGGCTGGAAAATGGAAACTGGACCTCTGTTGTTGTTGATTAAGTTTTCATTTTCTTTTTGCGGTATGTATAGTAAGATTCTATTATTTGCGATTACCTCGAACTTGGTGTTTTAAATTTAAATTGCTAATGTCAATTTTATGGTTGTTTTCCACAATATTGTTGTCAGTATCGGAATCCGTTTATTTCAGCTATTTGTTTTATTTTTCTTTTCTTGAAAACAAATAGTTGAAATAAACGGATTCGGCAGTCATCACATTGACAACATGATTAAAACAGCAAGAGGAAGAAAATCATAGCTTACACCACTTCATTAAAACCAATGAAAAAATTAAAGAAACGGGAAAAAATTAAGTTATGACCGGCGTGTCTCTACGAATCTTAAAACATCTTTGAACGTTTTAAGGTAGATTTAGTACCGAAGACCGATCAAAAACTGTCCTCTGTCCTTACAAATAATAGAGACAAGATTCCAAAAAACCACAAAAATGAAGTTTATGAAATTATTTGCCAAGGATGTGAAAAGTCGATAGAATCATTAAAAAGGAAAATACACATTAGGTTCAAATAACAATAAAAATCAAATAATAATAATACAAATGTCAAAATTCACTATGGAAAACTAGCCGTAGTCAACCATATTGTGGGAAATAACCATCAAATTGACATTAGCAGTTACTTCGGTCTGAAAGACCTAAGTATTACATTCATGAGCTCAAAGTGAAATGCTTGCCCCACTTTTTTGGCATTTCTCGACGTTTTAGGACCTACTGATTCTAAAAAAGCCAAAAAAAAATGTGTCTGTCGGTAGGCCGGCCGGCCGTCCGTCATTACCTACGCTGCAGGGAAAACGGCTGGAGGGATTTCAAATTTTTTTCTAAAAATAGGTATTCACAAGAGACAGGTCCGAAAGGACGCTGTGTTGGATAACTGTACCGGAAGTGTGTCAAAAAAATCATTATGTGTGTCAAAAATCGCAAATTTTCATATTTTTGGCTTAAAAAACGTTCATTTTAAGTGATTACGAGTAGGAACATTAATTTTGGAGAAATCTTGATGGTAGGGATTGGTATGTGAGATCAAAAACTATATTATTGCATTATAAGTTTGTCAAAAAAATGTTGTCAAGTGTGTCAAAAGAAAGATTTTTATTTATTTTTTACTCAATTTTTTGGAAAAAAATAAAATTGTTTGTTTGAAATGAAATTTTATTATTATTATTGAGAATTATGGCATTATAAGTTTGTCAAAAAAATGTTGTCAAGTGTGTCAAAAAAAAGATTTTTATTTATTTTTTTACCCAATTTTTTGGAAAAAAAATAAAATTAATTGTTTGTTTGAAATAAAATTTTATTATTATTATTGAGAATTATGGCATTATAAGTTTGTCAAAAAAATGTTGTCAAGTGTGTCAAAAAAAGATTTTTATTTATTTTTTTACCAAGTTTTTTGGAAAAAAAATAAAATTAATTGTTTGTTTGAAATGAAATTTTATTATTATTATTGAGAATTATGGCATTATAAGTTTGTCAAAAAAATGTTGTCAAGTATGTCAAAAGAAAGATTTTTATTTATTTTTTTACCAAATTTTTTGGAAAAAATAAAATTGTTTGTTTGAAATGAAATTTTATTATTATTATAGAGAATTAAGGCATTATAAGTTTGTCAAAAAAATAATATCAAGTGTGTCAAAAAATGATTTCATTTATTTTTATAGCCAAAAAAAAATGTAGCTGTTTTTATGACGTGTATTTGAAAATGAAATTGGACATGGAAATTTTAGAATTTGTTATAGTTTTTGAAATATTTTTGGAATTTTGAAAAAGTTTGTATTTTTGATTTTGTAATCATTTTTACAATATTTTTAGAATTTCGGAAAAAATTTTAAATTTTGATTTTGTAAGAATTTTTTTAATATTTTTAGAATTTTGAAAAATTCTTAATTTTGGATTTTATTATAATTTTTGGATTTTTGAAAAAATTTCAATTTTTGGTTTTGTAATATCTTTTGCATTATTTTTAGAATTTTGGAAAAAATTTGAATTTTTAAGAATTTTTGGATTATTATTGGAATTTAGAAAAGTTACTTCGGTCTGAAAGACCTAAGTATTACATTCATGAGCTCAAAGTGAAATTCTTACACCCACTTTTTTGGCATTTCTCGACGTCTTAGGACCTACTGATTCTAAAAAAGCAAAAAAAAATAAAATGTATGTCTGTCTGCCGGCCGGCCGTCATTACCTACGCTGCAGGGAAAACCACTGGAGGGATTTCAAAACATTTTTTTTCTAAAAACAGGTATACTCAAGGGACAGGTCCAAAAGGACGCTGTGTTCGATAACTGTAGCGGAAGTGCGTCAAAAAAATCGTCAAGTGTGTCAAAACAAGAAAATTTGTATATTTTTTGCTTAAAAAACGTTCATTTTAAGTGATTACGAGAAGGAACATTGAATTTGGAGAAATCTTAATGGTCAAGATTGGTATGTGAGACCAAATTCTAGATTATTGCATTATAAGTTTGTCAAAAAAATGTTGTCAAGTGTGTCAAAAGAAAGATTTTTATTTATTTTTTTACCAAATTTTTTTGAAAAAGAAAAAAATAAAATTAATAATTTGTATGACGTGAAAATATATTATTATTAAAGAGAATTATGGCATTATAAGTTTGTCAAAAAAATGTTGTCAAGCGTGTCAAAAAATGATTTCATTGATTTTTTTAGCCAATTTTCTGGGAAAAAAAATGTAGCTGTTTTTATGACGTAAATGTAATTGAAAATGAAATTAGGCATGGAAGTTTTTGAATTTGTTATATTTTAGGTAGATTTCATATAAAAATCTACCTATTGGTATGTGCTTCATCTCGGAATTTCGGAAAAATGTTGGTGCCAAACGACTATATATGATAAGCGGAGACGGAAAATCAAAATGAAAAAAAAATTTATATATATATATATATATATATATATATATATATATATATATATATATATATATATATATATATATATATATATATATATATATATATATATATATATATATATATATATATATATATATAACGATATGAGATATAACGGAATTTGGCGGCACTCTCACGGTCGCATTTTTCGACCTACACCAAAATAATTTTTTGTGTGGGTTTCGGCAAATAATGTCTTGGACAAGTTCGTGAACTGGCCATATCCGGGTACCAGTTAAGCGGCTAGAGCCTAAAATGTCGAATAATCTAGGGCGCTATAACTTCCGTTTGAATCATAATATTTTAATTAAATTTATAAATATTGAATATTTGAACATATTTCTATCATTTTTATCCAAATGACAACTTTGACGTTCCAGGTTCTTGCAAAATCAGCTGTTTTAAAAATTTGCCAATCTTTTTTGTCCTTGATCTAGCTGAAAATGGCAAGCTCACACTTGAAAACTTTTTTACACAAAGTTTCAATATAAATCTTTCCAAAATTTAAAAAAAAATAGTTCCGGTCTAAAGGTTGAGGCCCCAGGTCTGTTGAAATGAAAACAAACGCAAAAGGCAATGATTTCATCATGTTTGAGTTTATGTTATTTAAATTCGTCTTAACTTTTAAGACAATTTTTAAACTATAGCCTCACAAAATTCCAGCTTTCTAACCCAAAAGGTTCCATTTTTATAAGCAATATAATGCACCTATTACAGACAAATCTTAAGCCATTTAATACCAAAGGAAAATTATCATATGCTCTTTTGTTTGTATTTTTAATTTTTTTTCACAAAGTAAACCATGAACATATTTGAAAAAAGATTAAATGAGAACAAAAAAATACAACACAAAGATGATTTTAAATTAAAATTGTTTAATAATATTTGATTATAAATTATGTGTGATGGTATAATTGTAGTTGTCACGTGGTTCTTTTGATCTTTGTTGGACGTTTGTTTGATCTTTGGTGGATTTAATATGTTATGACTAATTTTAACCAAATTAAACAAAACTGTTCCGAAATCGCATAAAGTAGTTTCGGTTAATGTACTAAATGTCTTTTGTGAAATTTGTTGGATAATTCCGTTTCTATTTAGTTTTTTGATTTCAACTAATTTGATACATTGATTCTACTTGTATGCATATCTGTCTGATCAAGAAATCTACCTTTTTCTAGCGGATATACCTGCCGCTGGACTTTTTTTGAAATATTTTTGGAATTTTGAAAAAAGTATGTATTTTTGATTTTGTAATAATTTTTGCAATATTTTTAGAATTATGAAAAACGTTTTAATTTTTGATTTTGTAAGAATTTTTGGAATACTTTTGGAATTATGAAAAATTTGGCTTTTCTCTGTTAATAATATTGAGCTTTACTTTTAATATTTTTTTTTGTGTGATATTTTTCATGTACTTACTATACATATTAGTTATTTAGCTTGTTTGTTACTTTTTAATTTTGTTTTTTTATGTTTTTTTTTTTTTTTTTACCATTTTTTATGGAGATTTTACTACAAGTGTTCGTTTGTTACACTTCAAAATGCTCCTACTTATTTCATTTCAATTACAAATTTAATTATTATCTGGCATTTGTTTATTTAACTATTGTATGGTTATAAAATTTTTTTGTAAATTACTGTATACGATTTTTATTTGTTTTTGATTAAAATAAAGATTAGCATTATTATTATTATTTTAAATTTTTGATTTTTTATCAGTTTTGGAATTTTGAAAAAAGTTTCAATTTTTGATTTTGTAATAATTTTTATTATATTTTTAGAATGTTGAAAAAAGTTTGAATTTATTCTAATTTTTGCAATATTTTTGGAATTTTGAAAGAAATATGAATTTGTGATTTTGTAATATTTCTCGAATCGCTGAATTGAAGGTTTTTGAATAGTTTGCTGAAAATGAAAACGAAATTGGACATGGACATTTTTGAATTTGTTATAGTTTTTGAATATTTTTGGAATTTTGAAAAAGTTTCAATTTTGATTTTGCAAGAATTTTTGGAATATTTTTAGAATTTTAAAAAATTTTAAATTTTTGATTTTATTATAATTTTTGTAATTTTGGAAAAAGTTTCAATTTTTGATATTGTTATAATTTTTGCAATAGTTTTAGTTTTGTAAAAGTTTGAATTTTTGAATTTTTAAGAAATTTTGGAATATTATTAGATTTTAGAAAAAGTTTAAATATTTGATTTTATTCCAGTTTTTGGAATGTTTTTAGAATTTAAAAAAAAAATTTTTAATTTTATATATATTTTTAGAATTTTCAACACAGTTTCAATTTTTGAATTTTTAAGAATTTTGGAATATTATTAGAATTTAGAAAAAGTTTAAGTATTTGATTTTATTCTAATTTTTGGAATATTTGGAATTTTGAAAAAAGTTTCAATTTTTGATTTTGTATAATTTTTGCAATATTTTCAGAATTTTTGAAAAAAGTTTAATCTTTGATTTTGTAATAATTTTTGGAATATTTTTAGAATTTTAGAAAAAGTTTGATTTTATTTATATTTTACAATATTTTTGGAATTTTGAAAGAAATATGAATTTGCGATTTTGTAATATTTTCTCGAAACACTAAATGGAGAGGTTTTTGAGGAGTTTGCTGAGTGTAACTAAAAACCATGTCCGCATAAAAGTTTTTTGCCGAAAAATAAATCAAAATCCTTAACCCAGACATAAGACTTGATATCTCAGAGCTGTGAGATTTCAGCCCCTCCATATTTTAAATTTAAAACACCAAGTTCAATTTTGATCACCTTCCGTTCAATAAACATTTTTTTATTCGTCTACATATTAAAATGTTACTTTATGACTGTGATTTGCGGCCTTAAAGTGTAGCTTTTTAACCATATATTTTGTTGTCATAGTTACATCCAAAAAAGTAAAACACATTTGTATATGGGTAGTTCTACAAACATAGGAATTTTGGACGGCTCTGCTTATTTCGTATATTAATATGAAAAAGGGTAGCGAAATCCTAAATTCGACGTCCACGCCGTGCTGCCTGGGTAATGCTGACAGAATTAGGTTGGTGTATTGGAGACAAGCAGAGTAAAAACTGCTTAGTCAATGACGCTACATCACGGCGAATTGGCGCCTTACAACCAATGCGACTCAAGCGTCTGTTCTCCATGTCAGGGGCGGCTTGGAGCGGGCGTCTGTCTTGAATCAAGCGGCTCGCTATATAAACGTGTCAAAAGGTTGTTTCTGGTAACCTTAAGATGCAGAACGGACCCATTCACGACAATTTGGGTTGGGCCTAAGGTTAACACCCTGACCCCGGAAAAAAACTAATATGTTAAATTTGGTGATCAGAAAAAGAAAAACAGACCCGGACAACAAAACAGAATTTTACCTGGACGTGAAAAAGGACCAGACTACCGAATCGGAACGTGGAACGTGCGCAGCCTGAGCGCTCCTGATGCTCTTATAAGTCTGGAAACAGAGGCTGAGAGGTATAGGATGGATATTATTGCTCTACAAGAAATTAGACAGCCGATAATCGGAAAACAAGATTTGGATAGTCACTCTCTATACTGTAGTGGTCATCCTTCTCGAAGAGAATTTGGTACTGGCTTTCTTGTTGGTGCACGTATACAAGAAGCCGTGATGAAATTCATCCCGGTCAGTGAGAGGATCTGCTACCTACGTGTACGTGGTACATATAACAATATTTCTCTTATTGCCGTGCATGCACCTACTGAAGCTAAGACCGTCGACGAGAAGGATAATTTCTACATAGCACTGGAAGAGGTTATGAAACAAACACCAACACGCGACTTCATTATGGTTCTTGGTGACTTTAATGGACAGGTTGGAGGAGATATCTCTTATGGAAATGTGGTGGGTCCCAACAGCCTGCATTTGAATTCGAATGATAATGGTGAGAGAATGACTGAGTTTGCATTATCAAATAATTTGAGAATTGCCAGTACGTTCTTTCCGCATCGATCGATTCATAAACAGACTTGGGTCTCACCGAATGGAAACACTCGAAATCAAATTGATCACGTTCTAGTAACAGCACGTTTCTTTTCGAGCGTTCGGGATGTGCGATCCTTTAGAGGTGCATACATTGGAAGTGATCACTTCCTTGTATGTGCAACGATAAGGTTCCACTTCCCAAATCCAGGCATTCCAAAATTCAATCAACGGAATCGTTTTAACATCTCATCATTAAAGAATGCTGAAACAGAAGAGAGATATCAAATCCATATTGCCGAAACATTGGAGAAATCAGAAACCATTAATGGAGACATCGATAAGTCATGGTATTTGCTCAAAGATGCTGTTTTAAGCGCTGCTGAGGGAATACTTGGACGACCACAGAACCACTCCCAGAAGCCATGGATGGATCAAGCATGTCTTGACGCTATTCAATACAAAAGAGATTGCTATCTGAAGTGTCTACAAGGACGCAATACCAGGTCCACGAAGGAGAACTATAAACTGGCAAGACAAGCCGTTACAAAGCTATGTAGACGAACGAAGAGAGAATGGTGGAAGAGACAGTGTGAGGAGATTGAAAGCTTCAATAAGGAACATCAATCGCGTAACTTCTTTCAACAGGTTAAAACCTTAAGGAAGGGCCCTCAAACTAGATCGACTGCTATTCAAAACGAAGATGGGGAGCTACAAGTAGACCTTAAAAATATTTTAGATACTTGGGCCGCTTATTTTGAGAATCTTCTCAACTTAAGTGACCAGCAACAAGTCGGGCGACGAGCAAAGCTTATTCGTGCGTCAAAGGTACATGTAGACGAACCCACCAAAGAGGAATTCGATGCGGCGCTGTCAAAATTAAAATGCAATAAAGCACCTGGTATCGACGATATAACATCCGAAATGATTGTACATGGTGGCGAAACTCTATCCTCAAGATTGTTTGAACTTGTTCAAATGATCTGGAGGACTGAAACCATGCCACAGGACTGGAACAAAGCTATGCTGATACCAATCCATAAAAAAGGTAATCGCCTACAATGTGCAAACTACAGAGGAATCGCTCTCCTCTGCACAGCATATAAGATCTTTTCCTACATTTTGCTATCCAAAATCAATCCTTTTGCTGAACAACTGTTTGGAGAATATCAGTGTGGTTTCCGGCGGGGCCGAGGTACCACCGATGCACTTTTCTCGATAAGGATGATTTTGGAAAAGTGTCGAGAGTTCAACATACCTGTGCACCAACTTTTCATTGATTTCAGGCAGGCCTACGACTCTCTCGAACGAGAGACTCTATGGTCTGCTCTGGTGTCAATGGGAATTCCTGGTAAACTGGTATCACTATGCAAAATGACAGTACAGAACTCTCAATGATGTGTGCGAGTAGAGAACGAAATATCAAAATTTTTTAAAGTCGACTCCGGATTAAGACAAGGTGATGCTATCTCTCCTATACTTTTTAATCTAGCCTTGAAATATGTGTGCCGTCAAAAGAAACTACCGACTAATAACAATATCTTGTCAATAAACTCAGTACAGATGATTGCTTACCCTGATGATGTTGTCATCCTCGGCCGAAGTGAAGCTGTTATGAGTGAGACTTTCAAGTCGCTTGAGAGTGGTGCTAGGAAAATTGGTCTGCAAATTAACTACAATAAAACCAAACATATGAATGTTTCAAGAGAGGCTGAGAAGAAAGATTTGATGTGCGGCGATGAACGAATTGAGGGAGTTGAATCTTTTAAATATTTGGGATCAATGCTTGACTCAAACAACAGCATACTTACAGATATTAAAGCTCGAATCGCTGCAGGTAATCGAACTTTCTACTCAATTAAACCTCTCCTTGGATCACCGTATGTATCAACCAACACCAAGCTCAAGTTATACAAGACATTGATTAGACCGGTTGTGATGTATGGGTCACAAACGTGGACCCTTACACAAAATGACGAATCGCATTTATCTGTATTTGAGCGTAAGATCCTACGCTACATTTTTGGTCCACTTAAGACAGACGATGGAGAGTATAGAACCCGGTATAACTTTGAGATCAGAGACCTTCTTGAGGGTCCTGATATAATAGGTTGTATCCGTTCTAACAGGATTGCTTGGTTTGGGCATGTTCTACGAGCCGATTCACAGTCTGGAATGATTAGAAAAATGTACGTTAGTACCCCAGGGAGTGGTAGACCGCGAGGAAGACCACGACTACAATGGGAGACTGACGTAATAAACGACCTTAAAAAAATCGGCTGCCATGGTAACTATGTCGCTGTTGCGAATGACCGTGGTGAATATTCGAAGCTGATTAGCCTGGTAACGCTCCTACATGGAGCATGAACGCCTTAAAAAAAAAAAAAAAAAAAAAAAAAAAAAAAAAATATGAAAAAAAAAATTTTGTTTTCACATGAAATTTGTAAACCTTAACTATGTCTAGCTGGTCACCCAAAATAAACCCGTTTCGAAATATACGTCTTAGAATAAAAATTATTCAAAACGTCAAATTATCAGTCCCCTGGCGTGTCCCACCTTGAAATTCAAAGCTGGTAAATTAAATAATCAATGATTCTAAGTGTGTAGAGACAAATTTACTCTGTATTAATAATTTTGAATAATGATGCTTTAATAATGTGTAAATAATCATAACATTACTCTATATTTAATATTAGATATATCCTATTAAAGTTTGTCCCACCAATTTGTTATTATTCTCCTGTCCAATCAAAACACATTGAAAATATTGGAAATTCATATTTCTATCAAGTTATCGCTCGTCACAGGAATTAATTAAAGTTCAATAAATATAATATTGCAAGTGTTTTACTTAGTCCGAGGTTTTATCAATCAAAACAGTCATCATTACTAGCAAGATCGTGTGTTGTCCAGTCAAATTATCAGTCCCCTGGCAAGCATTTTCGTAAAAAGTATTTTAATTACAGGTAATTTTGTAATTTTATACGTCGTGAATATATATTGCCTTGGTATAGAATCCGTTTATTTTTTTTTTTAGACGTAATTTTGTCATTTTTAAGCGAAATACTGATAAATTATCAGTCCCCTGTTCTCAGTCCCCTGGAAGATTTATATGCGGGCAGACTTAGATAAATGTTTATTTCGTATTTTGAGATAATATTGAGACAATTTGAGTTAATTTAGGATTAAGAAGGATATTTTTTAATTTTGACTCTTGTATTTTTGTGTTTTTTTTTTTTTGTTTTTTTTTTTTTTTTTGACGGGCCACATTCAGAAACGTTGAAGGAACGTCATCAACTTTAACTAAAACTAGTTGCCAGAACTTATACGCAAAAAACATGTCGTGCCGTAATTAGCTCCATTTTCTTCCTTCGTGTGTAGAACTACCCATATGTTTAAATTCTATAAAAAATCGAAATTTTTATCAAAGCACCCATTTAATTCAAAATTTCATTATCCAATTAAAATATTTGTTATTGTTATAGTTATACAATTATTTTGAAAAAAATAACAAATATTTAGTCAAAGGTTACGTTTTCAATATATTTTTATTTCAAAATTTATGCAAATTTGTAATTTTTAATTTAGAATAAACATTTTTTTTTTAAATATTTTGCTTGCGGCGAATAAAAAATAGTACATGACGCACGGACGTAAGCTATTTTGGACTCAATGTGGGTGGAAATCTCGGCTACTCCACATTCGTCCAAAATCTTTAGCTTTAAGTCCTTGCATCATAATGTACTACATATATTACTTTGATTTTATTTCTTTTATGTACTGTATAAATAATTTAGTTTGACTGCAAAGATTAAAAAAATTATGTATTGTCATCTAGCAGTCTTAAAAACTATATTAATTCTTTAGTAAGTTTAGTTTAGAAACAATTATCCAAGATTAGGATATCTATTTAAATAAAAGTCGAGTGTCTGTTTGTCTGTCTGTTTGTTCGTTCGGGATAAGCTTCGAAACGGCTTAATCGATTTAGATGAAAGTTGACATATATAAAGAAAGGAATGTCAGAAGTATAATAGACTACTTTTGTCTATAGAATTTTATAGAATTTTTGATTTCTAGCAACTCCGGTACTTAATTCATAGCAACAAATTTGATTTTCGTAAGAGTTTGCCTAAATGTTGATTACATTTTAATTTGGTTTTAATTGTTCTAAAGTATTCATTAAAATTGTTTTGTTGTTTAAAAGCATTTATTCGTTGGAGGGAAAGTTTTTTCTTGATTTTAATTGTTAAATTTTTATAATTAACACTGTTTGTTGTTGGCACTTGGCGTATACATAATAACATAATGTCAATCTCTTGTTACTTTACGCAAATAACTTATTGAATAAGTTTAATAAAAAATTAAAGAAAACAAAGCTTTTATGTAGATTTCATATAAAAATCTACCTATTGCAATGACCGTCATCTCGGAATTTCGGAAAAATTTTGATGCCAAACGACTATATATGTCGAAAAAACAAAAAAAAAAAATTGTATATATATATAACGATATGAGGTATAACGGAATTTAGCGACACTCTCACGGTCGTATTTTTCGACTTAGACCAAAAACTTTTTCTGAGCGTGTTGCGGCAAACAATTTCTTGGATAAGTTTGACAACTGGTCATATCCGGGTACAGGTTAAGAGTCTAGAGCCTTAAAACTGTCAAAAACAAAGCGTTATAACGGCCGTTTGGGGAAAAGTATGTAAACAAAATTTAATAATATTAATTATTTGAACATATTTCTATCATTTTTTAAAAATCCAGATATCTGCAATAAAAGGTTCTTTAGCTATCTGCAATAAACTGTGTGAAGTACAACGGCATTTAGCGGCACTTTCACGGTCGCATTTTTTCACTTACGCTAAAAATATTTTCTGGGTATATTGCGGTAAACAGTCTTCTGAATATGTTTGACAATTGGCCATATCGGGGTACAGGTTAAGTGTCTAGAGCCCAAAATCTGTATAATATAATTTTTATTTTTAAAGTTTGTTTAATGCTTCTGTTTTTAATTAGTGTTTTTTATAAAGTGATCTGATAAATCCGATTCTAATTGCACACATAACTGTCTGATCCCGAAATCTACCAATTTCTAGCGGATATACCTGCCGCTCGGACTTTTTTTTAATTCTACTGTTACTCTATATATATTTCAGCTTGTTTGGCCATCTTCTGGAGTAAACAGTAAAATTAAAAAAAGCTGAGTTTTCTTTAATTTTTTATTAAACTTATTAAATAAGTTATTTGCGTAAAGTAACAAGAGATTGACATTATGTTACTTAAAAAGCAAGAATTTCTCATTTGTTGTTTATGAGGATTTTGTTTTAGAGAGGAATTAGATTGTGTGTTTATAAAATTTGCTTTTTGTGTGTCTATCAAATTTGCTTTTTATCTCTTATTTTATTTTTATTTTCTCTATCTTATCATGAAATAGTGGCATATGTCATATTTTATATGTGACAGGATTTATAGTTTATTTATCTATTATTTAACAAAAAATATAAAATAAAACACAAAAATAAGATTTGCGTCCATTAACTTCCTTAAAACGCATGTTGTTGTGGGACCTAGGTCTTAAAAGGTTTTATGTGTTGTTGTGACACATACTGTAATGCCTACTACACAACACATTTTATTAAAAAAATGTACATATTTCGTTTATTTATTTCGAGAGAAATTTGTATTTTGTTGTATATGTTTTAATCGTAATATTATTTGGAGAGGGATTAGAATGTATTGTAAGTGTTAAGTCTCATTGACGCATAAATAGTATCATCTGATCATTTATAATTTTATTGTTCCTATATATCAATACTGTAGCGTCAAAAAGATTAAATTTATTGCGTAGCTATTGTTTTTGATTTATCTTTGAATCGTTATAATTAGTTATATTTTTGAATTATTTTAGAATTATTTTGGGATATTTTGAAATTATTTAGGAATCATAATAAATAGTAAATTTTTAAAAATATTTTGAAATTGTTAGAAATTGTGATATATTGGAATTATTATTTTTTATTATCTTCCTCCGTACGCCAACGTCCTAGGGTCGACGTAGGATATGCATATGTTGTTGCTGTATCAAATGAAAAGATTAAGAGTTCGTTGTTGTGCACTCTCAATCGCACTCTTAAACGTACTCTTAATCTTTTCATCCAACTTTGATACAGCAACAACATATACATATCCAGTATCCTATGTCGACCCTAAGATACAGCGTTGGCATCCGGGGTAGGCAGGGGGGGGAACGAAACCCGCGGGATATCCCTAGTTTTAAATAAAGATTTTTGAAGTGTATAAGACGAATTGTTTTAATCTATTTTTATTATAACTTTAAGTAGCTCATTCAACAAGTTTACAAATTTCTATAGAATTGCAGTTGTTCTTCTCGGAAGGGTCAAAACCGTTTTTTTGGATTTGTTGTCTATAACCTTTTTTACAGTTCGGTAACTGGTCAAGACATAAATGACGAATTCATCGCAATTATGTAACAATCATTAAATTATGTATTAGTACAACAAATGCATCAGCATCATCTATAAATTTCATATACCAGAAAAGTTAATTTAATGTTAATATAAATCAAAACCCCCGGTATAGAAGCCATCTACATTTTTTAGCACAATAAAAATCGTGAACTTGTAGCGCCATTTTGAAATTAAAACTCAATATAAAAAAAATTCAAAAAATCGCCATAACGCTCATAACGCCATCTGGAAAAATAAAACTCCATATAAAAAAAATTCAAAAATATTTAATCAAAAACACTAATCCAATTTTTTGCATATGGCAATGTTCATTGTTTATTGCAAATGGCGTGAAAGTGTATGGCTATGATATATCGGGGGTTTTGTATAAATGCACAAAACTGTTAATATAAATATTTGAATTCTGTTCCCAGTATTTTGTATATTGTTTGTAATTAATTTAATTGTAATAGATTAAAAATATGATGTGTTAGTTAATTAAGTAAAGTTCTATAAAATGTTATTTATAATTTTTTATAACAAATTGTCAAACAGGAAAAACTTTGCGCTTTTTTCTGTCTCTTGTTAATCAACCTTTGTAAGAACAACATCAAATAAAAATAATTAAACAAAAAATAAAGTTTATTCAAAGGAAGAAGGAAGAAATAATATTCCAGTATTAGTTTACCAGAGATCGTGTTTCATCTCCCGTTTATCAAAGGGCTGCAACAATTTCAACTTTAGCTTCACGCCAATTCAGTAACATTATTTGTTATTTTGGAACATTCCGGATTAAAGATGTGTAGAATAACGATTTTTCTAGATTGTACGAAATTTAGTACTTAAACAGGTATTTTAGGCAGAATTGAATTAATTGTAAACGAAACGGTGTACCGTGCATATAAAATCGTGTAAATAAAAGTTATTTTTAAATTTCATTGTGAATAAAGTTTTAAGTGTTTGATGTATGTTGTTTGTGTTGCAGTTTATGATTTAGAAATTATAACGCTGGCGCTGCACTTGTTCTTTATAATTTATTTAACAAACAATATACAATTATTGTACTTAATTTTTAATGCAACAATTTAACTGTTTTTAACCGACTTCAAAAAAGAAGGAGCTTGTGTTTCACTTTGGGTTTTTTATGTCTATTGATACTTGTTCACCAATTTCTCAAAAACGCCTCATACGATTTGGATGATTTAAATTGCATTCTATTAAGGTAAACTTGAAAATTATTCCGCATTTTTTTTCTTTCTATGACGTACCATACCAATACCATTTTTCAGAAATTGGAAAAAACTGTATTTTTTTTGCCTGTTCACCGATTTCTCAAAAACGACTCTTTTGATTTGGATGATTTAAATTGCATTCTATTAAGATAGATGCCGAGATGGTCCCATATTTTTTCTATAACGTAAAAAATACCGTTTTTCAGAAAATTGAAAAAACTGTATTTTTCTATATATATTCGCCGATTTCTCGAAAACGACTCATTCCATTTGAATGGTTCTGTATTCTATTTGGATAGATTTCGAGAAAGTCCCGTATTTTTTTCTAAGACGTGAAAAATACTGTTTTTCAGAAAATTTCAAAAACCCGTATTTCTTTTGTATTTTCGTCGATGCCTTCGAAACCGCACATTGTATTTGGATGGTTTGAGCTGTATTACATTGCTATAGATTCCGAGGTGGTCCAATATAATTTTCTATGACAGGAAATATGCAGTTTTTTTTAAATCGAAAAACCGTTGATTACTTGATTGTCATTAATGAATACTTTCCGGGATTTAAAGTTATTTCTGCAAAAACGCTTTCTTAACCGACATTTGGTTTTATACGCGCTAAAAATGAAAAAATAAAAAAGTTTAAACTAAAAATAGAACCGACTTAAAAAAACAGCAAAAAGTGAAAAATAACTCAATTGTGACTTTTAGAGACAAAAATACAGCAAGTATTATAAAAACTATAAGTCGGTTCTATTTAGTCGGTTATAAGTCGGTTCTATTTTTTTTTTTAAATTTTTATTTTAAAATCGCACTGATTTTAATTATTCACATTAACTTGTTACAAATTTAGTAATGCAGTAAAAGCTCGATAGCATGTGTACGAATAAAATAATTTTATTTCTTACCGTCAACCAAAATTGGTAAAGAAAATTCATTGTACCGAAATTTGTTCTTTTGAATTAATTAATTGATTAATTAATTAATTGGATGGCGCTATAATGAGACTTTGTCGATCATTATTTAGATGGTTGGTGTCACGAGTAAATGATCGTTTGATCGTTTATGTTTGTAGAGATTAAAATTTAAATTAGAGATTTAAATTTTAATATATTAACCTGAATCCCAATTGTTCCTATTAGTCTAAGTATAATAATATTTCTAGTCAACATAAAAACAAATGAATTATAAACAAACAATATTCAAAGGACTGTTAATAGGGAATGTACTAAGTGGAAAGGGACTACACAGTGAAAATAAAATATTTTTGTTTGCTAATAATCTATGAATGTACCCAATATATTAGGTAGAAATTAGGTAATGAGAAAATCAACTTTTTCTGATATCAAAAAATCCTAAAAGATCCAATAACCTAGCACGAACCTACTTCATTTTCTACAAACAAAATTTAAACACACTGTAACGTTTAAAATATTGAATTTTATCCATCGTAATTGAATTTTTTAACTTATCTCGAAATAAATGTTACACAAATTAGTAGAAAAGCAGAAAATAAATTAAATGATATCGTCTACCGAGTTTAACATTTTCCAACATAAAGCATTATTACATATTCGAATAAAAGTAAAATAATTATTTCCATAGTCAATAATTAATAGTCCTTTCTATTTTCACAAACAATAATACAAATGGAATACAGAAATAAAACCCTTTTAATTCTTTTTCCGTTTTTAAATTTTAGATATAGTTTAGAGTTCTTTTTGAAAATGTAACAACTCAAAATAATAATACTATAAAGTATAAATGTTAGTGAGCGATTTCAGTAATTGATTGTAAAAGGAAAATAGAAAATTATTGACTAAAAGCGACAAAAACTAATTTGAATTAAAATGTAAAATTATATAAAATTTGATTCTCATTTTCTTTGTGAGGATGATTTTGATTTTTTTTTCAGTCAAAAGATTTTTTTTTCTAATTGATACAATATATTTTGTTTTTTTTATAAAAGAGGAAATTTTATGAATTTTTCTTGTTTTAATCATTTTTCATTTACAATTTACATAATATTGCTGTTGGACATTTTAAATTATAATAACTAAACAAACAAATTTTTGTTTCATTTAGATCAAAAGATTTGGTTTTTTTGTGTGTATTCATGTTGTTTAATATTTTTAAGCTAGATAACAGCTCTTGTCAAGTTAATCAACGTAAATAATTAATGGAGATGAAATAATCAAAAGAAAATGTTTGCATTTATTCTAGATATGTTTTTGCAAATACCAATTATTTGCTTCTTTTACAAAAGGAAGACAAACGTTCAAGATGATTAGTTTTTACTTTGAACTAATAATGTTTCATAAAACTGTTGTAATTAAAAACTGCACTATGATGAATGAATTGAAAAATGAATTTATGAAAAGCTTTTAAGAGTGGTTTCACGAACAAAATATAAAAGTAACTCGAGAAAATATTATATAGTTTTGTTCATTTCAAACATTTAATCAGAACTCAAATCCATTTCATTTTTGAAATATATACGAATTTGTTTATTCTAAAAATTTCCACTAAAAGTAAAATACTCTCAAAGTCGTTCATTGTCATTTACGGAATGGATCCACACTCATTGTATCTATGATACTAAAAAAATTAAACTATGCGTCCAAAAATTAAAGAATGTTGACATAGTGAGATTTTAAATATTTATCGTTGACATATCCTAAGTGAGAAATATCAGTTAATTTTTTGGATAAACATTTTTTCAATTTTTAATATTAATTTCTATCGTCTTTATAGGCTGGAAACAACCCGTAAATAGATAATGTTTTAATTAATAGAAAATTAAAAGCATAACATTTTTTAAGTTTCGCGATATTGACGCTGAAGGATTGTTATTTTTTTGTAGACATGTTTCCAAATATCATAAATTTTTATCAAGAAACGAAACATGTAAAAGTAATTCAAATGACACCTTTCCTTGCCAACACATTTCTTTAAACCAATGCTAAAAGCACAAAAGCTTTAAAAAATTCACTTATATTTCAATCAAAAAGTAAAATTAATTACAAATCGATAGCGTGTCTGCGTAAGGATTCGAACAAGGCACTGAAAAGGAAGGTTCGAATTCTTTTAAAACACGAAAAATGGGAAGTGGAGTTTTTTTTTCTGAGAAACTTTCAACCGTACCTTTGAATTGACAAAAATCCAATTACTTCTTTACTTACTTGAGTTTAATTGATTTAAAAATTTCCCAATAAATTTAAATTCTCTAAATGTTGTTTAAAATACATATAGCCTATAGGACTACAATTGACCAAGTGTCGGCCATCGATTTCACATAATACTACATAATGACATAATGCTTACCCGGCCCAATTTTGAAATACCCGAAACTGGCAATTTTTTCATTACCCGATATCGCATAAAAATAAAATCAAAAAGTTCAAAATTTATAAATTATATTATTTATTCTTTAAAAAAAATTTTAAATTCTCTTGCGAACTGGGAATTGGGATGGGAATTAACTAATCAGAAATAAGATTGTTTGTGGTGAATATAAATTTAATTTTGTGATTGGTTAATAATAAAATTCACAATCTACAGTTCGCATGGTAAAACTAGGATAACCACCTTTGCTGAACATTTATTTCGAAACTTTTATGAGTTGTATTGCCACCCCTTTGCTATTTAGAAAATTCTGCGAGAAAGGTCACTTTTCGAGAGGGTCAATGAATTTTAAAATTTTGCAACGCTATTCAAATAAGCGTGTTGAAACGAACATGTTCTACAACAGGATATTTAAAATGCAAACGGATGAAACATTTTCGAAGTTCTTGTTTATCGATTATTGCTAACATCTTCACCAAAGTACGATACACCAGTCAACCATATTGTGGTCCACCATATTCTGACTACAGGTCAACTTTCATTCTCCAAACCACGAAAGATTGATAAAAAAAATTCGATAGGGGGAATTTCAATACATGGTATATCTTAGCTCTTACAGGGGGAATTTCAATACATGGTATATCTTAGCTCTTACATGTATACCTTCTGCTTCACCTGTATCTTCACCGCTAAAACTTGTACGAAAAAAAGATAAAGATGACTGGAGACGATGTGGAGACTATCGTTGTCTGAATGCATACACAGTTCCATACAGGTATCCCATCCCCATATCCAGGATTTCGCTATGGATCTTCACGGAACAAACATATCACCACATCCCCATAGCCGCAGAAGATATTCATAAGACGGCTATAACAACACCATTTTGTCTGTTTGAATTCAACAAAATGTCGTTCGGATTGAGAAATGCTTCTCAAACGTTCCAACGCTTTATAAACGAGGTCCTATAGAGTCTATATAGATGACATTCTGGTGGCTAGTTCTTCAACCGAAGAACACCAAGAACATTTGAAGCTCCTTTTTTAACGCTTATGCGACTATGATCTCAAAACAAAAACGTCCAAATGTCTTTTCGGTGTAAAGTCGTTGACTTTCCTGGGTCATGAAATTTTAAAAGCCGTCATTTTTTCATCCAAGGAACGTGTAGAAGCCATTACGTCTCTACCCAACATCAATAAAGAATATTCAGCAATTTCTCGGAATGATAAATTCCTATCACCGATTTATTCAAAATCTAGTCAAATTGCTGGAACCAATCCATTA
Organism: Diogma glabrata; assembly: GCA_963693315.1. Taxonomy (NCBI): domain Eukaryota; kingdom Metazoa; phylum Arthropoda; class Insecta; order Diptera; family Cylindrotomidae; genus Diogma; species Diogma glabrata. The sequence continues at coordinate 216,683,016 of OY856188.1, read as the reverse complement.
CCATCTGGTCACTTTGCAAAAAAAGGGCAAAAATAAGAAACACTTTTACTGGCCAGGCAATTGTCATGAAGCATACAAACAAGCTAAATTAGCCTTAGCTTTGGCTGCTCTTTTAGTTCACCCCATAGGTGGTGCTCAATTGAACATTACGACTAACGTTTCTAGTATTGCAGCTCCTGTTGCAGTACTCCAACAGTATAAAAATGGATGTTGGGAACCATTGGCGTTCCACTCAAAAAATTACAACCAGAGACCAGATACTCAGCATTTGACAGAGAACTTCTGGCTATATACAAAGCAATAAAGAGATTCAGGTATTTCGTAGAAGGTCGGGAATTCACCATCTACACTGATCACAAGCTCCTGACAATGGCCATAACAGCAGAGACGGATAGATCTTCCCCGGCAGAATTAATTTATGGACAAGCACTAAAAGTTCCTGGTGAAGTTTTTGTACAAAAACCAAACGCAGCAGATACAAATCCAACAGAAGTTGTTCAACGTTTACGCCAACACATGAGGAAAATAACAGCAACTTCTCCACGTCAATCGCAAAACCAAAACGTGTATATGCCAAACGATTTACAGACCATCAAATTCGTATTTATTCAAATTGATTGGTTAAGACCTGGACTCGACCAGCCATATGATGGACCATTCCAAGTTCTACGACGATTTAGAAAGTACTTCGTACTAAATTTGAACGGGTAAAATACGAGCATATGAGTTGACCGATTAAAACCTGCGTATGTCATTGAGGCTTACTACGACAGTAAAGTACAACGGAGGGTACATTTCCAACAATAATAAATGGAAAAGAAAGCAATAATTGTTTTCTTTCCTTTTCGTTGAAGGGGAGTGATGCAGCGGCCTTAAATTTTAAACAAACCAAATGTTTAAAATCTACAAATACACAACGCATCAATGTGAGATAGATAAATTATAGTTGATAATTGTTTAATTGGTTTTGGATCGCTGATTAAGATTTTCGTTTAATTTATACAATAAAAATCATTATATTCAGTATACGGTACATAGTTCTGTAATAAAATATAAAGCTATCTAGTGTTGAACATTGAATTATAACAATAACTTATAAAACTTTGAATTATTATAAATAATCATTTTTATATATTATGGTGAAATAAAAAGTTTTTGTTAAAAGTTAAAATAAATAAATACACACTAGTATTGGTGAAGTGCGCAATTAACAAAATAAAATAAAACCGTTATATACTGCACACACGATGGAAGGATGTTTTGAATTTTTGTTAAAGACGCATCATTGAAGTTGTATTTATAGTAGATGGATACACACACAGTATTATTGCACAGAGTCTAAATATTTCATTTCTGGCGGACACCTCACCGAATATGACAACAAAATTCATGAGCAAATAAATGACTATAAATCAACAGAATTTGTCCGTAGTTAAAAATTTGATAACATTTGGCTTATGAATTCAAATTTTTGCATTTCAGATTTTACAATGTTGAAGCTTTGTTTGTTCCATTTCATGTTATTTTCATTAAGAGCGCTCAGAAGTTTAATTTAGTGGTCTTTGTTTGATACCTCATGGTTTATCTGGCGATAGAAAACCGCACCGGAATCCATAATTATACTGATGAAAGAACATTGCATGGCTCTCAAGCATTTCTACTAAGCTTCGATCTCGTGTACCAGCACACAATGCAATGCAATGCTCTGTCATCAGTATGGATTTCGGTGCGGTGTGCAAATGTTAGATGTAATACCATCTGAATTAACATGAAGCTAAGGAACAACCAGAAAACTATAAATTCTTGAGACAGTTAGATCATCTATGACATAAGATTTTAATTTAGCTATGAGATTTGTAAATTTTGAAGATTTATCGCATGGCAGTGAAATTTTGTCTCATCCAAAGACTTTATTTCCAGACGCGGAGAACAGAAATTACTACGACTGGCGACTCCAGTTCAACTCCCGAACCAATACTATGGTTAGTCAATAGCTTGGTTGTTTTCCACTTTTCACAATTTAAAGCAATTAAAGCATTAAATTTATAGAATTTTTAGTTTTTATATGTAAATGGAAATTAAATAAAATACTCGAGTCCCCGGCCGGGCATTATGAAATATAAGCCGGGTACCCAAATACCCGGTTTTTGTATTTTTAGGACCCGGTGCAACACTACATATAATGTTGAAACATTTCCATAATATGGAGTCTATAATGACAGTGGAAAAATTCAACTTAAGTAAAATAAATAAGTGATGAAGAAATTTCAACTTCGAAATTGTCATCGCCTCAATCGATAGCCTAAGGAAGGTTCGAATTTATCCGAAACACGACAAATGAGAAGTAGAGTTTTTTGCTGAGAAAATTCCAACCGTACCTTTGAATTGAAAAAATTACAATTGCTTCTTTATTTACTTGAGTTTAATTGATCTCACAAATTCGATTCGATTTATATAAAACTTTGTGCATAAAGTTTTAATAAAATTAAACTGTTTTACTATAAGTTTCTAGCTCCTGGTGAATTTTTACAGTTTTTAGCTATATAGAGATCTATCTATACATTACAGTCGACACTATAATTAAACGATTTTAATGAAACTTTTGTGCATGCTTTAAACCAATATAAAAATGGTCAGAATAGGGTATTGAGAAAAGTGGCGAATTTTATACCATTGCTATTTTTATTTTTTTACTGTGGTAACAAATTTGGTGAATTGTGACGAGAAATGCAGTAGTGTGTTTAAGTTTTAAAGTTTATTTTCTGAGTTGAGTAGTGTTGAAACACTTTGTCAGTCCAGTCATTGCAAATAACTTTTTTAACTATGCAATACAATAACAATTTTTATATAAATTTATATGGCACAATTTTTGAAATTTTGGTATTTTTAACATTGAGCAAGCGGGCATTTTTAAAACTCCATTCTCCGCTTAGTTTCAAACTTAATCGACTTTTATTGACGTATAACGAAAGACGAATATTTTAAAAGCATATAATTGCAATTTTTTTTTAATAAAAAGTGTTGTGTAGTAGGAATTACAAAATGTGTCACAACAACACATAGATAGCTTTTAAGACCTTATAGGTCCCACAACAAAATGCGTCTTGAGGTATGGGTGGACGCTTTTTTTTAAATCTTTGTGGATTGAAGGCACTCGAGACTATTGATTCGGGCAAAGCATTCCATTTGTACGATATACGCACAAAGAAATCCCTTTGCATTTTATTATTATGACAGTGAGGAATCTTGACAGTCCGACCGGCTGCACAAACCGATAGACAATCGGTTAGAGCTTTCTGCACTAAAAACACCCCGAAAGAGTAAAAATCTGACCTCGAAATGTTCACTATACGATATATAGCCGTGTAAAACCAAAGCTTGAGCACAAAAATTGATGACGTCATAAAACAGAAAATCGATACAAACTATCAAAACCCAAATACGGTTTTGCTAGTTTGGGTAGATACTTCCAGAAACGGAAGTCAGAATTTGTGTTACATTCGATGACTTCAAAAATGTTGCACTGTGTTATTTTAAATACATATTTGGCTTTCACCACCACCTGTAGGCAAACACCGAAACAACACAATTTAAAACTTACACACTAATAAAAATTGACTACATAATTTCTATTAGCTGGCAATATTTTATAAAATTCCTCTTTAAACATTTAAAATTTGTTCGTTTCCTAGTCAAGTGACGTTATTTATATAATCAATCATATAAATAACGTCACTTGACAAGGAAACGAACAAATTTTAGACGTTTAAATAGGAATTTTATAAAATATTGCCAGCTAATAGAAATTATGTAGTCAGTTTTTATTAGTGTGCAATAAGTTTTAAATTTTGTTCCGGTGTTCGCCTACAGGTGGTGGTTAAAACCAAATATTTAAAATAATATTTAAAAATATTTATAACATTACACATTTTATTACAATTAGACAATTTGATGTGAAGTTATTTATATATATTTATAGATTTCGAAAAGTAGAGACTATTGATTCGGGCAAAGCATTCCATTTGTACGATATACGCACAAAGAAATCCCTTTGCATTTTATTATTATGACAGTGAGGAATCTTGACAGTCCGACCGGCTGCACAAACCGATAGACGAGCAAACGGGGAAAAACATACGTCTGAGGCATTATGGACCTGATTTCATCCGAGCACTGCTGGTGACGATTTTTATAAAAAACAACGAGATCAGCAACAGTGCGGCGATGTTGTAGGGAATCAAGATCTAATGTTAAATTTCGATCACCAACAATTCGTATAGCACGCTTTTGAACAGAGTCCAAAAGGGTTAGGATAGTAACAGATGCAGCGCCCCAAACTTGACAATAATACTCCATACAGGGACGAATATAGGACTTATAAATGTGGAGTAATTGATGCGAAGTAAAATATTTTCTACATCTATTGAGGAGGCCGAGTTTTCTTGACGCGCTCTTTGCCATGGCCATTATATGATCGTTCCAGAGTAAGTTCCTACTTTTTAGGCAACTTTATTTAATCAAAATTTCCTTTAATTTTTTTATAAACTATTATTATATATTTTTATGCTACAAAAGAAACAAATATTTTTTAATTTTAACTATCGTGTTAATCGTCTCGAATTATTTTTTGTTGAAATTCACACTGTTGAGAGGGGGAAATTATATTTTGAATTTGCCTATGGAAGAACAAAATTAATTCATAAAGATATATTGTTTTTATTTATGGTTACTAAAACTGTCTGAGCTAAACATTTTCTTCAATTTCAATCTTAAAGACAGTTCTGAAAAGATCTTTTTCTACTTCAAGCTACGAAAATGCAATTTTAATTTAGAGTAAAATCTATGTGAAAGGGAAACTTTGTCTAACTAGTGACTGAAAATTTTTTATCACTAGTGAGTGAAAATAAATAAGTTTCGGTGGTCGCCTACAGGTGGTGGTTAAAACCAAATATTTAAAAATAATAATTATAAAAGTTATATCTATAAAATTTCACATATTACTACAATTAGGCAATTTTCATGTATTTATGAAGTATTAACGCGTATATATTACACATAATATATATATGTTACTGTAATTTACCCCATAAAAAACAACAAAATCATAAATTGTAATACAAAGTATTAAGTAAACTATTTCCAACAATTTGCATATATTTTTTACATGGTAAATAAGAATATGTTATACATTATGCAAAATATACTCATCAATACTTCATCAAATTGTCTAATTGTAACAAAATGTGTAATGTTATAAATATTTTTAAAAGATTACATCGTGCAACACATAAAATGTAACACAAATTCTGACTTCCGTTTCTGGAAGTACACAAACAAGTAGCAAAATCCTATTTGGGTTTTGATAGTTTGTATCGATTTTCTGTTTTATGACGTCATTAATTTTTGTGGTCGAGCTTTGGTTTTGCACGGCTATATATCGTAAAGTATTGGGAATTCCTCAATGCAATCTTCAGACGAAATGTTTTTCATACCAAAATACACCACTTTTGCGAACGTATCGAGGTCAGATTTTTACTCTTTCGGGGTGTTTTTAGTGCAGAAAACTCTAAAAAATGTCATTTTCTCAGATTTGCGACCATAACTCACAAGCCGTGTATATTTTAGGATAACTGTTTTCGACCAAAATATTCTCCGCATCCACGAGAGTAGGTTTGCTGCATATTGCAAGAACCTACAATCGATCCTTAATTTGTTCTGGCCGTTGTGAGTAATATCGCAACCAAATAGTATATTTCACACCAACATTTCAGCTTTCATAAAAAAATATGTCTTTGTTTGTGTTAAAGTTCATTTTGCAAATTCATATATTAGACGAGGGATTAGCGTATTGAACTTTCGAAAGCCTGTATAGTTAAACGGATTTGAATGCGGTTTTTTGCATTCGATTCAGAAAGTCAATTATAAAATTTGTTTGGTGTTTTGCAAACCCAGTTATTGCATTTCTGCAGCTAAAAAATGCATTTTTGTAAGTGCATTTTTTAAAATAATAAAATAAATAAAAATATAATTCGGTTAATAATAGCCGAAACGAGCCCAAATTCATTACTCAGGGGTTTTTGGGGTAGATGATGCTGAAAAGTCATACCGTGGACCTGGAGGTCAGGGCGCCCTTACTATACAGCTTCTCCTTGACTTTTGTCAAAGTTTTCTATACAAAATATCCAATATTTGTTATTGGGGGGTTTTCGGGATCGCTGATCATTATTATGATATTTGAAAATGTACCTGACGTACCTGGAGATCATAGCCACCCGATTATGAAGATCATCTCCTGGAGTTTTCTTTAAATTTCTTATCAAAAGCATTAAAAATCTTTACTCGGGGGTTTTCAAGGTCGCTGATCACGAATACGATGTTTAAAAATTCACCTAACGCATCTGGGGATATCAACGACCCGATAATGTAGATCATCTACTGGAGCTTTCTTTAAATTTTTTATGGATAGCATTAAAATCATTACTCGAGGGTTTCGCTGTCGAGGGTTTCGAGGGGTCGCTGATCACGAATATGATGCTTAAAACTTCACCCGACATACCTGGGGATCATACCGAGCCGATTATGTAGATCATCTACTGGAATTTCCTCAATTTTTTTATCAAAATCATTAAAAATCATTACTCGGGTGTTTTACTCGGCATCAGCTACCCCAAAAACCCCTGAGTAATGAATTTGGGCTCGTTTCGGCTATTATTTACCGAATTATAATTTTTTTTTATTATTCTAAAAAATGCACTTCCAAAAATGCATTTTTAGCTGTAGATATGCAATAAAGCCGATCTGCGTTTGCAAAACACCAAACAAATTTTATAATTGACTTTCTGAATCGAATGCAAAAAACCGCATTCAAATCCGTTTAACTATACAGGTTTTCGAAAGTAAGTATGTACATATTTTGTACGCTAATCCCTCGTCTATATATATATCGTATATATTCGTATTTAAAAAAAGGCAAAAAGCATTTTTAATCGATTAATTTTGATTTTGATTTTTAATTTTAAATTTAAATTTGATTTTTAATTTTAAATTAAAATTTTAATTTTAAATTTAATTTTCAATTTGATTTTTAATTTTAGAATTTATTTTTAATTTTAAATTTGATTTTGTTTTAAAATTAAAAGTCAAATTCAAAATTAAAAATTAAATTTTAAATTTGATTTTAATTTTAAATTTAATTTTTAATTTTAAATTTAACTCTTAATTTTAAACTTCAATTTTAAATTTAAATTTAATTTTAAATTTGATTTTTAATTTGAAATTTAAATTTGATTTTTAATTTTAAACTAAAATAGTAATTTTAAATTTAATTTTTAATTTTAAATTTGATTTTTAATTTTTGATTTAATTTTTAATTTTAAATTTAATTTTAAATTTGAAATATAGATCTTAATTTTAAATTTGAATTTTAATTTTATATTTAATTTTAAATTTTTAATTTTAAATTTGAATTTTAATTTGAAATTTAAATTTGATTTTTAATGTTAAATTAATATTTTAATTTTAAATTTAATTTTTAATTTGATTTTTAATTTTAGATTTAATTTTTAATTTTAAATTTTAAAATTTGTTAATTTTAAGTTTGATTTTTCATTTGAAATTTAAATTTGATTTTTAATTTTAAATTAAAATTTTAATTTAAAATTTGATTTTTAATTTAAAATTTGATTTTTAATTTTAAATTTAATGTTTAATTTTAAATTTGATTTAAAAAAAATCAAAATAAATTAAATTTAAAACTAAAAATCAAATTTAAAATTAAAATTAAAATTTTTTTTTTAATTTTAAATCTAATTTTCAATCTTAAATTTAATTTTTAATTTTAAATTTGATTTTTAATTTTAAATCAAAATCAAATTAAAATTAAAAACTAAATCTAAAATTAACAATCAAATTTAAAATTAAATTTTGAATTAAAATTTTAATTTAAAATTAAAAATCAAATTGAAAATTAATCGATTAAAAACGCTTTTTGCCTTTTTTAAATCTTGAATTTTCCATAGCTCTATAAAATGTACATATACGAATTTGCAAAATAAACTTTAACACAAAAAAAGACATATTTTTTTATGAAAGCTGAAATTTCGGTGTGAAATGTACTATTTGGTTGCGAAATTACTCACAACGGCCAGAACAAATTAAGGATCGATTGTAGGTTATTGCAATGTGTAAAGTTACTCGTGTGGATGCGGAAAATATTTTTGTCGAAGATAGTTATCCTAAAATATACACGGTTTGTGAGTTATGGTCGCAAATCTGAGAAAATGACAATTTTTAGAGCTTTCTGCACTAAAAACACCCCGAAAGAGTAAAAATCTGACCTCGAAATGTTCACTATACGATATATAGCCGTGTAAAACCAAAGCTTGAGCACAAAAATTGATGACGTCATAAAACAGAAAATCGATACAAACTATCAAAACCCAAATACGGTTTTGCTAGTTTGGGTAGATACTTCCAGAAACGGAAGTCAGAATTTGTGTTACATTCGATGACTTCAAAAATGTTGCACTGTGTTATTTTAAATACATATTTGGCTTTCACCACCACCTGTAGGCAAACACCGAAACAACACAATTTAAAACTTACACACTAATAAAAATTGACTACATAATTTCTATTAGCTGGCAATATTTTATAAAATTCCTCTTTAAACATTTAAAATTTGTTCGTTTCCTAGTCAAGTGACGTTATTTATATAATCAATCATATAAATAACGTCACTTGACAAGGAAACGAACAAATTTTAGACGTTTAAATAGGAATTTTATAAAATATTGCCAGCTAATAGAAATTATGTAGTCAGTTTTTATTAGTGTGCAATAAGTTTTAAATTTTGTTCCGGTGTTCGCCTACAGGTGGTGGTTAAAACCAAATATTTAAAATAATATTTAAAAATATTTATAACATTACACATTTTATTACAATTAGACAATTTGATGTGAAGTTATTTATATATATTTATAGATTTCGAAAAGTAAGTTTTATTTAAATAACCAATAATATTAAATCAAATTAATTTTATTATAAACGGTGCATTTAAAACATAACTGAAAAGACAATTTTTACAGTTTTGCGTTTGCAAAATTAAATTTATATTTTCGAACTATTTGCTACTGTCTTTCATCTGTAGGCGAACACTGACAGACAATAAAGACAATACTTTACACTGTTGAAAATTATATTTAAATACAATATTGCTATTTCGGTTTCCACTGTCAAAATTAGCTATATCGTCTTGTAAGTTTTTGGTAGGAGAATTTGTAAATATCATCATTTATATATACACTGAAAAAAATAATTTGGTATATTCTACAAAACGGATTCAATCAAATTAATTTTGTAGCGTCAACTAAAATTTAGTAGAATTGACCATACGATTTGAACGTTTGACAAAGCATTGTCAAATGTTAAAAACGTATGGTCGATTGTACTAAATTTTAATTGATTGTACAAAATAAATTTGATTGAATCCGTTTTGTAGAATATACCAAATTATTTTTTTCAGTGTACAAGCGTAGAAAAAATAGCGTTTTCTATACGCGTGGTAAAAACCTTTCTGCGTTCCTGAACTTATTCCAAAAAGAGACGTTTTCACTACTTGTTGAAAAATCTACTATTCTTATTAATGTTGGATATATTTGTTTATCTTACTTTGTTTTTGAGTGAAATGTTTTGAAATATATTTATAAAGATTTAAAATGCATTATGGAAAGTTATTGAATTCATTATTCATTATGGAAAGTTTGAAGGCGGCAGAAACCAAATTTGATGTCTGCTGTATGGCCGAAAATATTTGATTGGCACAAAATTGGTAATGGTGATCGATGTTTTTTTCAAAGGCGTCATTAAAGGTGTTAAAACATCGAAAGGTAGATTAACATCATAAAATCGTTTTTCTAAATCCCCATTTTCTTACAAAATCTGTGACCAATTAATTGTTGGCAAATGGCAATTATTAAAAGAAAATGGGGATTTTGAATATGAGAATTCCCATTAATTCGCTTAGTGTGCCGCTGGTATTTATCTCAGTCAAAAGTGTCATTTGTTTATAGTCAACATATTCTTGCAGTCTTGCTCCATTAATAGGTTTATTTTACCTAAAATTTGCATTGTTGCTTTTGAATTCTAAGGAATTAGACAACATTATGGCAAATCTTATCGAACACAGTGTAGTATCGAACAGGATAATGAAAAATGCAGAATAAAAAGATGTGAAATTCACCCATTTCAAGTAAACCACGCCTATATTGCAATAACAAAAAACACAGGACATGCGCTATACACACAATTAAGGGAAAAAAGATATGAAAAAATATACATTGAAAATATAATAACATGAATTCAATTTCATTTGGGGTTGTTGTGAAAAGTGAAAAACAAATTATGTTTATCATTCTAAACTCTCTGTTCGCCTAATATATTTCGCACCCTTAAAGAATAGTATAAGGAAATTTTATTGACTTTGGTATTTTACAGATTCTAAATATAAAAAGGACAACACCACACATTTTTATTTATTTCCTTAGAAAATAAATTTCTCAATTCCTCTTTATATCGTTTTTAATGAAATAAATCAAAATTCTTTCCACTCAAAGTATTAATCCCTTATTTTTGTTCCTTTATTCTCTCCTTACATTTCAATTGAAAAAAAATAAAAAAACGATTTGGAATAAAAATTTTCTATTGCAAAATAGTTATGATATCCTGGTATTAAATTGAAATTTTTGTTTGTATAAAAATAAAATGTCCTTTTTCATTTTGTGTGAAATTGTGGGTGGAGTTAGTTTAGAATAAATTTTATTTTAAAAAAATGTAATAATTTTTTTCTCTTTAGCCATCTTCGCTCTTCATTATTTTATGTTGTAATGAAGAAATAACATTGACAGATGATGAAATTTGTGACATAAAATACAAAAAAATATGTGCTTCTATGTATTATGGTGCACCATTGAAACAGGGTTGTTTTAGGTTACGACGTAATATCTACGTATTAAAATAACAGAGAAATAACAATAAATTAAATACAGTTTTGTCGTAACTTCCCTTAAATTTGTTGCAGTTATGTATAGAAACCATGGGTACAACGAAAAAGAACTACTACAGTGTTTAAAAATTAATACATTTGTCCAAAAACCAAAAAAAAATTAATTTTTTAATTTTTTGTCGCAATCAGTCTAAGTTTAAGTCATTTAAAAACGGGTGCCGTTGCATCTGGGAAGTTTCCTCACCACTTTGAAGTTGAAATTTTGCAACGTTAGTTGCTGTTCGTATAAACAAAGAAAACGATAAGCGGTAGAGATTATCTTCTGACAGAAACGTACTCTCATTACCAATATAAGATCAGTTACCGATGAATGTAAGGGTGGTCTCCTGATATACTGATGACCGTATTAAGTGAACAGCAGATGTGACTCAGCCAAAAAAACACTTGTTTTCAGTAGTTTAGATGTTGTAAATGAATGTCACAAGAACTCGACGCATATAACATTTTTTTAGTTCAAAATATAGGGTAAACACCCCCAACAACAAACAAACACAAATTACAACAACTAACTCATTCAAATAGAACCATGAAAAATTTGTGTATCAAATTACATTTCATCTTCATCTTTCTTCAACTGTTTGCTTGTTATTTGATGGGCGAATATGTAAGAAGGGTTAAAAAATTTATCCATTAAAAATCTTTTTACAACAAACAAAGATATATTCTTTACCGTTTGGTATTCCTTTTATTGCTTTAATTTTCCTTTTTCAGTATTTGTTCAACTCATTCATACATTTTCTATTCTACTTCACTTGAATTTTTACTACAAAAGGTTAAAGTTTTTGTTTGTTTTTGGCAACGAGAAATTGACAAAAATTCCTTTGGAATGGAAATATTTATAATAAATTCATGGATGTTTCTATTCTGGTATCCTAATCATTTGAAATATGTGGAATTTTTCTTAGAAATAAAATGTCAATAAAATTAGAAATATGTTTCACCAATTTCCATCCTTCGTATCATAAAACGTTAAAAAATTAGAAAAAAGTATGACATCTAGTTTAATTATTAAGAAATAATAATATAAAGCTTTTTGAAATATACACAAAAAATACTTAATAAACCCAAAATATGAATAACCGAGGGTAACATAAAACATTTTTTTTATCAATATGAATTGAAAATTATAATTTCTACTTACAGTACCAGATGCTATAGAATATAAATAATTCAAATAAATTATTTGCATCAAGTTTCTATTGTTTAAACAAATCCCACCTTCAATATATTTAGGTAGCTTTTATTCTTAAAAACTTAGGCAGATAGTCGGAAGCTAGAGGATGCTTTTAGATCAGACACTGATATACTAGACATTCTGAACATTTTTATGCCATGATATTTAAATTGTTTGTAGCTTAACTATAACTGTTTTGCGAGTACCACACCGAAAAAAAAACTTTGGTAGAATCAACTACAAAGCTTGTTTGATTTTGCGTCTAATACGAACGTGGTTATTTTAACCAATGTAGCATTGTCAATTTATTTTAAAAAACGTAACAATTTTCATTATTTAAATCAACCACGGCGTGATCAATTTTTCTTGTTCATATTTTTCAGTTCGTTTGTTCATGTTTTTTTTTGAAAATTATTGTGTTCGTTAAAATAAAAAACTAGGAGTAAAGAAACTTATAAACAAAATAAAGAAAAGTAATAAATAAAAGAATAGAAAAATAAAAAGTTTTTATATATTTTAACATGGCTGGTTTTATTTAACATTTTACTTTAGGAAATAATTTAGATGTGCTTAATTGATTTAAATAATTTCCATATTATTTGCATATAAAATTATGTGCGAAAGAAATTTTTCAGTCAATGTTATAACAAAAATATCGTTAATGAAACAGGCCCTTTCTATAATTAATTTTGGTGATTTAAAAAAATTATTATATTTTTTTAATATTTTTTATTTGTCTTGTTTCATGTCTATTTATCGATATTTTAATTTAATTTTTCATAATAATGAGAAAATTATAGAAAATTAGTATAATTTTCTACACATAATTCAAATATTTAAATTTTTTGATTTCTGATGTTTGGTCTTTTAAATCGTATCATTAAAAAAATGGCGAAAAAATGGACGCATCCTTTACAAACAAAATCACACTCATACATTTCCTATTTAGAACGTAAATATACGAACGCTAGCTTTATGCATAAAAATGTTTGTCGGGATTGATGCGAAATACATACTTCTAATATAAAAAATTTCAAATATTATATTTACGAAAAAAACGAACCCATACAAACATCGATAGCAGCAAAAACAAAACAAAGATGTACCAAACCAAAAGATTTAATACGGCGTATTGCTTGATTCTATCACAAACGTATTCAATATCACTATTTTCAGTCTAATTTTTAATTTACCACGTTTGTAGTCAATTGAAAATTAAATCATAATTGACTCAACTACAAACATGGTTAAATCAAATATGTTTGTGATACTTATAAAAAAATATATCAACAACGGTTAAATTGTTAGTTTAAATACGGAGCGTTGGTTGATACAATCACTAACGTATTTAGTTCCCCAATTTTCACTTAATTTTCGATTAACAATGCAACATGTTTGAATCAAGCAAGATTTTTTCTTTCGGTGCATTAATTTTCCTCACAGATGTCCTTACTTGTAGGATTTTAAATTGAAATTCATATTAAATGTTTATTACAGAGATAAAATAGTTGCTTTTTCCTTAATCAAAGGCGTTAGAAATGGACTGTTATGCTTTCCGGTGTTATTCATATTGGCACTTGTCTAATTTTGAGAAAGATGTGAAACTCTGCTGGAAAAATTATTTTTTAAGGCGACAATTCTACACGTTGATATTTGAACCGTAAAATGATGGACCGCAACTGTTGCTTTGTTGTGATATGAGAAGTTTTGCATAGTCAGGTAAAATCAATTTGAGATAAAATAAAATATCGTGAGATAAACAATTTGAGAACTTCCAACAAAATTTAGTTTATGCATTAAAATAGGTCTTTCACACAATTTTGTTTCCTTTAATTGTGATTAGTTAAATTTAGAAATATTTCTTTCTATATAGGTTTATGACGGATTTTGCAATATAATCAAGTTTACAAACATGAATGGCTGTAATCATCACATAATTCTTCTATAATATAAACCTGAACAAATAGGTCTGTTCTTATAAGATGGATGTATTTCCCTTTCCAAATGTGTTAACTGATTAAGAACACAGATTGAGTAAAACAGTCACAGTACCGTTTAATCCCCTTCTTCTAGTTTGTCAGAACAAGTTATTTGCAGTTAGGCCTAGTACCGATATTTGTGTATAGCATTGGTAGTACCGGTATTTGCCTAGTACTGGTATTTGCCTAGTGATTATGATATGACGGAAGCCTATTCATATAAGGTATTTAAAAAGAGCTAGAATCCAGACTGTCTTCTTATTTTTTGGTTGAAGACCCAGTTCTGTCCATAGTTAGTTTACTTCACAAGTAGTTTGTCAACAAACAAACAAAATTCCCAAGTTGTAAATAAATTTAATAAACAATAATCGTGGTTAAATTAATGTCAGTAACGTAAAAAGCAAACACTTCGTTTGGAAGTATGGATATAACATTAGTTTCAAAATTTACATCCCCTAACCTTTAATTAATATCCGGCCAATTAATCTCAAAATTCTCAATTTTAAATTGTTCACACAAACTTTTCAATAGTTCTAAGAACATATTGCCGAACTTTCTATTTTTGACAAAACTAAAACTAATTAAAAATCACTAAAACTGAAAATAAATAAATAAATGATGGCATAATACTATACAATTTGTTTTCCATTAATTTTTCATTACTTTTCTTAAACTCTCGTAACAACATCATCATAACTTATAATGTTCCAAAACAAAAGGTTACGATTTAAAATTTAAGAGAGCAGAAAACAAAGCGAACCCCGAAAACAAAATACAAGATTTGTAATTTAAGATGACAACTAATTAGGTCTTTAATCTAACAAAAACCACACAAAAAATTGTATCTACATGTGTTTATGTTGTAAAAACTAAAACGAAATTAGACTAAAAAATATGTTTTTGTCTAAATTGTTCCGTCAAACAAAAAAATATTAAATAAAAAGATGGGCTGACACCAAGAGTTGACACTTTTTTATTGTTGTTGTCGAAACGAAAAAGTTTAATTTTCATTGATTTTCAATTTGTGTTTTTAACGAAAATATAATTAAACTGTCATTTTTTTATGATAAACGATTTGAATTAAGAAAAGTTTGTTTTACTTATTTAGAAGATAATTAGCGTTAAATATAATACTTTAGTTAATTAAAAATTTAAATTTTAAAAGAAACGTTGAAATAACTTATGTAATTTGTTTAAGTTTACTCAATCAAATTAAGAATTTGTGTTTAACAATAATTTAATTATAATATATCTAATATATTTAATATACATATAACATATTCAATAATATGGTCACCAAAAAAATGGGAAATATATTCTAGTGCAAAACTGACGTGGAAGTCCAAATACATTTTAATTATTCCATATTTTATATCTAAAAATTTGTTATCTAAAAATTTTTTGATTACATTTTATAATTAAAATATAATATGACTTCGACTCTCAATATCTCTCGAAATATTAGAAGTATGAGTTAGACTTGGAACCAAGGCCCAAGAGCAAACCTTTACTTTCTTGCAAAATTGTGATCAATAAGAAAAATGCTTGATTGGTATACTAGTCCAGTAACTTTGTCGCCTGAGTGTATGGGGTAGTATGCGTCAAATCCGGTAGTTCTGATTTTTTGCAGGCTTGTTTATGATGTTGGTCTAATGAATAATCCAAGTTTGTGACCTCGAGCGCTGAACGCAACTTTGCCAAAAATCGAAAAATCGAAAAAACCGCGAAAAAATCGTTATTTTTTTTTTTTTCAAATTTTGGCGATTATAACCCTAAAGGACTAGATTTTTCTTTAAAATTTTTTTGAATGTTTTTAAAGTAGACTAAATTTGCTACAATATGATACCAAAACTGTCTCTGTAGACCCAATAGTTTCCCAGATTAAGCCTTTCAAAGTTTAGCATTGTTTTCGAACTTCGCAATTTTTTGCAATTTATACCTTTGTAGAGTTTTGTACATCCCTGTCCTAATAATTGTATTAATAAATACATGTGTGTGTGGTGGCCAATGAGAAATAGTAGATTGTATTACTAGTGCGAATGTGTTTTCCAAACAAGAGTTAGTTTGCAGCATGACCGTAGGGAGTGCAGCAATAACTCGCGTTTGGAAAACGCATTCGCACTAGTTATACACACCATTTTATGTAACAAATGCATAAAATTTATAAATACTGATTTAATTGTTAATTTAATCATTTATTTCCTTTTGCTGAACAACTGTTTGGAGAATACCAGTGTGGTTTCCGGCGGGTCCGAGGTACTACCGATGCACTTTTCTCGATAGGGATGATTTTGGAAAAGTATGGAGAGTTCAACATACCTGTGCACACTGTTCACACTTCTCATTTTCTTTCTTAACATCCCATCATAAAAGTACAGGGCTTCGATAGTATATTCAGGGTCAAAGTTCATTTAGAACGACAGAATTGCAAAAAATTGCGAAGTTCGAAAAAAATGACAAACTTTGAAAGGCTTAATCTCGGAAACTATTGGGTCTACAGAGACAGTTTTGGTATCATATTGTAGCAAATTTAGTCTACTTTAAAAACGGTTTAAGATAAGTTAAAGAAAAAACTAGTCCTTTAGGGTTATAATCGCCAAAATTTGAAAAAATAACGATTTTTTCGCGGTTTTTGCGATTTTTGACGAAGTTGCGTTCAGCGCTCGAGGTCACAAACTTGGATTATTCACTAGGCCAACATCATAAACAAGTCTGCAAAAAATCAGAACTACCGAACCAGATTTGACGCATACGGTAATGTATAAAGTTACTGGACTATATACAGCCGAGCTCAAATTTATCAAAATGATTATGAAATCTTCAGAAATTTTTTTAATCTCTGGGGTAGGGTACTCACATAATGGACTTGCCGAGTCCAGTCGCCCGGCACCTGGGGACTGGAGTTAGTAATAATTGTTTATAACATAGTTGACTTTTTTGTTTTCGGCGATATGGCTCCGATGAAGGAGCTAAGCCATAAATAAAAAAAAAAAAAAAAAAAACATAGTTGACCCTTCTATCTTGTAGCTGAAACGTTAACGAAAAAAATAAGCTTCAGAACGTTTCATTCGGCCTGATAGTTTTTGCACAATTCCATTTTGCACTTCATGCCTGAAAAAAGTTGTTAACTTTGGGCAGGCCGCAAGGTCTGAGTTTTCATCCGATCGCAATCTGCTTGACAGGAATCAAAATGGTGTAGGGTCAGCTTTCAATAACAATTTTGTTGCATATACCCATACTCAATATTAACAACAATTACACTGGTTTGAAAAAACGGCGAAAATTCCTTAGTTGCAAAATTAAATTTCTCAACGAATTTTCAATTTAACGATATGCGGTTTTAAAATTTGCAAATTCCATAGAAAACCAAAGATTTAAAAAGAAACCCCTCTAACATGATCTGGACCGAGTTATGGCCTATTTTGCTTTTGAAACTGTTCTTATCACTGCCACTGTATCGTAGCTTGGACTTTTATACGATTAATTATGACTGTGTTACGAATATTTACAATTTTATTCAATATACAACCAATTACACGGGATAGCGCCTCCCTCAGATCGAATCTCACTCTAGAAATCTCCTATCTATTTTTTATAAATTAGCCTAACATGACAGTAACATCATTGAATTCATATCAGTTGTTTAATAAAAAGAAAATATATGAATAGATATATCTATATAAAAAAACAAATAAAGAATCTAGCCTAGTTTTTGGTTTGTTGGTAACTGCTAGCTTAATCCTCTTGTTTTCCTTGTCTGCACCTTCCTCTTCGGTATTATTATGGTTGCTGGTGTACCCAAATTCCTCTATGACGTTAACTCTTTTCTGTACGCCGATACGAAAAGTAACCAAAATACTGCCAATATCACAATCCACAATCTAATCTTGGTCGAATATCTTCGGGGCAGAATGTTTAATGTTTCCCCTTCTTTATCCTTCACCACATTATCCACAAGGTCAGCAAAAATAAGTAGCAGAAAGCCACCATATATAGAACAATTCCATTTGATGAATGTTATTTTCTTTTCCATTAAATTTACACAATAGAAAGAACTTTTTCTTGGTTTTATTATTTTTACTATTTTCTGATTTATTATATCTTCTTTTATTTTGATTAAAATAATTACTCAACACAATTAAAATGTTCAACATTTAAATTTTTAGAAAATAGAATGTTTTATGTTTCCAAATGAAACATCAAAACAATAATTATCAATCTTTTTAATTTTTATGTTTTAGGCTTTACATCTAAACACCAATTGAAAATAAAATGAAAAACCAAATTGTTTTAAATTTAAACATGGAAATTGGATGTCAGAAAAAAATGTGTTTTTCTTTTGACATCTTCTAATCAATCGTGTAACACCAAGATTCAGCAAAAATTAGTAACGACATCTGCTCGTCAGAAATGAAAATAAAATTGGTACGTTCGGTTATATTTTCAGTATATTCGAAATTTAACTAGCCGTTAAGTATTAGAAAATTTTAAAATTATTATTAATGTAAAAATGAACTGAAACTATTGAAATAAATTGTTATTGAATTAGAAAAAGAAGATGAATTGGTTTTATTATTGTTTAGGCGAATATAGCGGACGTTACACTGTGATTGTGACATTGATTTTGTATGCTCTGAGATATCAATACTTCGGTCTAGGTTAAGGACTTTGATATAGTTTTAGGCAAAAAAATGTTATGAGGACATTGTTTTTAGTTTTTGGCAGCGATGTATATCAAACATAAAACTCTTTGTTAAAGTATAAGTATTTTTTCATCCCTGTTTAGAAATTTATTACAAAACTAACACAAAACATTAATACGTGGCCGAAAAAATTTATAACAGATTATAAATTAATATTATTTAGTGGAAAGATGATCCCAACAAACTCCTCAAAAACCTCCCAATTTAGCGTTTCGTGATAATACTACAAATTATACAAAATCAAAAATTCATATTTCTTTCAAAATTCCAAAAATATTCTAAAAATTATAATAAAATCAAAGATTAAAACTTTTTTCAAAATTCTAACAATATTGCAAAAATTATAACAAAATCAAAAACACAAATTTTTTTGAAAATTCCAAAAATTAAAATAAAATCAAAAATTTAAATTTTTTAAAAATTCTAAAAAGATTCCGAAAATTCTTACTAAATCAAAAATTGAAACTTTTTCAAAATTCTAAAATTATTGCAAAAATTCATAATTCCCAAACTCAAAAATTCAAACTATTTCTATAATTTTTAAAATATTGCAAAAATTATAAAAAAAATCAAAAATAGAAACTTTTTCAAAATTTAAAAGACATTACAAAAATTATAACAAAATCAAAAATACCAACTAACTGTTTTCAAAATGCCAAAAATATACCAAAAATTATAATAAAATCAAAAATTGAAACTTTTTCAATATCCTAAACATATTCTGTAAATTCTTACAAAATCAAAAGTTGAAACATTTTTTAAAATTCTAAAAATATTGCAAAAATTATAACACCATCAAAAATACAAAATTACTTGTTTTAAAATTCCAAAAATTATAACACAATCAAAAATACAAACTTTTTTCAAAATTCCAAAAATATTCCAACAATTATTGCAAAATCAAAAATTGAAACTTTTTCCAAATCAAAAATTCGAAATTCAAAATATTTTTTCAAAAATTCTAAATATGTCGCAAAATTTATAACAAAATCAAAAATACAAATTTTCTTCAAAATTCCAGAAATTATAGTAAAATCAAAAATTTAAAGTTTTTCAAAACTCTAAAACTATTCCGAAAATTCTTACAAAATCAAAAGAACAAACTTTTATCAAAATTCCAAAAATTATAACAAAATCAACAATTTTCATGTCCAATTTCATGTTCGATTACATTTCATGTCATACATTACAAATAATTAAATTAATTTTTTTCCAAAAAATTGGGTAAAAAAAATTAAAATCATTCTCTTGACAACATTTTTTTGACAAACTTATAATGCAATAACCTAGTTTTTGGTCTCACCAATCCCGACCATCAAGATTTCTCCAAATTCAATGTTCCTACTCGTAATCACTTAAAATGATCGTTTTTTAAGCAAAAAATATGCAAATTTCCTTGTTTTGACGATTTTTTTGACACACTTCCGGTACAGTTATCGAACAAATCGTCCTTTCGGCTCTTTCCATTGTGTATACCTATTTTTAAAAACAAAAATTTTTGAAATCCTTCTAGCAGTTTTCTAAATTTCGTAGGTTGTGACGGACGGGCAGACAGACATACATTTTTTTCTTTTTTAGATTCACTATAAATCTGTTGATTTTGCCTTTTTTGCAGTCAGCTCAGGTAGCAATTTCGCCTAAATTTTTTAAATTATTCCAACTTAGCTTGAGAAAGCATTGTGTAAAACCATATTATTCAAGCTTTACCTAAAAAAAGCTTGTAAAAGACTAGATTCACTAAGTTTCTTATATAATTCCTTAAGTAAAGCTTAATTCAATAATAAATATTTAGGGCATATTCAAGCAAATGTTACTCAAGTATAATACCTTTTATAAGGTTTTATTCACATATAACTTTTAAGGTAGTATTCAAGATGTTTTTACTCAAGAATTCTATCCCTTATATAAACCTTTATTAAAGTACAACTTTTAGGAAGAATCCAAGAAAATTCTTACCCAAGGATAGGTCCTTGTATACGACTTTATTTATGTATAATAATTTTAGTAGTATTCAAGAAAATTGTTACTCAAGTAATATTTCTTATATAGGGCTGTTTTCAATGGATGTTAAAAGATTTACAACAAATCGATCTGTCAATATTTTTGACAGTTCGTTGTTTAATTCGCGATTGTGTGTTTTTTTATTAAATCACTTATCGATGTGTTTAAAAAGTTAACAAACCTTTAAGAACTTTAACAAACTATTATTGATTAATACAAGATTAGATTAGATAGATAGATAGATTATTTCAAAATGGTAGAGATATTTTCGTCAATGGAAATTTGCAATTGCCATTATTCCGCAGCCATTTAATCAAACGTTTCTGATGATGGTTTATATATTGATTGAGATTTACCATTTCTGATGATGGTTTATATAATGATTTGAGTTGGTCAACAAATAAATAAACTGATTATAATTTATCACACAATTCCTTTTTGTATTAAATGTATGTAATCGCCATATTGTGCGCAATTTGCTTGGGAAAAAATTATATCAAAACTTGCACTGACTTATGGAAAATATAACGTAGAACGTTTATTTAATATGATCATTTAACATTTATTTATTAACCAGCCAAATTGTGCAACTGAACGTAATGCCAACCACAGCATACTATGCCCCTTACGAAGCTTGAGTAATACTTTTATTCTGTATTGAGTAACGTTTTATTCCTGTCGTGGAAATTGATTTAATGAACGAGTGCTTAAGGGTAAACGATGAGGAAGACGTTATAGGGCATGTGTTCGATTCCTGCCGGGCACGTTTTTATTTATGAATTTTATTTTCCTTTTTTTTATTTTATTTTTATTCTTTAATCATTTTTAATCGTACAATTGAATGGAAACACATGCGTAGATATCGTATATGAATACGCAAAATTATTTTCATTTCGAGATTGTCCTCAATTATAACCAATATTATTTTTAACAAAAACCCATATATTCTTATTTTAGGAAACCATTAGTACACTTTTATATGCATTCCTAATCAAAATGTTTGAATAAAAATTAATTCATAGCAGTGGTAGTGCTCAGAAACTTGAAATGTGTACAAATAATTTGTTAAACAACAGTGATTAAGTTTCAATTTTCTTTATGACAGCTGCTAAATATAGAAGTGGATAGCGTGCGGTCCTGGAGAATCAAAGGTTATGAGTTCGATCCCTGCTACAGGCGTTTGTAAAGATGCAAAATGTGTAAAATAAATTGTAATTTCCGATAAAAGATTAACTCAATAGTAGCAATATACAAAAAAAAAAGGAGTTTAATGCGCCAATTAACCAAAATAACTAAAAGAAACAATCACCAATTTTTTTTCAGTGGCATCGCTTCTTGAATAGGCACTGAGTAATTCTCTTGAGTAAAGATTTACTCAAGCACTTTATTCAAGTAACATTTTGACAGTATTTGAATAAGCCTTGAATAACAACTTTTGTACAAATTTTATTCAAACACTTATATAAAACATGTATAAAGCATTATATATGTCTTCTTGATTAAAGAATATTTTTTCATACGCCTTTTCTCCTTCAGTAGAGCTTGTATAAAACTTTTCTCATGCATAGTTCAAGAATTTCAAATTTCCCCTTCCATTTTAAATTCCTCTTTTAAAGCTTTACTCAATGATTGCCTAGGTTAAATTGTTACCTGGGAGTTTTAAGATTTTTCTGTATGATAGCATATGAAAAGTCTATTTTCATCACGCTTAATGATCTGTGAAAATGGGTTCTTTTTCCACTAGTGTAAAAAGAATAACAAATTGTAGTTGCTATGGTTTGTTCATATATGCCGCTTTCCAATCGATTGAATTGCTGAAGGAATTGATTGTAGCCAATATTCAGTATATCATGAAGAAAAGAGCCAAAACAACAAAAAAAGAATTTGTTGACATTTAAAAAATACATAACCAAAATTGAAAATTTAGACAAAATCAAATATGTACACATTTAAGTTTTTAATATTTTTAACGTTTTACAACAAACCGTAAATAATAAAATATGCATATCTCGAACTGGATAAACCTATTTTTCCTTCACTTTATTCAATTCTGTAGTAGCTCAATTTACGTTCAGTCATCAGTGTGAACTGAATACTACCAGTGGAACATGCAAAATCCGGAATACAATTTAGTTTAAGTGAATGCGATTCAGTAACTCACTCGTTTGGAAAGCGGCTATAATTTTACAATGCTTTTCAAACAACGCAACCATGAAAAAATAGAATATGAATTTTGAATGCTATGTTGACGATTTTTAATTTTATAATTTGTAATAAACTAGCAGGGACCGGCTTGCGTTGCTACGCATATACAAAAGTTTGTGCGCGTACATTTTGTTGAATTATACTAAGTTTACACCAGGATCTAATAGGTACATACTATACTTATTAGGTCGACTATGGTCGATGTAAACAGTCATCAAAAAAGTACGTACCAAATATTTGGTAGGATGATTTGCTACGTATCAAATTAGGTACGTAGCAAATAGGTATTATTTTTACGGTGTGAACACTAAAATTAGGTATGACATTTAAAATAAAAATAAATCAACTTATTTTATAAATATATATTTATGTTTGATGTGATTTTTTTGCTGAAATTAAAAGTAAAATAAATTTTAGCATTAATATAATAAATGTTTTCAGTTTTTTATAAAAAATATATATGGAAATTATTTTTTCCTAACCAAAAAATTAACAATGAAAAGGACGCGCTAAAAATTAATATGTCATACCTAATTAATAAGAGTTTACATCACCGTATCAAATTTAAAAAGTATGATGGAGAAAATGGCTAGCAAATTTGATACGTAGCAAATTAGATACTGGTGTAAACTTAGTATTAGTGAGAATAATTTCAAAGAGTCGTAATGAGAACAGAAGGCGTATTTTTTAATTTTTCCATTTGGAAAATATGAATAACAGAGAACATTAGCATTCTAGCTGATCAATCCAGATGGATTGAGAATTGAACGGCATGTCAAAATATGAAAGTGATTGGTAAAGGGTTTTGGAGAGTTGAAATTAACACAAATCATAAAATTAAAAATTTAATTTTTTATTCATATTTTTAATAATTACACTTATTATTTTAAATTATCTTTAAATATATATTTCTTTTGTACGTTTGTACTCCTCTTAAACGATTGAATTTATTTTTATGAGATTTTGTGTTATTTGAGAACGGTTTAGATTTACAATTGTACATAACTTGACAAAATGGCGGAAGGTCTCCTGAGCACCTATAAGTTTTAAACTTCAATAACTTCAAATTCTGGTTTTATCTCTGGCTAAACTTATCGAGACTTGGTATATAAAGGTTTTAGTACTGTTTCCAACAGTTTACAAACCAACTGCCGGTTTGTCACTTCCAGTTAAGATTTTTTTCCATTTATCTAAAGTGTTTATCCCTATACTATGAGTGTTTATCCCTATACTACAAATGTAAATGATTTTCAAGAAACGTTGATAAAAAAATAATGCAAAAGATTTGAGAACGATTTTTAACTCTTTTGGGTACATTGGACAAAGGGTTGGAGGTTGTGGGAGTCTCCCGAGCACCTGTTTTTTTAAAGATCTATAACATTTGTACCTGATAATCAAATTGAATGGAGATTATAATGACAAAGAACTGATTAGTTTTTGGGCGATATTGGGATAAGTCGATCAATCTTTTTGGATGAATCAGATGACACTGGCAAAACACTCCTCATCTTAATAGTCCTTGCTCCCATTCTATCCTAAGATCATATTGACTGAGCCTTGATTGATGATTTATGAACTGAGCATTCAGCTCTCAAGTTTGAACATTCACACAAATCTAGACGCAACGTGTAACATAAAGAAACATTCGAAGAATGATGTGTAACATAAAGAAACTTTAGAAAAATGCAAAATTATCCGGAATGTTTTTGTCGCAATAGGGCTACAAATAAGAGAAAAAATCACAAAAATTTTATATGAAATTTCATACAAAACACAACTTGAATAATTTTAAGTTATCTATGAAATTTCTCATTTGACCACAAATAAACAATTTTAATTTGCTTATGAAGTATTATTGACTGTATATTAAACATAATATATAAAATATTATTCTTAAGTTGCTCAAAAAAGAAACATGAAAATTGCCAACCTTTCTTATACAAAGTTGTATGAAAAATTTACCCTATTTTTATTATTTGTTTTACGGATAGAACAAAATAAAATATTTTATATATTATGCTTATATTGGTCAGTAATATACTATATATTAGTCAGTAATAGTAACAAATTTAAATTATTTAACTGGAGCCTTATTCCCGAACACATAAATGTCATCACAATATTCTAAATTCACACAATATTGTGAACTTCGTATTATGTAACACCAATTTGGTGAAAATTCAGCCCAACATTGTGAATCTGACAAGAACAATATAGTTACTGAAGATTTTTTGCATTGAATTTTCTTGACAGTTCTATTGTTTGAATTCATCGAATGTGTAATATTTTTATTATAGTCAACATTCTAAGTCACGAGTGTATATAGTCAATATTGATTGTTTCCAATCAATGCGAAAATCAATGATCGACACTTGGTCAATTATTGTCATATAGTCGCACTGGCATATTTGCCAACATTTTGGGGAATTTTATTTATTCAGGATTTTGTGAGCAATTAAACTCAAGTAACTATGGAATTAATTTGAATTTTTCCAATTCAAAGGTATGGTTGGAAATATCTCAGAAAAAAACTCTGTTTTTCTCTTTTACGTGTTTCGGTTGGGATTCGAACTCGTACCCTCATTAGTGCCAACTGACGAGTTGGCACTAAAAGAAATGACTAGCTAAATATGACTAGATTTCATTAAAAGAAAAAATATGACTAGATTTCATTAAAAGATATGACTAGCTAAAGTGATATCTAAGGTGTGTTGACAGATAACTTCTATATAAGTCAACGGTATCACTCTGCAATCTTAGTTATGACGTATTCCTTGGTAAAACCACACAATAGTCGTGTTCGATTTGACTGAAGCAACTGAAACAACTGAAAAATTGTATGCAATTTTTGTTGTTTTTTCAGTTGTTTCAATCAAAACGAACGCACCTAATATTGTTTCCTTATCGAAGAAACCAGCCATTATATATTTCCAAAAGGCTTCAACCAATGAGGAACTACATGCAGATTTTGCACTATTACATTAGATTATTACATAATATTGATATGTGTAGCTTAAGAATTGCTGAATATTATAATTAATTATTTAGAATATAAATCTATCTTTACAGACGTTTACTACAGCAGAACTTCTAGCTCAAAACAAAATCGATAAGAGTAACAACGCTTAAAATGTCTAACTGGTTTAATAAGCTAGGATATTTATTAAAAGAAATTCCAACCTGTCACCGTTTTTCAATCATGTCTTAAAATGTTTCTTATTTTTGTTTATAGAAAGCAGTGTTTCCTATTTTAAAAATAAACAAATATTCTTTAATGTTCTTATTTTCAATTCTCCATTCACTGCAGTAACAAAAAACATAATCTTCCTGTATTTAGTGATATTTTACAAAGCCAAATAAATCTATGTACATAAATTCATCATTTTAAATCATATTAATTTTAAAATGACAAATTATGAATTGATCGAGTTTTAAAAAATAAAACAAGTAAAAACAAGTAAGTAAGTTGTCTCAACTTAATTCACTACTAAATATCAAAATAAATATTATACATATCTAAAAAATTACCATAAATATTACACATTTAAAATATATATGCTCATTGTGGATGATGATAAATCAATTTTCTTTTGACACATTTTGGTTTCTGACACAATTACAAGGAAATTTCATGTTAGGGAGATACCGATTAAAAAAAAGTTAGAGAACAAAACGGAAAAATCTTTTACAGTAAATGTTCCGAAACTAAAATAAAATAAAGATTTCATATTTTGTAAATTTTTAATTTTAAAAAAACTATTTTTGATTTGACAAATTTGTCACGGGCCCTTTTGATGATGGCAACAATTTTTTTATAATTTCTCATTTATTTTATAAATAATAATTTATGTGCATTTTGTTTTAAAGTTATGAGTATGAAATGAAAGGGTAAATGTGATTATGTTGAAGTTTATGATGGATTGATTTTTAAGGTATAGTGTTAAGCTAAAAAGAAATAAATTATATTATAATTAATATTTTGATGAGTTGATAATTTTTTATTTGAATGAAATTTAAGTAGGATTTTATTTTACAGTGGTTTATTAATGTAGTTTTTAATGCCATAGCTGTCTGAGGCAAGCGTTTGGTGATTTTTGTTGATCTAAGAAATAAGGAAATAAATGTTTGTTCTGTTCTTTAAATGATTGTTCAATTCTGTTTCTACAGATACCGGCTAACACCCGATATACATTGTTCGAAAAATACCGTAATTAAAATGGAAAATTCATTTTAAATAAAATGTGTTACGTAGTGGGATATCACAATATTTATTACAGACAACATCACATAAAAACTTTTTAAGACCTAGGTCCCTAGGTAATTTTTTTAGTTATTTAATTTATTTTTAAAATTGATTAACTAATTAAAGATTCTTATGATTCATAGACAAAGTTACTTGTAAACACCCGTCAATTGATTTTTTGCAGTTGAAGAATTAATTTAATGTGATCGAGAAATAAGCAAAACCTGAGTACATTATTCCCAGTAGCTAGTCCTTTGTTGTTTGAAAATTCATTGTTAAACTAATTAAATTTCATTCCTCCCAATTTTCCTAAAATTTTTCAATTCTTTTTCCTAATTAGAATTTAAATGAAGCAGTTCAGATTAGCTTCATAAGTATTTTTTGTTAAATCATATTGGATTAATTATTTAATCACATGAAAAATGAATTTTAACACCAAAAATATTTTGCCTCTTCGTTCGACTCAAATTCCAAAATTTGTGACAAAATATGCTCATTAATTTTTCATAATTCTGTTGAATGAAAAAGTGTGATTACGACAATTTCCCACTCCTTCGAAATTAATAGTACAAAAAACCACAAAAACCGAACCACACCATCGCATCATCAATTATATATGACACTATTATTAAAATTATAATTAATATAATAATATTTATAATCGCCATAATGAAACCTTTAAATATTATTATTTATTATTATTGTGTTTCCATGAGACTTAATTTCGTTTATTTTAATTAAAAAAATATAATTTTAATTGGTGAAACTAATTGGTATTTGGATTATTATTTTTAGGATGGTAAAGCAAAATAGGAAAATATTTTAAAAATATTTTTTTTAAAATAGGGGGCATTTTAATAAGTAGATAATGTAAAGAAGTTTAGAATAGTTGTATCAATACGGTACGGTCATACAGTTGTGTGATAATGGTATTGACAAAAAATTTGAATTTTATTTTGATAACTTAACATTCATTAAAAATAATTCGTAAACAAATTTTGAAAATGTTAAACAAATACATTTCAATTTGTAGAAATTTTGTTTTGATTAAAATTTATTTAAAAAAATATACAAAACAATAAAATTTATAAACATTTTCAAAAAGCATAAACATAAAATTATTTATTTGTATTAGTTGTTATAAAAATTTTAATTAAATCTTGTTTCCAAATTATGATATCAAAAATTAAATTGTTAATTGTAATGAATAATTTAGTTTTTATTTAATTAAAACTGTAATTAAATTTATGTTCTATTGTACAAAAATAATTCACCAAAATATTTACATCATAAAATAAAACTTTATTTATAATAGCTATGTTTGCTAATTGGATTTGAATAAAAAATTTAGAACTGATTTTCAATAAAAATTATTGAAATATTAGCGAAAGTATGTAAAAATTATTTATAGTCTTCTTGTAACTCCTCATGGCCCCTTCTTCGTTATAAATAGCAGAAGATATGGTTTGGCGACTTTTCTTTCCCTTGCCTTACCAGCTTAATTTGTTTAGTTTTGGTTGTAGGATCTTCTCTCCCATAAAGTATTGATTACATTTACGAGCTGGTTTTGATGTGATGTCGACAATTGTTATACATTTATTCTAACTATTACTGCTGTGTGATAAAAAAATCACATTTTTGAACTATATGCTAAACTTATTAGCAAAAATGTTTTTTATTAGCATAAATGTTTATAAAATAATAGATTAAAGCAATACACAAAAATGTTTACCAGCATTGAGAAAGTTTTCTGATCAAAAGCTAACATCACAACAAAGACGGATTTCAAATAACTTGCTTCTTAAATGTGTATAATGCTTGAAATCTTACATCTATAAACTAGCAAATAGCAATTCCCAAATTATTTGGCAGTATTTGTGTGGTACCTTCCTTTTACAGGTACCTAAAAATATATATATGTGGGCAAAAAACACAATGGAAACACAAACTTTTAAATGATTTTAAATGAAACACAACTTTTACATGTAAACATTCACATAAATTAATTCCAGTAATTATAACTGTTTTATTATTATTATTTTTAATTTTGTTTTAAAATTATTTATAATTCATTGCTTGGCTTTCGACTTTTCTGCCAATACCCAGCACTCTTCAAATCAATCTGACCAACATTTCTTTTTTTTTAAATTAGAAATCATGATCCGATAGGTTTTTCTGTTAAACCAATCGTAATATATGGAGGGGCTGAAATCTCAAAGGTCTGAGATATCAAGACTTCGGTCTGGGCTAAGGATTTTGATATAGTTTTCGGCAAAAAACTTTTATGAGGACATAGTTTTTAGTTTTGGATAGCGATGTATATCAAACATAATTTTTTGTTAAAGTCCATGTATTTTTTATCTCTGTTTAGATATGTATTACAATACTAACACGAAACATCAATACGTTGTCGGAAAATTATAACAGATCAAAAATTAACATAATTTAGTGAAAAGATTATACAATCAGCAAACTACTCAAAAACCTCTCCATTTAGCGTTTCGAGAAAATACATATTTCAAAATCACAAATTCATATTTCTTTCAAAATTCCACAAATATTGTAAAAGTTAAATAAAATCAAAATTCAAACAATATTCTAAAAATATTTCAAAAATTATTACAAAATCAAAGATAAAAACTTCTTTCAAAAATTCTAAAAGTATTGCAAAAATTATAACAATATCAAAAATTGCAACTTTTTCCAATATTAAAAAAATTATAATAAAATCCTTTCCAACGCACATGAAACCGTTGATATCGGGTGAGACGTTTTCTAGCTAGCCCTATGATTTGAAAGTTACCCTGAATTTGTTCTGAAATTAGACACTTAAAATTTTCTAAAACAAAACACGTATTTGTTAATTTAAATGTATTCTAGGGTAAAGTGGGGCACATTCGTCATCGGAGCACATTCATCAAAGCGCTTGTATATGCTTTACTCTCATTTTAAAAATCCACCGAAAATAAAGCTAGTGTCTAAAAAATCAATCCAAATAGTTCTCTAAAAAATCAATTTATTTCTGAAGTTTAGTACATATTTCCGTTGACAATTAGCGAAGTAGCACGTGTTTGTGTTGTTTTACATTTTGTTCTGTAAGTTTTTAGTGTCTTTTCGTAAAGATATTTGGATTTCCTATTATTAAGTTAGTTGAAGTGCATTAATTGAAACAGTTAAACTGTTAAACTGTGCGTGAAGTGCTCAAAATGAAATAAAATTAAAAACACAAAACGTGACATATTTTAATTTTTTTGATTTTTCAAGGCTTTCGTCACACGAATGTGGGGTAATTTCGTTGCTAACGCCCCACTATGACAAATTTGCACCGCATAATTTTATTTTTAAGCTATATTACAATTTTTCAAATAGCAGCGATGTAACATGCTTCAAAACTTAGAAAAAACTGACCGAAGATGATGTAAAATTAGCTATTGCCGATTAAATTTTCAAAATATAATATTAAATAAACCACTCTAAACTCTCCGTCCAAAAAGGAACTTGCTCTGGTTAACCCACGTGTTAGTTTTATTATAAATGCTTGTTTTATTTAATCTTTTTCTAATTATTGACTATCGTGACGAAAGCGCACCATACAATATCGAAAGTACATTCGCCAATTTGTAGTCTATCAGGAAAATTTAAAAACACCTTTTTAAGAGGATCGAAAAGAGATGATGGCAAGCTACAAAGTTGCCGAACGGATTGAAATTTCATTTGCAGTTTACAGATATAGAAATATGTAAGTAGTGTTATTTTTAAAGCTGAAAAAAAAAAACTTGGAATGTGCCCACTCTCCCTTACTTGTATTTCAAGTATGAAGTTGATCTAAAGTAGTCGGTTTCAGTGTTGACCGTCTAGATCACAGTTTTCATCAATTTAGTGGAAACAAAATCATGAATTAAAAGCCATTTTTTTGGTTCCTAAAATCAAGTGAGTGAAATAATTTTTAAAGAATATACGCTCCTGGAAGATATGTTTTAAGATAGATACGTAGCTGAAAATATTTGAAAGATATTTTTTGCTTTGTATAATTTTACGGTGACATTGAATTTTACAAATCATTGAAATTTTCTTTAAAAACTTTAGTCAACAAAAGTAAAAATAATATCCAAACTTTTATCCTTGTCTTTTTTTTTAAAAAAATCTCGAATAAAACTATTCTAGTTTGCTTCAGATTTTTGATAGCGACAGCCTTAATCTATATTCCTGCCGAATAAAGGATATATTCAGCGATTTGATAATGCCAGGAGTGCCAGGAGACAGTACAATTCTTTTTTACTAAATATGATTTTCTAAAAGTGTAAAGTATTCGGATGAAAAATGAATTTTGGTTTGGCCGAACGTTGCTTTGGGTTGAACAAAATTTAAATATAAGACTAAAAACCTCTCCGAAGTTTTACATACTTTCAAGAATTTCAGTTCTCTTTAAGAATGCAGATATTAATTAATCTTTACTATTACTGTAAATTTTTATTTTTAGATTATTAATCAAAACAAATATTAGTCCTTAACCACACCATTTAAATTTAAAATAATAATGTATATTTCCTACCACGCCAAATTGAACTTAATTTATTAACATATTGGGATAGCAAATGTTAAATAACTTCATATCTATTTAATTTTTCATGAACTTAATAATATATTCAAAATAAATTAAAATAGCATCATACCACATCCCTCTGGAAATAAATTTCAATTCAATTATTTTCAAATTAATTTTCTTTCTTGTAAAATTTTCTCTAGAACATCACACAAAAAAATAATGTTAATAAAAAGAAAAGAAACCGAATTTCTAATTTCATTTTAATTTAACTCATCAAAGGAAAAAAAAATTTACTCAAAAATCATTTCTTTGCTCAGTTTAATTTTTTTGTTTTTGATGAAATAAAAATTAATTTTCCTGAACAAATAATATCTTCTGTTTTTGGTTTTTCTATATGTTTTGTTTTTTATTTTTAATGTTAGAAAAACCAAAAATAAACAAATGAAAGGAAATAAAAAGTAAATGTAAATGTTGATTGTTTAAATTATATGGATTAGAAAATTTTACCTTCAAGATACTCGGAGATAAGTATTTTGATTCTCAATTAATAATTACTACGGTTATAAGAATAATTAATTTTTTAATCTGTTTTTACGATATATACAAAATTTCAATTTATAAACGATGCAACATAAAAAATGTTCCATCATCTGTCAATTGCAATAGACTGTGAAATTTTAACTAAACTTTCGACATTCATTTAAGCGAACCCCCACGATTATAATAAACTTATGAAGTTAAAAGAAAAGTAAGTTATTTTCTTCAGCTAACAAATCATTATCATTTTAAAACAAAAAGAAAAAATTGTATTTATAATTTTCTTTTACAAATACGAATTTTCATAGCATATGTGTTCTTTGTATGTGAATTTTTTTTTTCTGTTTAACTTTGATTTCTTTTTGTTTTCTCGTTTAGATTTTTTGTTTCAAAACTTTCAAAAATTCAACGGTTTGTTAAATTAAATTAAATTAAAGAAAGAATGCGACTCAATTAGTCAACTGAGTTAATTTGGAAGAAAAATTGAAATAAATTATTATAGTGATGTCATAAACGACTGGAATATTTCTTTGTTTCTGTATAGCATATGAGAAACAATTTTTTTTATATATTTAATTTCAACCAATAAAAGCCACTTAACTTTTAATTAACCTACCGGAACTAAAAGTTCTGAGCTAAGACACGTTTAATTTATACCTTTAGTAAACAACTGCGAACCACAAATGCTATATAAACAACCATCAATGGTATATTGTAAACGTATGGTTGAGTTTCACTTAACAGCATAATTGAATCAAGTATTTTTATATCATTTTTCAATGTATCATGCATCATATTAAATTATTTTCGGTTAACTGAAATCCCAGACTGAGCCCGCCAAGTTCAAATCCAGTTCTCAAACATTTTACTGTTCCACAGGTGGTTCTCTATTACATCTAAACTATTAACGAATAAAATCATGAAAAAGTTTCAACCAACCTCTTCTTTATGTATCGACTATAAAATCTGTGGAAAATCAATTCTTTTATGTTTTGGTTGAAAGAAGATGATGAAGAATATGAGAAACAAAAGCAAAAAAATTATAAGATGTTTTAACGAGATAAGTCATTAATTTAAAACAAAATTTATTTCGGACATGTTAATTAGGAATATATAAAAGTTCTTTAAAATTTCGTATCGCATTTGATATTTCGCGTTATTTATTTACTTAACGCTATAAATAAAAAAAATAAAAAATAAATAAATGAACATAATTTCTGAAAAAGTTTAAACGAAAATTAAAATTTTAAAATATTAATTAAATTTTCATTACATTTTCAAAATATAATTATTATTAGTAAATTTTTAATTAGTTCGTTTTGGTTGTCGGGAGGTGTGAAATGATTTTGAAATATAGTTCTTTTTGTAATAAATATTTTTTTTGTATTGCTTTCGCTTATTAGTAATATGAAAATTTGCTGATAGAATTATTTATTTTTCGTTTTCTATTTGTTTGCATTCGAAATAGGATGAACAGGATGTTGATACAAAATCTTAATTTACTTTGTATTATTTATTTTTTTAATAGACCGTTAAACTATATACCTATGAAATAAAAATCTAGCAATTAATTACCTTCATTAATTAACAAATAATTTTTTTAATAGAAAAGTTTATTGGCAACAAAAATTTGAACTATATACTTTTTAAATAAAATTAGTTAACCAATTTTTTTTTGCAATAAATTAAATTTTATTTAATTTACAATTATGAATAAAAGCTTAATAGTTAATTAGGTAAAGACTCAAAGGTTTCTAATTTAGCTTCTTTTATTTAAAAATTAAGTAAATTGATGAGAAAAAAACGTTATTTTGATTTATTAGAATTGATCAAAGATATATAAACATTTCTTAAACATTATATTTAAGAAATATCGGTATATTTGTTAATTTACAAAATGTTTTAATAATATGAAAATACTTTTTTAAACCTCATAAATTAAACAAAAATAAAATTTAAATGGTCCAAAACAAAAAACGATAATTTTTCATCATTTATTAAAACCAATGGAGACGCCTGGTTATTTCTGGAATAATATTTCGTCTAAGTTAATGGAAAACGAATATTATTGCTAAAGAAGATATTTGATTTAAACTTAAATTTAATATAATTTATTTGAAAAGCAGGTGAAAATAGCTATTTAATAGGCAGAACGTGATCGTTCTCTCAACCAATTTAACTAAATCCACCAATTATCGCCTACCACCTTTTATCACTTTTTCAGAACATCTTATCCATTTTAATATTAAAATTTAATCATTAAAATCCTTATTTTTTAGTCACGTAAACATTTAAACGATGACAAACTCTTCAACATTGAAAAGGGTATAAGGAAAAAAATTTTTTTTAATTAACTTAAACAATCTTATGTTTTAGAAGTTGTCAATTATTCAAGAAACAATTATATTGTTATTTAAAATTCATAAAGAAAAGAATAGAAAAATTAAAATTATGGTAATTTGTCTTAAAGGAAATAGAATATTTATTTTAATGGGATTTAATTTTCTGCCAAAAACATGTTAATTCGATGGTTTAATAAGTTTAAATATTTTACACGTTTGATTTATTTTGAAAATAAAAATTTTGTTGGTTAATATCCCGTAATGTAATAAGATATTTGAAAGTAAATGTGCTGAACAATTTTTGATTTGTTTGTAAGAAAAAATTTATTCATATAAACATCTGTTCAGAACCTAATTAACTAATATCATAAAAATTATATAGCAAGCTTGATAAAACACTAAAAATTTCCGCGTGAAATATATACACACTCATTTTATAAAATGAAAATGTTTATGATTTTTCTTCCATAATTTTAAATGCGCACACAGATGTGTTATTAAAAATTTATTTCACAATCTACACGCGTGAGAGTTTTGAATATTTTATCATAACGACCTCTTCATAAATACATATATGTTATTTTTGCCACCACAAAATCTATATACATATCCATGAAAATGTACTGTATTTCTGTTTGTACTTACATTCGTACAAACAAGTACAACGTAAAATATGAAGTATGTACGAAAACAAAAATAAAATTAACCAAAATAACAACAACAAAATATTATGTTGTTCTCTATTCCTCTTGCTTATTAAAAAATTTAAGTTCTCGTCAACAGTTTTGTGGTTATTTTTGCTGGTGTTGTAAGGCATGTTTTGCAAAATGTTAAACAGAAATTTTGTTGCGGATATGTAACACTATTTTATAATTCTACCGCAAAACAAGTAACAACATAAACTAACAAATTTGTCGCGTATCATGTTTTTCTGCGTACAAACATAAATTTAATATAACACATTAACTTAACCTCTCGCAAGCCAATTTACTCATTCCAATTTGTTTGTAAAACATTTCGTTTTTCCTTTTACGTTTTGAATATATTTTTTATATATTTTTTTAATGTGTTTTTAAAAGAGGAGAAAAATATCCACTTTAGTTTGTGCTACAGTTTTCTGGAATTACATTATTATTATGTCATTGTTTTCATCTCTAGGGGTGATTTAAAAAGTTTGATACGTTCAAAAAACTGAAAACTTATAAGAAAAGTGAAGAAAAATACCGAATAAACACAGAGGAATGTACTGCAGTGATAATTTGAATTAAATAGGATGAGCTGAGACTATGAAAATATTTTAGCATCACGAGTTTCATTTAAAACTGAGTATATTGTGTTAGCGTTAGATAGTTAAAAAAATGAACTGCAAATCAAATCTGCTTTTAGATCTATGGAATAAACATTGAATAGAGTTTTTTTGAAGGGAAACTGCTTTAGATGCGACAAGAGTAAAATTTTAAGGTTACGAAATACGAGACGAAAATCTAACGACATACGACACGAAAATATGTTACGATTAAAATTAATGTAAAAAGCAAAGACAACTAAAACAAAATGAATTTACTAATAGTAGTTTAACCAATCAGTGTTTGTGTTTTAGTTTATTCTTTAGTTTAGAATGTGTTAAAGTTTTAGTTTATTCTTCAGAAAAAGTTTAAAATTTGCGGAGAATAAAATACATTAAAAACGAATTGATTACAATACTTTATTCTCTGACAAAGAATTATGTATTATATAAAATAGAAACGTTTTCTACACTTAAAAAAATAAATCTTTATTGTTCAATTGAGAAATCAAATTTGTTATTTAAAAAAAACCCCGATGATAAAAAAACCCCATTTCCATCAATTAACCAAATTCAACTAAAAGAAATAAGAGAATTTAACTTAAAATTTGATTTTTGAACAAAATAATTGTAACACAATCAAAAAAATTTGACCAATTGGAATCAAACCAATTGAATAATGATAATTTTTTTATAGGAAAATTTTCATTAGACAATAGGTTAAGTTCATTAGGCTATAGGTTAGAAAACAATACAATAACATATACTATTATTATAGAAAAGCCATACAAAAGCTGATATTAATATATGGAAGAAAATAAAGGAAATTTATTTGAAATAAAAGTGATTACCATTTTCGGCTTCACATTTGGTAATCATTTTTTATTTAAAATAAAATAATAATTGTACACATGTGTAAAGTGTTTATTAAATTTATCCCAAAACTTTCCAAAAGTAAAATTATTATTAAAATGGTTTCAAAACAAAGATTAACATTAAAATTAAATTAATAAATAATAAAAATATTATTTGTGATAATAATTAAAGATCAATGAATATCATTTTCCTCAAAATTTTATAATCCAATCAGATTATTTGTTATGTTTTGTTGTTATAGTTACATACAATAATTCAAAATCCCATAATCCAATCAGAGGCAATTTCTTATTTTTTGTTGTCATAGTTATACAATATGTTTAAAAAAAATAACAACATAACAAATGCTACTTTACTGCCGCCGTAAAATAAAATAAAAATGGCGTTACTTTACAGCCGCTTTGATTATAAGTAAAACAAGTAAGACTTTTAAAGTTAAACTTTACAACCGTTTGCCGAAAATAGTACATTATTTAATTGGGAGCTAATGTGATACTTTTTGTGTTGGGTCTATTGTTTGACAATTATAAATCCGAATTAAATGCACTATTTTTTCGGCAAACGTTTAAATTTTTAATAAATATGAAATTAATGCATCAAAATTTTTATAAATATGAATTTTTAGCGTCATAATAACTTCCAAAAAAGAGAAAAAACATGTAAATTTGTATAAATAAAATTTTTTTATCATAGCAGCCTTTTCAAAATTTCATAATCCAATTGAAATAGTTGTTATTTTGTTGTCATAGTTATACAATAATTCAAAATTTCATTATCCTATGAAACTGTTTGTTATATTTTGTTGTCATAGTAACATACGATAATTCAAAATATCATAATCCAATGAGAATCAACCTATTTTTTGATGTCATAGTTATCCAATTTGTTTGAAAAAATAACAAAATAACAAATAACAAATGCTACTTTACAGCCGCCGTAGTATAAAATAAAAATGACGTTACTTTTGCAGCCGCAGTCAAAAAAGTAAGTCTTTAACTAACTCCCTAGCGGCAGTAAAGATAAACTTTACAGCCGTTTGCCGAAAAACTCTTTTATTTAATATAATCAAATAGGAGACCGAATCAAAATATGCTCACTAAATAAATTAAAATATAATAATTTATTTTCAAATTTACATATTGCCAAATAAAGTGAAAAAATTAAAATTAAAAACACGTATTAGTTTTTATATTATAAAAATGACAATTTTATTTTAAACTTTCCTTGTCTTTAAATTTCGTAACATATTTTGAGCCACTCTGTATCAAAACTAGTGGAAAAATAAAAAGAATTAAAAACACGTGTTAATTCTTTTAATATAAAAATGATAACCGACGTTTCAAGGGAATCGGAAATGCTCAGGTTCAAATGTTATTTTTTATCGACGTCTTGCTTAATAGTAAATTATGATGCTAGGACGTAAAGCTAAAGATTTTGGACGTATGTGGACTTTGCAAATCAAGGCGCTAGCCGAGATTTGCACCCACATTAAGTCGAAAATAGCTTACGTACGTGCAACATATACTATTTTTTATTCCCTGCAAGCAAAATATTTAAAAAAAATTTGTTTATTCTAATTTAAAATTATAAGTTTGCATAAATTTTAAAATAAAAATATGTGGAACAAGTAACCTTTGACAAAATATTTACTATTTCTTCCAAAATCTTGTGTAACTATGACTACAAATGATAACAACTATTTTAATTGGATAATGAAACTTTAAATTTAAGGGTTGCTTTAAAAAAAATTCTATTTTTCATATAATTTAAACAAAGACAAATGCTTCTTACTTCTTTGGACGTAACTATGACAACAAAATAAATAGTTAAAAAGTGACACTTTAAGGCCGCAAGTAACAGTAATAAAGTAATATGTAGGCGAATAAAAAAGTATATATATTCTATATAAAGAGATCGTCAGTACAAAAATGTATGAAGAGAGTCGAAAATCATCGAGAACAAATGTGTTAAATTCAATTTCCCCTTTTCCTTTTTTCGTTTTTCAATGTTTATATTTACCGCCACAATTTTTTTTATTAAATTATAAATTAAAAACTATTCTAAATTTAAAATGCCAAAAAATATTGAATGTTTTCCTCACAGTTGTGCTAATTATTATAAAATGAATGACAATAGTTACGAGAGTAATCTAAATATATTGAGTGATTTGAAAGCATCGTTAAAATAAAATTATGTAAACAATAAAGATTAGTGAACAATATCTTTAAGTAAAAAATCTAAAGAAATTTCGTTTCAGCTATAGTAGTAATAAAGTACTTTTACACAGATTGTTCGTACACAGCTATACAAATAAAATAAAAACTAAACTAAACTTTTATAAATATTTCAAAACTAATGTTTTAAAAAATCCGTGGTGCATGTGAAATTATTTGCCCATAAGAATTGTAGATGTTGTACTTTACGTCCGTAAAACAAAAGCCCGTTGCTATAAAATAATTATGATATTAGAACAAACAATAGTATTTTATGTATTAGTGCCGTGTGCCGAGCAACAATTTCGCAAAAATTTGCAACAAAACAAATCTTTTTTGTTTTTTTTTAATTTTAAGTTATAGAAAAACATTTAAGAAACAAAAAAGTACCAGGCACCAGTATCCTAAAGTGCACCATTTACGAAAATTTCCAGCACACTTAGTTGGATAACTTCAGTCCCCAGGTTCCGGGCGAGAGGACTCGGCATGTCCATTATGTGAGTACCCTACCCCAGAGATTAAAAAAATTTCTGACCTGTTACCGACAACAACACGTAAGCCATATCTTTTTCCGTTATTCTATTGGCCTAAAAAGGCCGTAAGCTAAATAAAATAAAATAATTTGAATTAGCAGATTTATAATTGAATTGATTGAATTTTCACGTGATGACGTACTACAAATTTTATTTTAAAATAAAATTTTGTTTTCAAATTTCATTATTTTTCAACGAGTTCTCCACGTATGAAATGTTAGACTATATAGACGTCTATATGACTGTAAAATTTACTCTAAATTTATTGAAATTATTCTATTGAATCCGAACGATTATTTTTATGAGGCGAAATTGTGAAATTCATTCCTTTCAGTTTTTCCCGACGAATTCACCCCTCAGATATTTAAAGAAAATGCTGATCGCCATTTCAAAATATTAGCTTACTAACTCTTTCCATATCCTTATTTCTTGCATTTTAGGAAATTCCTCACTTTTCTAGGGGATAGGTATCTGCCGGTATTCAATGAGTCTAGGTAATAAATCATAAAAAACATCGCAGTTATATTATGTAAATGTGATATAAACCGCACTTAATTACATGAAATAATCGTTCGATGCATAAATTAATCAAATATTCTTTTATTTCTAGGAATTTGGAATCCAACTTGGAATGGAATTATTGAAACCCATTATCCCATATCATTAGTGCCATATACTAAAAATATTCCATTTTCTTCCACTTAAAATTTAATTTTTATATAAAATTTTTAGAAATTATGTTTTCTTCGTTTTCTTGGATAACGATTCTTTTGTGTAAAAAGGAAAAAATAAAAAATGGGTGGAATAAGTGGTATAAGCTGTATGAGTGGAAATAATTTTTTTAGTTGTTAATATTGCTGAAAATTGTTGTTTACTTAAAATTTCTTCATCCTCGTCCTCAAATATATTTTTTTTTCGTATATTGAATTCGTTTACACAATATTTAGTCAAAGTATTTTAAAATAACAAAATGTAAGAAATAAGGCAACATAAAAAATAACTAAAAAACTTTGCCATTTTTATTTTGTTTTAAGCAGGAGGGTAAATTTGTAAAAGCTTATTTTTTATATTTTTAAAAGTTTTTTGTTTTATTTTAATTTTTATATAGAGTGTTTGTATAAAATATATTACAAAACATGTTTTAATGGTTATGGAAATAAGGAAAAAATTTAATTTTATAAATTTTTCGTAGTTTGATTTTTGTAATGGATATTTACATAAAACACGCTTATACGTATGGGTGAATAAAAACCTTACCAAGGATTTCATTATACGACTAATAATTTTTATTGGGAAACGACTGTAATCAAATCTCAAATTAAAATTGTATAACCACAGTAATCCAAGCAGTATATATTGTATCATGAACCATAATTATTATTATTATTGTAGATCATGTTGCTGTTGATGATGAGGATGATGATTAAAAAATATGCTTTGTAATTAAGTATGAGTTTTGTGAAGTTTTGTATATATACAATTCTGCTATATATACATATCGTATTAAATTAAATTCCGTTCAAGTTTCCTTTTTTTTTAATTTTTATGTTATGCTTTTGTTATTATGGAAAATTGAGGAAATTAGTCTCTCGGTTTTATAATTACAGTTTTAGTTTAGTTGAGGGTAGTAAAAGAAAAAAAAATTATGTTTTAGGTATTTTATGTTTAATTAAAATTAAAATGTTTATATAATTTTTCTTTCTTTTGTCCTTTTATGGGTTGTAAGATATAATATGATACTATCTTCTGTTTGAGGAGTTATAGAATTATATTAAAATGGAAATTAGGAGATTGGACCTTTTTTTAATTATTTATATTGAAAAATAAATGAGGTGAAAAAGATTAGGGTTTGGGACAAAATACCTAAGAGTTGGACGCTACAAACCTAATTAAAGGTTGTCGGAACGCTTTGTTTGTTGTAGGAACGCTTTAACGATTAAAATATTTCGATGATACGATTATTGTTGTTCTTTATCTATGTAACATTGACTAGAAAAGCAGTAAATGTTGACCTATAAACATTGTCAATGCTATTTAATGAGCCGTCACTAAGCCAATTGGAAAACTTTAATTTATAATAAACTTTCTACATTTAAAATGGTTTATTGTAATAATTTTTGATGAAGCGTCAAGAAAGGTTCATCGGCTTAGAACATGGGTTACATTTACATAAACTGTAAAGGGTTACCAGGACTAGTGACCTCTGTTTAAACGATGTCTTTTGATTTATATTCAGCATTTCGTTTAAATTTAATCTTTTTTTTTAATATCGTCGCTTTAATAATGAAATGACGTATACGCAAAAGTATAGTTTCGAGATATTTGAGTTTAAGGTTTGATGTGCGCATGCATTTGCATGGACGTTAATTTATAATTTATTAATTCTTACCCCCAGTCATAAAATAATTCGAAAATGTAAAAACGCCAATTCAAAGATGCCCTTATGGGGAATGCAGCGCACCTATTATATAAAAACAACGTATAAATA
The DNA here is from genome assembly GCA_963693315.1 of Diogma glabrata. Lineage (NCBI taxonomy): Eukaryota > Metazoa > Arthropoda > Insecta > Diptera > Cylindrotomidae > Diogma > Diogma glabrata. The sequence continues at coordinate 216,640,829 of OY856188.1, read as the reverse complement.
GCATACGTTGTTTCATTATTAAAGCGACGATATAATATCATTTGCAATGAAAAATGTTATCGATGACAACATTGGTTTCGAGTAATGTGACTGCCGTTTTAACCATACCAAAAAATAGTAAAAGGAAAGATTTGCAGTTTAAAGTACATTAGTTAATTTTATTTTTATTTTTGCAGTTTTTATTTGGTGCACTAAATATTTTTTCAGATTTGTCAACCCAGTTTGTTTCTTTAATAACTACATACACTCTTTAAGTTAAGTAAGCAATTTTGATTAAAAGAAGAAATAGAATTTATGGTAGAACTTTCTAAAGTTACATAGTAAGTGGCAGATGCCACCTGATAAATGAAAATGGTTCTTCTTCTCACTATATATTTGTTAGAATGGCATTAAGTTACACATTATTCTTACAAAACAAACCATGTACACCATCGCAATGGCTTGTAATTATTTTCAATTCTAATTAGTGGCTTAAAAACTACCTCCATTGCAACAGAATCGATTGTCACATACATTTTTGAGAAATTAAAAACTTTAAATTGCTCAAAAAATTACGTTACCAACTCATATAGTGTTTAACCACTGTTAGCCACTTGAATTTTGCCACTAAATTAAAATATTTGAGGAATAAAAAATCATAGCGTTAAAAAGCAAAACATTATTTGGCAGTATGGAGCTTAACGTCAAACTGAGGTATAATCAAAATAAAATATTTACTTATTTGACTGCTATTTAACTTTTACCTATCCAAATATGCTTTTAAACAATTTCCTCGTAAATCGTAAACAAATGTATATGTTTTCTCTATATACGAACACATTCATATATCATTTATACTTTATTAAAAATAAAAAGTGTGACAATTCCCAGAACAGAAAAATAAAAATAAATTAGCTAACAAATGTACAATAAAATTTATCATCGTTCTCCAACACTAACTACCACCCACAAATAAATAAACTTCATCTATTATTATAATAAAGTAAAAATAATTTTGAGATCGTTTTCTAAATGCATAAAGCAATTTCTCGTTTTCCATTTAAAAAAATGTTTCTTTCATTTTTCACCAATTTTCTCACACCCAACAATTAAATTTTTCCTTTTTAAACCAGCATAATTTTTCATAAAACTTTTGTAGAAAAGAAGGACAATAACATATGAAATATGGAAAAAAAATCAACTAACAACTCCAACACTATTAAAATTAAACTGAGTATATCCCTGTCTGATATCAATTTCGTTTCATTCCGTTTTTCATCCCTAGAAGTTGGTTTTCTTTTACTAAGAAATAGTTTAGAGAAATTTTCAGTTCATTTATTTCGTTTCCTATTCTTAATTCCCCTTGTTACGATTGGTTAAACACAAAGGCGGTTCCATAATAAAAATTTCCTATTTTCCATTTTACTTCTTACTATCCAACTCAACTTTTATCCCTACTTTTCTCAACTTGTTCAAATTTAGTAGAACGTTTTACATTGAATGTACCAGAATAATATAATCATTTTCATTTACATACACAAATAATCTCTTGATAAAAAATAATATTTTTTCCCATACTCCTTGAACAGTTTTTCCTTTTCTGTTTTTGATAGTATGCTAACAAACAACCTCAAATTTTATGTTTTTATAAAAATCGAAAACTAAAAGATTTCCATCGATTTGTCTAGGCAAGTAAAAAGGAAAATTTTCAAAATTGAATCATTCACTTAAAATGCAATTAGTAGAATTATATTATTGTTTATTTAACAAGAATTTATTTAGGTTTTGGTCACACTGAACTAAATACTGGTTTTCTTTTTGTTAAATTTGCATAAAATTTTCAAAGAATTACAAACCAAAAAGATTTGTAAACAATTTGGTTGCGTCGAACCTTTTTCGGTTGGGAAACTTTGAATTCATGTATGTATATAAGTTGTAACGTTTTCGACACAGTATATTTAGGTGGTGTTGAGTCGTGGAAAATGATTGGATTTATTGACGCTTATTATAAATTTGATAACTAATAACATAACATATCATTCTTAAATTTAAATATTTTTATTTCATACTGATATCTAAAACGACATTTTTCGGATTATTTATGGTACAAAAAGTTGAACTTTAATGTCCTAGGAGTTTATAAAATTTTATAAAGTCCTAGGACGTTAAAGTTCAACTTTTTGTACCATAAACGTTAAATTTTAACGTCCTAGGGCTTTATAAAATTGTATAAAGTCCTAGGACGTTAAAGTACAACTTTTTGAGTAAAATTTAAAACTCATTTCTTTTTATTTTAATAAATTTCCAGTATGAAATAAAACTGTATTTACCTCAAACGAAAAGTGTTTTTAAAGTATCACTAGTAATTTCGGCCTCGGCTAGACGCCTCTGCCGTAAACAACTAGCTCGTACTTTAAAGTTTCACTTTTCGTTCTAGATAAATAAATAACTATTATGCACCGCAAATTTTTTATAAAACTTTAAACAAATTGTAGATATAACAATCTGTTTGGGGTTTTACAAATAATTTGTTTTTAAATATGCAATATTTTTGTTACTTTAACGAAAAATTGATTGAAACAAAAGAATGTCAATAAATATATGTATAAGCACATGATCAGTGAATGTGATTAATATACCTTGGCTATGAAAGTTTAGTGCATGAGATTCAGCGTGTAAAAATAAATTTAAATCATGTTTGTCGAATTTCATATATATGCTGCTACGTTTTTCTCAACCTTCCTTGGAATTGGCCAAACTCTCAATTCGATAAACGTAATTCCCAATCTCTTTCTGAGTTCGATCACTGATTAGTAAGCAAAAACACCAGGTTTTATTAAGTCTTCAACTCCTCGATTGTTCCACAACAACAAGAAACAATTAAGCAAACAACATTCCTAACTAGAATATTCTTTTCTTTCAACAGCTTCAGAAACTCCAACGGTTGATTGTAGAAATTTCCACTAATACAACGTTCAAAATAATACACAAATTATTTCTACTTAAAAAACTTTATTTTTTTTTTTTTGCTTTATTTAAACATTTCATGTTACAAAAAGGCAAAGCCTTGAAATAGTAACAATTAATTCAAATTAAAATCAACAAAACAGAAGTACAATTAGTAAATTAGAGTAAAATAATAAAAATAGTATAATTAAATTAAACAAAATATGATTAAAATATAATACACAGTTAGTGTTAAGAAAAGTATTTATGAAAACAAAAGCATAATCTCAACATTTAGAAAAAATTAAAGAAGTCGTACATTAATTTTGAATTTTGTTAAAGATGTTTCCATCTTTAACGGAGTAGGAAGTGCATTAAAATCAGCCAAGCCAGAAAACAAAACTGAACTTCTACCTACATTTAGTTTTCTGAAATCAATAAAGAAATCTGCATTTCTACGTGTTTGATAATGGTGGATCTCATTAGCTCTTCTTAATATAATATTATTTTTAATAAGATTATTTTTAAGTTTGAATATAAATATTAATGTTTCTGATTTACATATTTTTCTAAAAGGAATAATTTTATGGTCATACAATTTTATTGTTGGATGTAAGTTCGGCAGGAACCTAATGGTTTTTATTATTCTATTTTGAAGCACTTCTAAACAGTGAATCCTTGATTGTGTAGCAGAATTCCATAAAGGATTTAGATAAATCAAATGCGAAACAAAATGGGCATGATAAATGGACCATAGCGTATTTAAGCTAACCAAATGACGAATTCTTTTCACAGCAAATATTAAAGGTGAAACTTTTTTTGTGATGTTTTGAATGTGTTTCTCCCAATTTAATTTAAAATCGATTGTTAGGCCAAGGTAATTGTAAATTTCAACAGAATCAATTACATTATTATGAAGCATAGGTAAATTATTAATTAAATCAGAACATTTAAATAGCATGAATTCTGTTTTATTTATATTTATGTTTAAACGAATCGAATTGAACCATGAATCTAATTTCAAAAGATCTTCCTGAATAGCTGGAATCAAGTCAGTATGATTTTTGCAGGCATACATGAACGCAGAGTCATCTGCATAGCACTGTGCTTTTCCTTTAAGAGAAAGATCAAACACGCCATTAATCATTATATTAAATAAAATTGGTCCCAAAATAGAACCTTGAGGGACACAAGATTTAATAAGCTTCAAGTCACTTTTTGTATCTCCAATTTGCACAAATTGCATACGGTTACTTAAATATGATCGAAAAATGCTAATATCTGGCTCTTTTATTCCTAAATCAAATAAGCATTGAAGCAATAATTCATGATCAATGGAATCAAAAGCTTTAGATATATCAACAAAAAGCAATGCAACATAAAGACCATTACTAATATTTTTTTGTACAAAATCTATCATATGAACACAAGCAGTTAAAGTGCTTGACCGACTTGTAAAACCAAATTGCTGAGGATGAATTATTTCATTGGCAGTTAAAAAAGTTTCAAGACGAGCTAACAAAACTTTTTCAAATATTTTTGAAACACTGTTTAAAATTGAAATTGGTCTATAATTTGACATATTTATTTTTTCTCCAGATTTAAATAATGGAAGAACCTTGGCTATCTTTAAATTATCCGGAAATTCACATTTCGCTAAGCAAGAATTTATCAACTTTTCTAGTGGATTAATTATATCATTAATTTGTTGTTTTAAAAATCTAGAAGATATACAATCAGCAGCAGATAAATTTAGACCCTTAATTATAGATTCCAACTCAACTGAACTAGTAGGCGTAAGATAAAAGTTGATACCTTTTTTCGGACTACAAGGTGTCAAATTAAAAAAATTGCAAACTGAAAATTGTTGATTATGTTTTGATCCTACCTCAATAAAGTGTTCGTTAAAAGCATTTGCAATTTTAATTGGGTGCGTTAGTTCTATGTCTTTTTTTTAAATTTTTGTAATGACTGATTGCTTATTACTTTTGTTATAAATTAGTTCATTTACAATTTTCCACAAATAACTAGGATTAGCAATATTTTTAGAAATGAGACTATTATAATAACTTTTTTTGGCATTCAAGCACTCTACTTTTAAATTATTTCTATAAAATCTAAACTGAGAAATTAATTAATTAATTACTAATTTTAAATATCACTTTTATAATTTTAACTTTACCGTCACACGTTTAAAATAAAACTAATTATGTACTAATCTACAAGAGGCAATTGCTTTTATACTATTCTGCTCAAATTCTAGATAATTCGAGGTCACTTTTTAGAAACCTTGAGAAAATAGTAAAATATTCGATTAATTTCACTCAATAAAAAAACTAAGTAAATTTTACAAATTGTTTATAAATATACAACTCACAATTTTTTTTGTTAGTTTACCAAAAAGATTGTACATTACAAAAAAAATTATTTGAAATAACCAAAAATTTAATTTATTTACAAATTATTTTTGGATTTGAAAGAAAAAAATTGTAGTTTTGTCAAAAAATTTTGTGTGTTGTATAATTACAAAAATTTTGTAAAAGTGACTTTTATTTTTTTGAGTGGCACGTTATGCTGGTTTGATTCATAAAATCATTCAATTTTATTTATTGTTGACCCAAATTCCACGAAATACAACAACAACAACAACAACAACACTATTCATTTCATTAATTGGTTGTAGTGATTTGATTTTTCTGGAAGTCACTGTAATCGTCTAGATTTTTCTGTAATCGTAACAATACTAACACAAATTTTGTCGTGGATTTTCACGAATTTTAAGAGAGAGTATGACGAAAGAAGGAAAAGATTTCATTGTATTTAAAAGAAACACCGATTTTCGATGAGTTCAATAAATATACGAGCAATTTCACACAAGTTCAGCAAATTTTTGGGAAATTTTGACTTGAAGGGGTCAAGTCAAAATTTCCCAAAAATTTGCTGAACTTGTGTGAAATTGCTCGTATAGCGCCATCTTTTCTTCAATTAGACCGTTTTTTTCTTATGTTACACCGGGAAAAGTTTTTTCAAAAAATTAACAGTGTACATTTTTAAAAACTTTGTTCTAATACCTATTCAACGACATATCATTTATGAAAATCGATTGAGTAGTTTTTCTACAATCGCTCGTCAAAATGCACTCACCTCACAAAATAACAAAAAATTGAGGGGCACCCTGTGAAGACCCCTGGTCGAAAAAACAAATTTCTAAGAGAACTTGTATTTTTTATTTATGAAAGACTATCTATAAACAAAAAATAATCAAAATTAAAAGGGGTCAAGTCAAAACGTTGTTGAATCTTCGTGAAATTGCTCATACTTAAATTTAAAATACTGCTTTTATGCTTCAAGAAGCTAACTTTAATATAAAAACTAAGGCTGCATATACCTTTTTCAATATTCTAATGATGCATGACAAAGCTTTGTTGAAATTACTATAGCATCTTTCAACGGAGACGTTGAAACATTGCATTGTTTGCATTATTTTCAAGACATGCAGGTGTCAAACATTTTTTTCTTGAACCCTCGTCTAAAAGCAACAGAATTCTTTACTGAGCATACCACGTATTCTTTTACTTTGGTCGATATGCGACTTACAAGTTACAACTATCTTCAAATATATTTCCAAAACACTATTATGGCACATACAATTTGGAAGTTTGGAAGTAAGTGTTAGCAAACTCAAAAGTATCTTGCTATACAATTATTGTATGCACACAATATAAGTTATACATACTTTAAATGTATTCGAAACAATGAGTATAATGAGTTTAAGATAGGATAAGTTAAGACATTTTTTATAATTTTGGATATCGAAACCTCCTTAAAATTATCATTTAGTTGCTAAATAATTGTGCTCATGTGATACATATATGCAATTGCTTCTTCGAATCTCTTTCTCTCCTTGTGCGAATGTCCTAGTTCTAAAGCATTACATTTAATGTCGAACTGTCCGTAGTTTATACAGCTATTAACATTGGGCAAACACGAGTACTATTTTTTAAATTATTAAAGAGGCTTTTGGCAAACTTAGGCAAATTAGGACAAGAGCACTAGGGAAAGAGCAAATTAGGTTCTTTGAAAAGAGTCGTAATTTAATTTTATTATTTAAAATTAACATGTTTACTTCTTACTATTTTTAATAAAACATATATTTCTAATTTTAAATTTTTTATAATTTATGGTATGCATTTGTGTTTCTTCGATATCTTTTACTTATTATTTTACAAAATTATCTTTAGTTTTTTACCCTAGAAAATTGCCTTTCGCTTTGCTTTTTGTATATATATGTTTATCTTTTATCCAGAACTCACATTTGTTTGACTGGCTATATATCATGAACATGTCACATATTTCAAAATATCGTAGCAAAAATATTGCCTTGTATTCATTGAAAAAAATTACTTAAATTTAAAGAGAATAGGGCAGTTCTCAAACTTTTCTTTATCACGTAAAATTATATGAATTAAACAATAAGAAATTATAGAAACGACAAGATACAATGAAATAAAGTTATCGTCAATGGAAACACTGATTGCATTACTGTCAATAAAAAATTAAATTTTATCTATATATATTAACTTAGAGGTCTTTGTAAACGAAACAAAGAAATCTAAAAAATTCTTAGGCTGATTCTTGTATATAACGTTGATTTTCTTGGGTTATAGCCTTGTTTTAATAATTTATAAATAATAACAAATTATTAATATAGATTAATAAATTTTATTATTATGAATGTTTTTAACATGTTTCGACGTCATTTACAAAACGTCATCATCAGAACAAAAAAAAAAAAAGTAAATAGAAGTTAAAAAAAAATATTTTTTAAAAAAAGTTTAGTAAAACTAATTATCGAAAAAAAGTTCAACATACAGAAAACGAATCCTTTGTAATAATTGAAATAAAACAAAATAATTATAATAATAATAATTATTATTTTGTTTTATTTCAATTATTACAAAGGATTCGTTTTCTGTATGTTGAACTTTTTTTCGATAATTAGTTTTACTAAACTTTTTTTAAAAAATATTTTTTTTAACTTCTATTTACTTTTTTTTTTTTTTGTTCTGATGATGACGTTTTGTAAATGACGTCGAAACATGTTAAAAACATTCATAATAATAAAATTTATTAATCTATATTAATAATTTGTTATTATTTATAAATTATTAAAACAAGGCTATAACCCAAGAAAATCAACGTTATTTATCTATATATATACTGCACGAACTTATTTTTTGTGGATAAATAATCTATTAGTATTGTAGAATCAATAAGTTCTAAAGGTAATTTTACATCACCGTCGTAAACAGGTCACTAATCTGCAACACAATAATAAATTAGAAACACTAAACTACAAAGCTAAAATAAAATATGTATTGTAATGTTATATCAATCAAATCAAACATATTTAAAATTACATCAAATCCAAAAGGAAATAAAATTATATCAATAGATAAATTTTTTCTAATCTCATTTATAAAAAAACAAAATCATTTAAATAAAAATCTAAATCCATAAAAATTATTATAAAAATATAATTTTTATTCTCACAAAGAACTCATCTTTGTTTTTGTCTTCTTTCAAAAACAACAACACAAAAAGCTCTGTTTTTCTTTCAAACACAAAATAAAATAAAAATAAATTACACATATAAAAAAAGGAGACATTTTATTTCAAATTAAAAAAGCAAATAAAAAAATTATTTTAATTTTCACATCTTTTACATCAATTTAATTTTCCTCTAATTTTCCAAACTCTTCAAAAACACATAAAAACCAAAGTTAATTCAGTAAAAATAATACAAAATCGTCTAGGAAAATTATGTATGAAAAAAAAGTGGAAAAATATTTGCGGTTGTATTGGAAAATACCAAAACGAAAATCTATTGAGAATAATGGAAAATTTCTCTCGTTTTTATGAAAACTCAGTGAAATTATTAATTAAGGCTATTAAAAAAAAGGTGGAGTTAAAGTATGAATGTAAAATTCCAATTGGAGAGATTTTTCTCAATTCCATTTAATTTCAATAGGCGTGGCTAGTAATATTCCTTGTATTTTAAGGGGATTGGGATGTTTAAACGTTTATTTATATCAATGTACGGGATGCTGTCAAATTAAGTGAATTTGACTGTTTTTTTAGTGTATTTTAGATTTTGAAATAATGTTATTATTTTTGCTTTTCTATTTATGTTTTTCGAAAATAAAAAATTAGTCTTCGTGGTGAATTCGTCGATGTTAGTTGAAAGTTTTTTTGGTTTTGAAAAATCAAAAATGTTTTATGTTTAAATTATTATAACAGTTTGTGTAAAAACATGAAATTTTATGTTTTGTGAAATTTATACTTAAAAAAAATTAATTTATAAATATTTTAAATTTAAAAAAAAATTTACTAATTTTGTGATAGAATTAAATAAGTGTTTGTGACAGTTAAAAAACTAGTTTTGTACTATGGTAATGATGCCGTCTCCATCTAAATCGGATACAATTTGGCAACCATTAAGTCCAAATACGTCAAACACTAATCCAAATTCCCCAGTGAATTCAATTGTCAATGTTCGACCGTCAAAGTTTGATTCAGCTAGTTTATTTATGTCCAGGTTTCATGAAATTAAAACCCACCATCAGTTAGAAAATGGTCTAGAAAAAAATTTAAATACCATCAATAATAATAGTGTAATTAATCATAATAGTAATAGTTCCAGTAAATTTCAACAAATAATTCTAGCAAATAAAACCGAAATTGAACATGAAAGTGCAAAATTATCAATTGAAAAATTAAAAAAGTTAACCGATCATAGTATTGTGAATCGATTAAGTCCAACGGATGTTGAAAATAGTAGTTGTTCGGACAAATTTTTACAAGAACATCATAATAACAGTCTTAAATTAAATAATAATAATACTTTAATTAATAACAATAGTCATAGTAACACAAATCATAATAATAGTAATAATAGTAGTGAAATAGAACCAACACCAACACAACATTTAAGTCAATCAAAATATTCCCAACAGTCAACAATTTTGTCAACAAGTGAACACAATGGTTTGATCCATAATGTAAACCATCAACATCAAAGTCATTTAGTTGACTTAGAACGTTTGAAAATGGCAAGAAATCAATTTTTAACAAGTAACGGCAAAGAATTAAGTGATTTTGGATTTAGAATACATCAATTGGGTGGTCTAGCAGCTGTACCAACAACAACAGCTAATACTCAAGTTGTATCTCAACCAAATTATCAAAGAAGTGATACAAGTGAAGAGTTAATTGTTGATGGTAATGATGATAGTTGTTCACAAGATACTACAACGGTATGTATCATTTACAAATATTGTAAAATAAATACTCCCACTTGGCGTAAAATTCATGCTGATGTTGTGTCAGCCATTTTTTATCTGTTTAGCGACGGCGTATTAAATCTATAATATGAATAGTCCGTTTGGCTTTTCTCCTGAATTAGAACGATAAACTTCATTCTCTATTATTTTTTGAAATAATATTTAATGTAAAACTTTTCAAATGTATCTCTTAAAATCTCATTTAACTTTTTGTTTGGAAAATTGTAAAAAAAATTTTATTTAAATATTTTTAACAAGTTGAACGTTGACTTTCGGTTTTAAATTTAATATCAAAAAGCACAATTATTATCCATTTCATTTGTAGAATTTTATTATGTTTTAAGCAACTAAATCTGCAGCTCCTTGCTTCCTTAATTAAGACTATTGATTAAATTTCAAATTTGTTTGCTTTATGTTTATATACTAAAATGATATTATATTATAGCCACAAAAAAAATGAACAATAATCTTTTATATAGGCTTGTTGTATGAAATTTTTGTTCTGAGATAAGTTTGCACGAAATCAAATTTTTGTTGCAATAAACGTGCAAAAAGAACTTCCAACAATTACCTTTCCCTTCAAATGATCGCATTAGGCTAGTATTACTACAACTGAATTCTTGTATTACGAAATATTTTAATTCTTACACTGAAAAAAAAACGGTCACCACAAACTTTTTTGTGCCACCCGAATGTACCCTATCACATATTGATTTCAAGTTCGGGTTTCTCACCTCTAAAAACGAAATATGAAGATACAACATGACTACCACGAGTCACGACTCGGTTGGCACCAACGATAAGACCTGTTGTATATAGTTTGATGAGCATACACATTGAGATTGGTTCAGTTTAAACATTCTATCGCCATCGGCGATTTTGGCAGAGTTAAAATAATTGGAATTATTGATCTTGAACTGTGTATAGCGACCTCAAACATTAAAAAGAACATTTTGTAAAATCTACAAAATGAAAACGCACTTCAATGTGTCCAATAAAGAAAATAATTGGCGAGTTAATTAGTTATTTTCTTTTTGTGCCTCATTGACTGACGTTGATCAGTTGTATTTTTGTAGGTTTTGCAAAATATTAATTACGTCCCGCATGGAGGATATATTGATTTTTAAATTTTGTTTATTTTTTATATATGGGTATGACTACCGCGCGTATTCTAGTCCTTGCTATTAGCATACGAGATTATGTGATATTACATACCGCTAGCAATAGCATTGGAATTTCACTAAGCAAGTTGATATATTAGGGGTGCCGGTAATCGATAATACAGTACAGTACATTCAGTCAACTGAAAATTTTTTAAACAAATTTTTACTTTTTACTTTTATATTTTATATTATATATTTTATATTTTATATTATATTTTTACTTTTTTTGTTCTACCATTAAATAATGACCATATGTCATATTTTATATGTGATTGTGATTACCATTGTTAGGTTATCATTCTTTAACAAAACATGCTGTTGTGGGACTGGTCTTCAAAGCCCTTTATGTGTTGTTGTGACATATATTGTAATTTCTACTACACAACACATTTATAAAAACTGAGCCATCGAAATAGTTCAGTGTGCGCAGTTTGGTACTTGTTTTTTTTTTAATATAAAAAGTTTTGTGTTATAGGAATTACAATATGTGTCACAACAACACATATATACCTTTTAAAACCTAGGTCCTACAACAAGATGCGCTCTGAGGTGTTGATGAACCCTTTTTTTTAAACCTTTGTGGGTTTAAAAAAAAGGGTTCATCAACGCTCCCGAGACTATTGATTCGGGCCAAGCATTCCATTAGTACGATTTACGAACAAATAAATCTCTTCATTTCAGTCACTATGATAGTGAGTCATCTCAACAGTTTAACTGTTTGCATAAACTGATTGACGAGTAAAACGGGAACTGCTGGTGACGATATTTATAAAAAACAACGAGATCAACAACAGTGCAACGATGTTGAAGGGAATCAATACTTGATGTTAAATTTCGATCACCCACAATTCGCATAGCACGCATTTAGACAGAGTCGAAAAGAGCTAGCACGGAAATAGATGCAGCGCCCAAACTTGACAACAATACTCCAAACAAGGACGAATAAGGGACTTATAAATGTGGAGTAATTGGTAGGGAGTGAAGTTTTTTGTAATTGGTACGGCCAAGTAAATTTGAAGCGCTTATTGCCATCGCCATTTTATGATCGTTCCAGAGTAAGTCATTGGAAATTGTGTCTCCCAATAAACAAACGCTTTCACACATGCTAATTGAAATACTATTGGAAAATTCGGTCTTTGATCAGGAAACAATCAATAAATAGCTGTGTTTTGGTGAAATTAAAATTGACCAAATTTTGGTCACCCCAATCGTCGTCTTTTTGTAGGTCTTCGTTTATACAGATTTTTTCGTTCGTGCATTTTAAGCTTTGCAGATAGGGGAACAAATGACTTGTTCAGTGTACTGTCGTCTACAAAACTATTTATTAAGTTACTGGTTATTTTCAACAGTTCGTTCATAAATTAAAAATAGGGTAAGGGTAAAACTGAGCCTTGGAGTAAACCAGCGTTAATTAATTTAGGCTCAGAAGAAAATCTATCGATGGATACGGAAATGTATCGGTCGGTGAGAAAATTTTTTATCGGCTTTACGACTGTGGAGGTGAAATCCGTACGCAACGAGCTTGTTGATCAGGTTGGCATACCAGATTCGATCAAATGCTTTTGAGATGTCTAATGCGATTACGTACATACCACCTTTTTCAAGTATGCTGTTCTCAAGATGATCTACATAGTTTAATAGATCAGCTGTGAGATATCAAATGGTTGTCTTCCAAATATTTGGATATATGTGAATTAAGGTAGTGCGCTCGTATATTTTAGATAGGACTGAGAGTAAGGCTATTGGTCTGTAATTAGAATTATTACATTTTGTTCCTTTTTTGGGGACGAGTTAAGAGAACGTAATAATTACGTAAAATCACTTCTAAGAACCTGTAGCGAATTGAAAAGTTGGCAGGTGAATTGTATTATCAATTTGTACAATATTTTACATTCATTCGTATAATGTGGAAAAAAAATTTTTTAATTTTCCTGACCCAAAAGTAATTTAAATAGATAGTTAAAAAAAAAAATGGATTCAGACAAATAAAGTCACTTTTGAAATTTGACAGGCTGCAGATTTGAACAAATTCATACGAATTTAGTAGAAGCACTTTTTCAATCAAAAGGTTTTGTCTACTTTTTAACAATAATTGATTATTTCACTCTCTAGCCAGAAGGAATAAATGAATTATCAGCCACAACATCCTACAGTAACAGTACTTTTGTGATCCAATATATCTCGCACTTCGGCTGTGCTCTTTGAATTAAATTACATCAAGGATCTCAGTTTCAATTATCCAAAACTACTAAGATATCACAAAACCCATACAACGAGCTATCACACAACCAGCCACTGTATGGTAGAATGATTTTATTATCTACTAAAAACTTCTTTGAAGACTGGCTGAGGCAGCTGGTATGTGAAACATCACTCACAGAAAATGTAAATTATTTACAACGGAAAAACAAAAAGTATAAATTCATCACACGATTTAGAGGCTATAGTCAATAAATGAAAAACATTAAACCGCTCTAATAGCATTTACTTATCTGATCTGAATGTAATCTAGCAACGGAAATATCATAAATTAAATTGGGTATGAACTTGTAAAGTAACTTTTATCTGGTATAACATAGCAGTTAAAAGTTGTTAACAGTATTGGGAAAGTACTGTAAAAGCTTGACTTTCTTTTAAGTTATAGGTAAGTTTACTACGAGATTAAATAGATTCAAAGAAATATAAACTTTCTCCCATTTTAATGTTTTTTATTGCAACAATTTGCAACAAAAACACGCTATACCATTTATAGGAGATCTAAATTTGGCACCAAATCATCATTTCCATCATTCCTAACAACTTCATTCCCCGTCGCAATATTGCTGATGCATGTGTTTTACAAATATTATCACCAACGGTGTTTAAATAAAATAATCTTACCGCTGTTTTCCCCAACAGCCTGTTAGTGCAATTGTTTTGATGCAGTTTTAAATAGAAAGTATGTTACATGAAACATTATCAAGATAAACATGAACACAAAAGAACGATTGAAACAAACCGTTTAATTTAGAGGAACTAATTTTCAATGCTTTTCCTTCAAATATCTCTTTTCATTATCAATTCTTTTCAAAACAGAAATAAAATTTATCGCATAAAGCAATTTTGCATAAACCTTTGGTTCTTTCTATTCAATATTATTTCTATGCTTATGAAATCTTCAATCATTAGATCATCTAGAATGAATCAGGTTTTTCTGAAACATATTTTTGTGTTTGTTTTCAGGTATGTCCCGTCGATCTAACTCGTTCGATATCATCTAAGTCACTAACCGATAGCACAGACAAAGAAGCAGCACGAAAGCTTGCATTTTCCGTCGAAAATATTTTAGATCCAAATAAGTTTACAGGAAAAAAAATTTCATCAAATTCAACAATAACAGGGTTAGAAAAAATTAACAATTTTCATCGGACACAATGGAACAATTTTGAACGACATGAATTAATGATGCGTGATAAACTTGATGATGATGATAGTGAATCACAATCAGGTAAGGAAAAAACTCTTTATATATATGCATATATATATACATATTGTAAATTATCCCAAAAACTAAAATCTTGTGATTTGAATTCAACATTTTACCAGTGAAATTAATCCTAAATTCTTCTAAACAAATTGAAATGAAATTGCTTTCAATTCAACAAACGTATTCAAATTTAATTTCATGTTCCAATATTAGTTTTAAAACGGATATTCCATTTAGAGCAATTTGCAGGAAAATGAAATACAAATAAATTTCCATTAATTTAAATAAAAAAATCTTTTTAAAAAAATTCGTTTTTTTTGCCGTTTTTCAATCAGCACACAAACATTGTGAATGAACAGAAGAAGTTTTATGCAAAAAAAAAGATATGACTGAAAGTTTTGAACAAGCTTTTGATAGAGAAATTTTTTAATTAAAATCGATCGCAAAATGTTTTTTATGTTTTACTAATACCATTATTTTTTTTTTTCAATTTATGGGTTTGGTTTTTTAATTGTGCAAGGAAACGTCCAAATTGGCAAAATAATTAATTTAAATTGATTTAGGAGTGGGAACACAAACTAATATGCTATAATATGTATTAATACCAGGAGACCGAGCTATGCTCGTTGAAAAGAAAGACAATTTTTTAACTTTTTTCGCAAAACAACTTTAATTTCATTTTATTTTATTCGGCTGAGACATAAACTCGTTGTTCCCGAGGTAACCGTCGTCGCTGTCACTATCAAGACTTATATAGAAGTTTCATCGTTCAATGCTTCTTTCCACACAACATTATACACCCGACGTTCATTTTCAGGTGGTAATAGAACTTTCAAGTTATTTTGTCGTTTAACACGGGAAAATGCTACGTACCACATACCGTGATTAAAAACAGGTTTACGAAGGTCGACGCCAACAAATTCGAACGTTTGCCCTTGGGATTTATGCACGGTCATCGCAAACGCTGGTCGAAGCGGAAATTGATGTTGTTGTATTGTACATCCAAGTTGACCTTTACTGGAGTCGAGCGTAACTCGAGGAATGTGTACTTCTTGTCCAGCCTTTTCCCCGGTAATTATTTTTGCTTTAATTACGTTGTTACATAATTCGGTAACAATCAGACGTGGTCCATTGCACATACCCTCCGAAATATCTAAATTACGCATTAGCATAATTATCGTATTTTTTTTTAGTTTTAATTCATGGAATGGCAAATCAGCAATTTCAATCGAATTAAGAAATTCTGGCGTGAATTCCATACCTCCTTCCTGTTTATCCTTCACAGAATCATGACTTATATACGATTTGTATTCTCCTGGGAGACGATCGACAATCGCAGCATTAATATTACTGACTTTTCTGTTCAGCGGCGCGAGAATAACACGTTCCTTCATTCCATCGTAATTTTGATTCGCAAGGCAATTTCCAAATACTTCTTCGATTAAATTACCACTGGAAATTATATCGTCAGGTAATTCGATTTCATTGAAGTCATTTTTTGGAAGATTACCATTTCCCAGATTCAGGATATACTTTGCAAATGCTTCCTGTTCAGGATCGATCGCATATTTTTTGTTAACGAAAATTTTTTGAAATGCTTCCATAGATGACTTGTTTTGATCGACAAATCGAGAGTTTCACTACGGTTGCTTCGGAGTTGAATAGGTAAGCACTGACGGAAATCACCTCCAGCGACTAAAATTTTCCCTCCAAATGGCAAGTTTGGATTTGCAATAGACCGCAACAGCTGATCCATATTTTGTAAACCATACTTTGGTAACATCGGTGCCTCATCCATAAGGAAAACATCAACTTGAGCAAGCTTTGTAGCTTTGATTGAACCAGGTTTAATGCTGGAAATTGAATCTGACGAAAGCGGAACTTTCAGACCAAATGTCTTGTGTAATGTTTGTCCAGCAGGCAATAGAGTTGATGCGATTCCAGTAAATGCCATACATTTAACTTTGTGATTTTGGGCACAAAGTAAGTGGTACAAAGTCTTATACACGAAGGTTTTACCGGTACCACCTGGTCCATCTATGAAAAAATATTTTGTTTCAACATAGTCATTGTCATTGGCTGCACGTAAAATGCTGTCCACAATTTCAATCTGTTTTCCTCGCAGAAGCCGATACATGCGTTCTACAGTAGCAGCTGACTCATCAGAATTTAGAACGTCCATGTTTTCTTCATCTTCGTAATTGTCAATGACGTCCATACCATATCGTTCCACCCAGAAACGAAAATTTCGACCTTCTGTTGCTGTCATATTTAACTTGAATGCTATAATACGCTAAGCACGTTTAATTGCACCATCCTCAGATCTATTATTTCGTCGTGCTTGCAGAATAAAATCTTCAGCCAACTAATTTTTGAATCTTTCCCAGAAACTTTTTGGATCTTCAGGACATCCAAAAATAAGAATCTGAACGAAGAGTATTCGCATTACCGAAGACATTTTGGACAGTGCTGATTCTTCTAGACCATCTATCCACTGTTTATCGTCGAAGACGAGGCCTGTAATGGAGAGCTGATTCGTTGCCGAACAACGAAGAGGCTCAGCAGGCCGCGTACCTAGCGAGATTTAATTAATAGTCCCAAGCTAGCTCTAGTCCATAGGGACGAGTAGAAAACCCTGCTACTCCAGCACAAATACGGCGATGTACTTTTGATGAGCTAGGCAAGCTTGTTTGTATGTCGCATAACAAATGTTATTCACAGTAAGGAGATCATCAAAACTTGTTGCGTCCTTCACATGATAGAGAAGTACTCGCAAATGGAAGCATTCTGGTTGAGCAACATAATTTACGTTGTATATTCAACCAATAACACGCAATCGACGGATTCGCAGTTCCCATGTACTCGTTTTTCCAACCCATTTAAAATTTTCGGGCATTTGCCAATAGTAGAAGTAATTCTGGTTTGTTTGCATTTGCTTCAATGCCTGGTTATCTCTAAAATACGCTTCTAGCATTGAATCTTTTTGTCCAATATCTGATAGATCTTCTTGGGCTTGGTCAATATCTTGCATTCGATATTGACCACGTAAATGAATATTCAAACGCTGAACAATATGACTCTTTCTTTGGATTTCGTAGCCAAATAATCGCCAGCATGCTTCAGGTTGTGTAATGCAGCGACCTTCCATATAGGTGTCTGCTTCATTATAAATCAAACTCCGTTGATTTTCGATAACCTATATTGAAGCGTAATCGTGTCCTTTGTAGATGTATTTATATAAATATTTTACGGGACCTATCCTGCCAACATATTCAACATTGATGTGACATTGGAATTTTTTCAGCAAATAAGCATTATATGTGGCCAAATGCCGATTATCTCGTGTAACTCGACGATTATCCTTATCTTTTCGATATACTGCAAGTTCATGTGAAAATTCTTCTCGATTATTTAAGTCCAATTTGGGGTCATAACGACGACGATACTTTGGTTTTTCATCATCCGCTAGAGATGTTACTTCTTTGAATTGCATTGGAAAACCGAAGCGGCACAGCAATTTACCTTTTTTATTGACCATACACGTAGCATCTGGATTTAACTCCACTCCGCACGGATTATGAATCATCCACTTTAAGACTAATTCTCGAAATTCAGGGTATTTGGACTTTCAACTGAAATTAGATCATCAATTTCTTCTAGATTATGGATTCGATCTTCAGGATTCATGATCAACAGCAAATGCATATGTGGTAGTCCACGTTTTTGAAATTCGATTGTATAAACATATGCGGCCACCTTTCCAAATATCTGTTTTTTATCCAAATCATTTATAATTTCATTAAATTTTTGTTTCGCAATTCGAGCGACGAGATCGGGATGATCTTGAGCGGACTGCTGTATGATAACTCCATTATCAGATATAATACGCGCTGCTTCTTTAATTTCTGGCCAGTCGGGATTAAAAGTCATGGTGATGAAGAAATTTGGCGATCCAAGACGACGAACAATAGCCATTGCATCTTCGAAATGTTCAGTATAGTAACGCGTTGATCCAGTAAATGATGATGGAAGTATTATTTTTTCTCCAACAACTGCATTCTGTTTCGCAGCTAAGTCATTGATAAGTCGGGTAGCACCTGCGTACTGATCGGCTAAAATAGTTTTTTGATTAAATTTGATCCATTGGGTGCGATCACGTTCAAATCGAATGAAAGTATCGACGAGATATTGTTGAAAAAGTCGTCCACCAAAATGTAAAGCGTTGAAAACTGTTTGACGCAGGTCGGGTGTTAAATTAGTTTGCAAAGAAAGGCTTTTGGCATGTTCAGGTCGAAAAACTATACGATATTGTGTTAGTTCCAGACGTGTTAAATGTGGACGACTTGCATAAGGCATTCGAAGTGGCATACCCACGGTATATCCTGACGTTCCGGCTGGATAAAACAATGGGTATGTAGAGGGCTCCACACGAAGGTCGATATTTTCAAAATAACAACATCTTTACCACGTTGTTTTACAACCATTTCATTTGACGAGAAACTTTGATCAGCGTTAAGCGTAAGAACAACGCATACTTCATTACATGCAGTAAGGTTGAACCGTCTATAATCCACACCATCTGGCACTGTAAAAATGAGCTGCACATTTGGAGGTTTTAGTCCCAGTGCAGCAGCACGTTGATTTATATCATCCTCCACTTCTCGCATCCTCATGTAACTTTGGGCATAAATGTTTTGTTCTCGCAATATTTTCTCCAACAGGTCCATTAATTCACGACTGATTCCATAATTTAGAGGATGTGCAAGGCGTTCATCAACAGCATCATCGGAGTCTAAAAAGTACATTTGGCCATATGATGGTTGTTCGAAATCACCTTCAGTGGTTTGTGTCGGATGTGCCGCCATATTCATTTTGTGATAAACTTGTCCAGCTGCTTTGAAGCTAAAATTGTTACGACTATTGATGGTTCGATCATCGCTTACATTGAATGAAGCTAAAGCGAAACAAGAGTTTAAGTTTCGAATTCGTTTGTGGAACTCATTAACGAGCAGGCGACGTCGTAAAAAAAGTTTAACCAATTCATTTGGAAACTGTGGAGGTGGCAACACGATTCGATCATGCAAGCAGCGATCTCCAAATGAATCACCTTTATTTGCTACTCTTTCTTCTGGGAAATGGAGGGCTCTGCAGTTAATACATACAATGTTGAAGGGTCCCAATGATTTGTAATTAACGCTAGCATAGTTTACGGCATCTTTGTAGGTTCGTACTGGATTCTGTGCCATAGCACGTTGCCGTCGTTCATTGCGACGGCGTTGTTTTTCTAGTCGCAGATTTTATCGTTCCTCATTTTCGTTTGTAATTTGTTGTGATGTTCGTTGTCGTATGTCTTGTAACCGCTTATTTCGTTGTGAAATATTTTCGTTTGCAATTCGCTGTGAAGATTGGTTTCGTTTTTGTTCCAAGCGATGATTACGTTCTTCATCCCTTTTGCGTTACGATGCGCATTTATTCATTGCATTTGTTCCAGGTGTTCTTGGGATTGAGATTCCTTAAGTATCATAATTACTTTTGACATTTTTCCATGCCTTTTGCTTTAGCTTTTCGGATTGGTCTTGCCGCGTTTGGTGGTTCAGGTTGTTTGAAACAAATTTCTTCGATTCGATTTTGCACATTTTGATTGAATTCGGTATCATTTGTAACATTTGATTGTCCTGGTTGTTGTTCTTCCAACGACTCATCATTTAGAACAATTGGGAATTTTCGTTTTTTGGGTCGTCCCTTATACATATTTCGAATTTGGTTTTTACGTTGATGAAAAATCAAAATATAATAAAACTTTTTAATTTTACAACTGTTTAAGTTTTTTATCACGATTTTATTACTTTGCAAATTATTATTTATTTCTATTTCACAAATTTTATTTTTTTTTGTTTTTGAAAAAATAATTTCCGATGACAAACTAAATGTCAAATTTAGTGCAAGAAATATATTGTCTTCATATGTGGCTTTGTTCATTTTTTTTTTAAATACTTAGCACAGACACTCATCTTCATCAAATTTTTTCATAACTATTAAAAGCATTTGCGACGTCATTCATATGAAAAATGTTTTTCCTTAATTAAGGCCTTAAACGACTTTTCCCAAAGTCGTAACCTATCTAGATTGTTTTTTCACACCAGAAAATGATAGTATGCCAATTTTCAAAAAAATTATAGTACCGTTTTCGAGAAAAAATTTACAAATATACAATTATTACTGGTTTAATAAGTAAGAAAGAATAAGTAAGAAAGATTTATTGAAAAGATGATACACTAAGCAATCTTTTTAAGAACCTCTCCATTTAGTGTTTCGAGAAAATATTACAAAATCAAAAATTTAAGTTTCTTTTAATATTCCAAAAATATTCTAAAAATTATAATAAAATCAAAAAGTTAAACTTTCAAAATTCTAAAAATATTTCAAAAATTATTACAAAATCAAAAATTGAAACTATTTCCAATAATCTTAAAATATTGCTTAAAGTATAACAAAATAAAAAATACCAACTTTTTTCAAAATTCCCAAAATTATAATAAAATCAAAATTGAAACTTTTTTCAAAGTTCTAAAATTATATTACATTATTAAATTAACAAAATGAAAAACACAAACTTTATTCGAAATTCCAAAAATTATAACAAACTTTCGACAATCAAATTAAATTGTAGTGTGCTTTTTAAAATATTTTCAACAAAATTTATTATAACTTTTCCAAACATTTGTGACGTCATTCATATGAAAAATGTTTTCCTTAATTAAGGCTATAAACTACTTTTCCCAAAGTCGTGACCTATCTAGATCGTGTTTTCGCACCGGAAAATGGTAGTATGCCAATTTTCAGAAAAAATTATAGTACCGTTTTCGAGAAAAAATTTAGCCATAAACAATTATTGCTCGTTTAATAAGTAAGATTAATAAGTAAGATACATTGTATAAAAGGTTACCAATAAAAATAAAAAGAAAGAATGAAGTTTATACTATAGTTATATTCTATATACTAATATTCATTGATTTATGAAAATTGTTACCAACACGATTTTATGGTTATCAAAAAATACGTTATACATGCAATAAGAACACATAAAAAAAAGTCGCATTTTCATTTAATTTAAATTATATGAGTTGAAAATGTAAGAGTCATACAAAGTTTTCTAAAATTTTACTAAAATGATTTTATGTTTCAAATATTTAGTTTCGTTAAAACTCTTAGTTAAAATTAGATAACTTACATTTTATTTTTGGCTAATTCATTTACTAAAATATCTATGTCATACAATTATATTCCTTAATTTAATATAACTTTATGATAATTACACTTTTAAATCATTCAATGATTCATCAAATTTATTAGGTGTTGCGTCTAATATGTTTAAATAAAAAAGAAACACTTATTCGCAAAATTAATAAAAATTATTATTAAATATAATAAATAAATTATTACATTATTAGTTATTATTTTACATATTTAAAAAAGATATACAACTTTTCATATTTTTTAATAACCTTCATGCCTATTATAAAAAAACCCAAAGAATAAGATGTCAGACCCTATTATATGATAAACTTCCAGACAAAATCTGTATCACCTGATATTTTACTTGCTAATAATTTTATAATATGATAGTAAGCCGCAACCATACCAGAAGTTTGCAGTTTGAAAAGCCCTGACTTAATAGACGTCAACGACGTTTTTCGGATCGATTCTATGCAATACGTTGGTAGCTTCCAATTAGTCTGATAACTGCTTCTCATACTCATACTTAGATTCCTTATTTTGCCAAATAAGCTTTTGCACTACCTCAAAATTATTATTCGGATAACTAGTTCTACTACAGTATTAGCAGTTCTATGTATAGCTTAGTAGCTGAAAGTGTTACGCAAGAGATACTTCCCACTATCCTGATGTGTCAAAGTATTATATTTAAAATGATAGAAATTCTAAAAAATTTTCAATGTTAAGGTAACGAGATTCAGGCACCAACTTTCAGGCACCAACTTGTGGCCATATCAAGAGCTTTATGCATTTTTATTTATTTAAGAAGGTGGCAATCCGAAGTTTATTGTTCTTGCATTAGATGCCAATGGTCAAAAAAATTAAACTGAGCTTAATGACATCTCAATAGCTAACCATACATGACAGGAATTATTCACGAACTTGGTTCGTCGGATCGATCCGCTGGATTTGGTCCAATCGGTCGCTCTCCACTAACGTAAAATTGTTCACTGTAATGATCCGTGGACCAAGTCCGTCGTCGGATCAGATTCATGTGTTAATGGAATAAATCCGTCTTAAATTGACAGGTTTTTGATCCTCGAACCAGATCCGGGATAAATTAAATTGATCGGGTTTTTTGGTTGGCGGACTACGGTTCTGTCAAAAAGTTTAGTTTATAATTTGCTTTTCATTAATTTTAATTTATTGTTCAATAACAAACCTACCCAATTTAAAATGTCAGAAAAAAGAAAATATAATGCTGCTGTAGCAGTGTTATTAGCTTGCTATAATTTAGTTGTAAAAAAAGGAAAAAAGGTATAATTAAGCTGTCCAACTATGTTTTGAAACAAGTCCGGTAAACAAAAATTTCAAAAAAAAAATAGAAACGGATATACAAAAACAGCAATTTTACTTTGAAAAGGAACAATTTAATAATTAATTTACTTTTAATGTTATATTATAGAAGTTAAAAATTACTGAAAATTATTGAAAAAAAATTTTATTTGAAAATCACGTTTTTGTCGTCGCAAAACTCATCATAATTGTCATCTTCAGCAGTTTCGTCCACCTTGGTATCCAGCTATTTGTACAAATTTTCTGGCTGTGCACGGTATTTGGTTTAGAACATTTCATGTTATTCTTGATTTTGTTATGAAACTAAGATTGTTTTTCTTGCCCGTTGAACTTGACTAAACCTCGAGCGCGAACGTTTTCAATTTTTGCTGCTCCTTTTTCTGTTGTCCAAGTGTTGTTTATTTGGGTAAATTCTCTCTTAGTGGGTACAATACTTGCTGAAATTATCAAAGCGAATCCGATTATTGCCGCCAGTTCTTTGTACACTAGCGATCGATCAGCCAAATGATGAAAAAAAATTTCTATTATGTTTGAATAGATGACGCAGATGGTGGTGAAGCTTCATTGTAATTTTGTTCCAAGTAAACAAATTGTGCAAAAGGTTTATCGGCGTCTTTCACATCAAAATATTTGCGTTCAATAATCCCCATCAATGCGTTTTTAACATCTTTCCATGTTGGCTTTTCAGTCGAACCCACATGAAAGCGATTGATGCGTCACTTGCTATTGATTGATGATCAAATTTGATTTCTTCAACGATTCAGGTATAGCACAAACATTGGAAATGATCGCCGCACAATTCGTTCGACCCAGACAAAATTTGTTTTGTGCAAAAAACTGTCAAAAAATATTGTCTTCGCAATTGGTAGAACGAAAGGATTGATTCTGATAAATTTTGTGATAGCACAGCAGTTTTGCTTAAAACACGTTTATAATTATGTTTTTAGTAGTTTTTTATTGTTAAAGGTAACTAACCCACCGGTATTGCCGACCGGCGTTCATGATAAAATCACTGGTTTGGCGATTTTTTTTTGTTTTTAATATGAGGAGGTCCACACCAAAACGCAACATCCTCCTTATATATTAATACGCTAGATTAAAACTTTGTGGAGCATTAGGCTTTTTTATTCGCAGATGGATTCATTTGAAATTTTCACAGCTAACTGATATTAGTGTAACCTATAGTCGGATCCGGATTCAAACAAATCGGATCATAAATAAAAAAGTTATTATATACGGAAAACTTTTTCTATACATATGCATTATAAGTTTACATACATGCAAAAACGAAATTAAAAATTTATTTTATTTTTTTATATTTTCTTTTTTTATATTTTCTTTTTTATATATTAGCTATCGAATAACGAACAACGAACAACAAAAACGAAACTTAAAAATTTATTTTCTTTCATTTCAGTCGTCTTTTGTCTTTGAACAAGGACGGTTTTCGATATTATTTCGATTATTTTGTTTATTGATTAAAGATATTTGCGTAATATTTTTGTTTTCTTATTATAGGAGGGCTATTATTTTGAAAACGTACATTTTTTTGTTGATTTTTAAATTTTTGATTTTTTAAAAATCTGAAATTTTGATATTTTGTTGGTATTGACGAAAGGAAAAAAGTTGTTTCTGCTTTTATTTTTTGTGTACTCTGAATCGGAGTTATGCGCGGTTGAATTTTTGAGGCTTTTTCACGTAGTTTTGGTATTGGTGTCAATGTTTTGTGAATAGGTGCCACAAATTTCATCCGACTTAAGTATATTTTTGCAAGTAAAAAGAAAAATAACTGAATAATTGAAACTAGGAGGGCCCGGCGTGCTTCGCTACGCTTATAAATAAAGTTTTTGCGTAGACATTTTGTTGACGTAGAAGCAATGATTTCAAAAAGTGGTAATGAGAAATGCTAGCCTATAATTTTTAATTTTTCTTTTTAAATATATGAATGATAAATAATCAGAACTCTAGCTGATCAGTTCGGATATATGAAAAATTAGCGATCAAATAAGTTAGAGATCAAATAAGCTTACTTGAAAACTTATTTGATCACTAATTTGTCATATATCCGAACTGATCAGCTTGAGTTCTGATTATTTATCATTCATATATTTAAAAAGAAAAATTAAAAATTATAGGCTAGCATTTCTCATTACCACTTTTTGAAATCATTGCTTCTACGTCAACAAAATGTCTACGCAAAAACTTTATTTATAAGCGTAGCGAAGCACGCCGGGCCCTCCTAGTTTCCATTATTACATTTTTCCAACGCAGTTCAAGAAAATTGAATTATGTCATTACGCTGATTACATTATGTCTAAAGCAAGCTCTATTCTACAAAGGGGAAAAGCAGTTCTATTATAAGCATAGATAAATTTTTGAGTTTTCGATCCAATTCAGAAATTGGAGCCGATCTAAGTACACAATTTATTTTTTAAAGAAAATAGAAATGTAGCGTTTTGGTGTGGACCTCCACATATAGCAATGCTCAATATTTGTTTGTAAGCCGATAATTAAATATACGAATCGCGCGAAGAACAAAATGTACTATATGTAGTTATACATAAACGAAAATTTTATTTTAGCAGGTATAGCGTCATCGTATTTATGAATAAATCAATACAGAATCGTTGAAATTTAAATTTAAATGTTCTTTCAAGAGTCATTGCATGAAAATCCTCTTAGTTTTTCACTTTTTATTTTCAAAAGTTTTCGTTATACGAAAGCCGGGTATTTTAAGTCAAATTTGGTTCGGGGCATTTCTCTTCCGATTTTCGAACTCAGATAAGATCGATCTGGGTAAGTTAACCAGCCCAGTTTATATGAACAAAATACTGGTTAAAAGGGATTAAATCTATATTGTTTTATTATTTTGGTATAAGAAATTATTATTCGAATTTTTTTGCCTTATAGTTTTATTTTAATTTAAACCAATGAAATTCTCTAAAATGTAATGACATCATTCAACTTCACCAATAACATTTGAATTATACTAATAACAAATACTTATACGTCTGGCCTACTGGGATATTAAATCTTATCGGTCTAATTTTGAAATAATTAACTGATATCACAGTAGGCCAATGTATAATTCATAAAAAATATGTAAATAAATGAAAAATGGCAAAACAATTTCTAAACGAATTCCACTCGTTCGTTGATAAATTCTCATAATTTTTTGAAAAATTCCTCAAGCAAGTGGTATTGATGAAAACACGAGGCCGTAGGCCGAAGTAGGCCTATACTTGCCGATACTATAGGCATACACAGACCAATGCTTGCTTTCGAAATTTTTGGCAAAAAGTTATTTCGAATTATCACCACCCTTGTGAAATTACAACTGATAAATAAAATATATGAGGATGATTTTTGAAAATTTATGAATATTTGGAACATAATATGAAAAAGACAATAACAAATTTGCTTAGGACTTAAGCGCATTTTTTTATAGTTTTGATTTTATAAAATTTTCGATGTCCGGCAATTTATAAGCAATCTTAGATTGATATTTAACTAAAAAATACTTAAAAAACGATCACTTACACGCTGAATCGAATTGGCTGTCGGTCCGATAGTTAGTGGAGAGATCTGACCGACAAGTCCGCAGACTTGATCTGTTCTCTCTTAGTTGACGGCTTTTCGGCAAAAAATCCTTTCGTGCAAGGTTAGCTAATGGAACTAAAACTTTTAGTTTGGGTACAATGTGGTTAGATTGAATTAATTTTTGATTGTATAATTAATTTTTGATTGTATAATTAATTTAATTAGCTTGATTCGCAAAAAGGTATAGCTAGAAACACTAATGATAAATTGGGTCTTATTCCTAAATCTGGTTTTTATTGAGTTTTCCAATTTTTTCGGTATAAATAGGCTACAACTTAGCAAAAGTATCCCCTAGAAGTACATTTTCTCTGAATAAAATAAAAATAAAACTTTTGTAGTAATTAGAATCATTTCCTATTGACAACCGCCAAAAAACCTAAACTACTACCCTATCATTTGTAATCACATAATAATACCATAAAGTCTTTTCAAAATTTTAATTGAAAAATAAAAACAAATGTAGTGAGAAGTGGAAATCTATTTTATAACACCAAATTGATTAGAAGGGAGAAAACTAAAATAATGTCGATGAAGTATGAGAACTTACACAAAATCAATTGAATAATTGAATCAACAAATAAATTTTGTACAATTGTGTATATCAATGGACACTTGTCGATGAAATTCGGCAGCAAAATTTTTTTTCATGATTTATTTTTTGTTATTTTCGTTTATCCTCGATTTTGATAGTGGGGTTAAAATTACAAATTGATTGTTTATTTGTTTTTCATGGTTCGTCTGTCTAATAATGATTAGTTAACTTATCTATTTAGAGACCAGCTGAAAACAACAAAAAATATACCAAATTTATATGTACATTGTGTCTAGCCGCAGATATTGTTTAAGGTAAATTAGGGGATTAATTGATTTAAATTTGAACATTTAATTATTTCAACAAGAAAATTATTGATTAATTTATAATTGTGAATTGTCGTATTACTTCGGTCTGAAAGACCTAAGTATTACATTCATGAGCTCAAATTGAAATTCTTACCCCCACTTTTTTTGACATTTCTCGACGTTTTAGGACCTCCTGATTCTAAAAAAGCAAAAAAAAAATGTATGTCTGTCTGCCGGCCGTCAATATCTACGCTGCAGGGAAAACCACTGGAGGGATTTCAAAAATTTTTTTTTCTAAAAATAGGTATACTCAAGGGACAGGTCCGAAAGGACGCTGTGTTCGATAACTGTACCGGAAGTGTGTCAACAAAATCATTATGTGTGTCAAAAATAGCAAATTTTAATATTTTTGGCTTAAAAAACGTTCATTTTAAGTGATTACGAGTAGAAACATTAAATTTGGAGAAATCTTGATGGTCGGGATTGGTATGTGAGATCAAAAACTAGATTATTGCATTACAAGTTTGTCAAAAAAAAGTTGTCAAGTGTGTCAAAAGAAAGATTTTTATTTATTTTTTTACCTAATTTTTTGGAAAAAAAATAAAATTAATTGATTGTTTGAAATGAATTTTATTATTATTATAGAGAATTATGGCATTATAAGTTTGTCGAAAAAGTGTTGTCATGTGTGTCAAAAGAAAGATTTTTATTTATTTTTTTACCCAATTTTTTGGAAAAAATAAAATTGTTTGTTTGAAATGAAATTTAATTATTATTATTATTGAGAATTATGGCATTATAAGTTTGTCAAAAAAATGTTGTCAAGTGTGTCAAAAGATTTTTATTTAGTTTTTTACCTAATTTTTTGCAAAAAAAATAAAAGTGTTTGTTTGAAATGAAATTTTATTATTATTATTGAGAATTATGGCACTATAAGTTTGTCAAAAAATGTTGTCAAGTGTGTCAAAAGATTTTTATTTAGTTTTTTACCTAATTTTTTGCAAAAAAAATAAAAGTGTTTGTTTGAAATGAAATTTTATTATTATTATTGAGAATTATGGCACTATAAGTTTGTCAAAAAATGTTGTCAAGTGTGTCAAAAGAAAGGTTTTTATTTATTTTTTACCCAATTTTTTTAGAAAAAATAAAATTAATAGTTCGTATGACATGATATTTTATTATTATTATAGAGAATTATGGCATTATAAGTTTGTCAAAAAATAATGTCAAGTGTGTCAAAAAACGATTTCATTTAATTTTTTAGCCAATTTTTTGGGAAAAAAATGTAGCTGTTTTTATGACGTAAATGTAATTTAAAATGAAATTGGACATGGAAATTTTTGAATTTGTTATAGTTTTTGAAATATTTTTGGAATTTTGAAAAAGTTTGTATTTTTGATTTTGTAATAATTTTTGCAATATTTTTAGAATTTCGGCAAAAGTTTTAATTTTTGATTTTGTAAGAATTTTTGAAATATTTTTAGAATTTTGAAAAATTTTTAATTTTTGATACTATTATAATTTTTGGAATTTTGAAAAAAGTTTCAATCTTTGATTTTGTAATAATTTTTGCAATATTTTTAGAATTTTGGAAAAAGTTTGAATTTTTAAGAATTTTTGAAATATAATTGGAATTTTGAAAATATTTAAATATTTGATTTTATTCTAATATTTGGAATATTTTTGGAATTTTGAAAAAGTTTGATTTTATTTAATTTAACAATATTTTTGGAATTTTGATTATAATTTTCCGGCAACGTATTGATGTTTCGTGTTAGTTTTGTAATAAATTTTTAAACAGCGATAAAAAATACTTGTACTTTAACAAAGAGTTATGTTTGATGTACATCGCTGCCCAAAACTAAAAACCATGTCCTCATAAAAGTTTTTTGCCGAAAACTATATCAAAATCCTTAACCCAGACCAAAGTCTTGATATCTCAGAGCTGTGAGATTTCAGCCCCTCCATATTTTTATTAAAACATTTTGGAGATTCACTTATAGCTCACCAACGTGCATAAATAACGATAAAAACAAGTTTAATTGGAATGGACAGTAATCGAACAGCAATCTTATATTTCGATTAGAAGCAGTAGACTTTATTCAAGCTAATTTTTTCATCTGAACCACCGAAATTAGTTTAATAATTACAGTTTATTATGAAAACGTACAAATTCACCGTTTTTTTAATAAAGTGTAGTATAAAGATGAGTTAAATCAGTTGCATGGAGGTACGTTGATTCAGAAGCAGAGTTTGGCAGACTCTGAAATAAGGCCAAGCACTGAACCATTAATAGTTAACAGCAGTTGGCTATTGTGAATAAGCCAGTACTAGAACCATTCATCGGCCGATATATGGTTTACAGAAAAGAGCCAGCTTAAAGTTACCTTTGAATGATCAAGCACTGACCAACTAGTTTTAAAAAATGGCTGTTGTTATTGGGTGATTATTGGAACCAGGAATCGGCCGATCTACGGTTTCTAGAATATTTCCCGTACATTTTAGTTTAAATTGATTACTTTAAATGACATGTTCATGGTAAATGTTAATTGACTATTGTTTGTTGGTCAGTGCTGCAACCATTTTAGGTAATATCCATTTTAGAAATATATAGTTTGAAAAATTTCACCTATTTCATCATTTAGTTATGGCTTCTTGGTTGCAAGATTATGATAATATTGATAAGGTTGGTATAAGTTTTAAATTTGTTTTCATCAGTCATTTTTATTTTATTTTAATTATTATTGGTCCGTCACTGGTCCACCTGTACAACCTTGTATGGGCCATTGCTGGTTCTTGTCTCTGGCCCATGAATGGCAACCATTTATTGTCCGAACTTATCATCCATGTAAAATTATAATATTTGCCCAGCTATGGTTGCCAGTATTCACCCATTCTTGCATTACTGGTCACCAGGAATGGACCATTACTTGACCAGATGTACAACCTGCGGACTGTGGAAACAAAAATTTAAATAGGCTTTGCCGTTCTTATACACATTCTATAGCAAAAACCATCATATTTCGTAAAAGAAACAGGCTTTGCATTATTAGTGAATATTTTCAGTTGTAATTTCCCAAGGGCGGTAATAATAATAATTCGAAATAATATTTTGCCAAAAATTTCGAAAGCAAGATAAAAGCACGAGGCCGTAGGCCGAGGGCTTTTATCAATACCACTTACTTGAGGAATTTTTCAAAAAATTATGAGAAGTTCAATGAACGAGGGGAATTCGTTTAGAAAATTTTTTGCCATTTTTCATTTATTTATATATTTTTTATGAATTATACGTTGGCCTACTATAATACGTTGGCCCACTTGCTTGAGGAATTTTTCAAAAAATTATGAGAAGTTCAATGAACGAGGGGAATTCGTTTAGAAAATTTTTTGCCATTTTTCATTTATTTATATATTTTTTATGAATTATACGTTGGCCTACTTTGATAACAGTGAATTATTTCAACATTAGAATGATAATTTTTAATATCCCAGTAGGCCAGACGTATAATAGTAGATTATTGTATCAGCTTAGAATGAAGGCAATTCTTCACGAGGATGAAGTCTCCCGTAACGAGCGTAGCGAGTGGAGGGAATCATCCGAGTGAAGAATTGCCTTTATCCTAAGCGAATACAAGATGCTATTTTATCCCCGACTTTAAAAATATTTCAAATAATATAAAGTTTTCATTTAAAACTTTATATCGCCATTTTGAAATTAATTAATCATAGAAAACAAGAAAAACATAACGTTTGTTGTTTATTTTAGATTTATATATGTATTGTTCTTGTTTAAACTTGTTTATATTACTATACCAACAAATCAAGTTTTTAATTTGTTAGGCGAATATTTTATAAATAAAGTGGAATGAAATAAATAAAGAAGAATTTTATATATAAATTGGAATGAATACAATTACAATGAAAGATAAACGCATGGAAAGTATATATTCATTAGTAGTCGTGGATAAGTATTTTTATTAGTATAATTCAAATTTTATTGGTGAAATTGAATGATGTCATTACATGTTAGAGAATTTCATTGGTTTAAATTAAAATAAAACTAAGGCAAAAACTTTTCGTTATAATTACTATATGAAAAAAAAAATTCAAATAATATATGAATAAAAAAGTCAGACAAGAGCGAATAGACTAAGAGCCCGCGACGGCCAGACCTTCGTTATTTTATAAAAGCTGAAAGTTTATCTGCGCATACTCAATTAGGAACAGTTAGCGACATATGAAGTTTGGATCATCGTGGCTTTGGCAGGGAATAGGTTTATTTTTTTTATTTTTTAATTTTTTTAATTTTTTTTTATATTATTCGGGATTGTATTAGAAATCACGTCATCCATTACCAGACACTTACTATCGTGGCAACCCCCTGCCAGACACCCTTAAACAATAGTAAATTGAAATTAAACTTACGTTATAGTACGAATGCTGAATTTTATGTTATGTTATTTGGGAAACTATCAAAAGATATTGTCTTAGCACTAGCAGCCAGACAGTTTCGATACTGCTTAGATCTTGCCCGACAAAATGAAAGTCTGACATATTTGCGAGCGTGAGGCAATACACATACAAGCGAATGCGAGTGAGATAGTTTATAATATCTTAATTTCCATGTTAATAAAAATTAAAAAGTAAATCTAATAATTTAACAAACAATGTTTTTTAGCTTTACAAACTTTGTTCTTAAGATTTAACTTAATTCATGATAATATTTCATTAACATTCTTTTCTTTATTATGACTATAGGAGAAATCAATTGTTTCAGTGGTAAGAAATGCATTAAAAAATAGTTTAAGTCAATTCATTTACTATATTCATTGTACCACAGCTCTGGAAACAAAATGTTCTTGCTACATATTGAGCTTATAATATCCATCAAGCACTTCAATTAATGACTATCTTTTGTTATACATTTCGCGTAATTCTACTTATAAAAAATGCGTGCTCCAGAGGACCCCATTACTTTGCTCATTATCGACATAAATTCAACTGTACGAATAGCAAACCAAAAAAATATTTTACTGGAAGTAACAAACCGGCAGTTGGAGCGCAGAACTGTTACAAATCTTCCTCTTAGCATATTTACGAAGTTTAATCAAAATCAATTATCAGGAACTGATGTTATTGAAGTTTCAAAATATCTAGTGGTCTCCACCACTTATCTCAATATCGTCCAAAAACTAATCAGATCTTTGTCATTCAAATCTCCATCTTTTGTCAAAGGGTCATCAAAATTCATTAATGAACGAAGTCTGTCTGTAACTTTTAAAACAGAGTGAGAAAAGTCAACAGAGGTATGGGGGCCCCTCGCCATGTTGATCATTATGTCCCAAAAGTTAATCGTTGATCTCCTCACACTAATTGAAACCATTTCATAAGTTTTATCATAATCATTTCATTATTGTAGGTATTATTGTAGTGCAAATAAAGAGACTGAAAAAAATACAAATGCAAAAAACAAATTTACCGGGAATGAAAAACCGAAAGTTGAAATGCGGAACTGTTTTGAACCTTACTAGTTGCTTATGTAAAAAGTTTCATCCAATTCGATTATCGGGTACACATATTATTGAGCTATAAAAGAAACAGGTGCTCGATGGACCGCACCGCTTCCTTCAATACCGCTCAGAATATAATTCACACACAAATGTTGTATGCTACCAAAAACATAAAAAAAAATGGTGGGAAAACCACCTGCTGTATGGTGGATCCCTCAACCATTAGCTAACAAATTATTTCTTATATTGATTGAAATCTTTTACCAACGTTTCATGACAACGTTTCAATTTGTTACAGTAGAAATAAACACTTGAAAAAAAACTTTTTAAACGGAAGTGACAAACCGGAAGTTGGTACGTAGAAGTATTGAAAATAGTACTAAAACTTTTTAGATCACATAACAATAAGATTGAAAGACAAGAATAGAAGTTATTGAAGATTCAAACTTAAGGTTGTTCGGGGACCCCCACCATTTTGTCCATTTTTGAAATGATCCGATCTTCCATTTTCAAGTTAACCTGGATCATATACCAAAATTTCATAAAGATCCCAAGCGTTTTTGTTTCTTTATAAATTGCATAATCAATAGACTAAGAAAACAAAATTTATTTTAGAAAAGTATATCGTATTATGTTTAATTTTCTTTAAACCAATTTTATCATGCAAACATTTTATATTTTCTAGTATAATCGGTGTAAAAAGATTGCAATAGACCTATTTCACTCGCACTCGTATGTAAATTACCTCGCGCTCACACCTACGTAAGACTTTCAACTTGTCTGGCAAGATGTAAACAGTATCGAAACTGTATGGCTGCTAAGAAAATATCCTCTGATAGTTTCCAAAGTAACATATATAAAATTCAGCTTTTATACTACAATATTATTATTAAAAAAAAATATTATTAAAAATAAAAGGCGTCTCGCAGGGGGTTGCCACGATAGTATGTGTCTAGCAATGGATGACGGGATTTCTAATACTATCCCAAAGAGAATATAAAAAAATTAGCCTTTATTCTTTCACGAAACTTTGGAGTAATTTTAGGCACCTTTGTTGCCTATTGCCTGCCAAAGCCACTATGACCCAAACTTCATATGTCGCTAATTGTTCCTACTCGAGTAAGGAGTATGCTCAGAGAAACTTCAAGCTCTAACAAAATAACGAAGGTCTGGCTCTTGCTCGCTGGCTCTTCCTCTAGAATATAATTCACTCGCTGTGGGTTTCGTGTATATATTATTTGAGAAAAAAGAGCTTTTGTTAGTATAGCTTCACGTGGGGTTGAATCTTACCTAAAGCTGTTTATGGTGGCTAAAAAAAGCTTCAATAACGCCAGCTTCTAAATTATTTATATTGGAAAATATATTTTCAATTGTTGTAGCTTCAACTGTTGTTTTTTCATGAATTTTTATTTTTAAATTTTTTTGTAGAAAATAGTTTGAGAGCCAGTTTTGAGGATTTTTATGGAAATCAACATTAAAGTCACCTATCACAATAGTTCGAGGCAAAGTGTCGTCAAATTATTGCCAACGAGTGCATTGTTAAGACAGTCGAGTGATTTGTCTACTTAACATTGGGGAGATCGGTATACCGACGGCATTTGAACCCAGCTAGCTAAAAATTAAACATTCACAATGCCATCAGAGCCAGAAGAGCTTAGATCGAAGTGATGGTGGCTTTTATTTTCCTGCACTATTGGTACTGTATCAGACCTAACGAAAAGAACAGATCCCCAACCTCGATTTACTTGACAATTTTATACTTCAACCAATTTTCTGGCCGAGTTTTTTTCAAAATTTCCCCTACCAACCCTCTCAAAATAATACTGAAAAAAAATTGAAGTTCATGACAACCTCATCTGGAAGTTGGCAGTTGATTATTCATGCAAAGAAAAATTATTTGCAAACAATTTCACTGTGATTGGGACAACTACACGATAACATTTTCCTAACAACAGAATAATGAGGTTTATTTAAAATATAGAGTGTTATATCCAATATAACAGTATAGTTGAATAAAGATAATAACTATTTCCCTGAAAAAATTTTCTTTGGCCTTATATCATGAATTTTTCATTTTAAAGTTTAAGTATTTGAAATGAACTGAACTATATTTTATTTGCACATAAATATTTCGTGTGATTGTCCCAACTTCATCGATTTGTTTCGCCATATGTGACTGCACGGTGAGGTTGAGACAATTGCATTTCGATTGGAAATAGGACATGGTTTTTCAGTGAACATTTGAAATGATGACCCGACCGCTATAGTTCTCTCAGAAAAAAAACACACGTTTTTGATAATTACTGAAAAACTGTACAGTCGAAAAATCATTGAAATTTTTTTTAAATATTTTGATCTTTTTCGATTTTTCTCAACTAAAGTCGATTCCTTAAAAAAACTTTTGTTTTACTATCTCTATGTTCATAAATAGATGCAAATAAATATTTGAAACTTTTTTGTTATCAATAGGCGTGGGAAAAACAAATTTCAAAACTGTGACTGAAAATTTCTGTAGAAAAAACTTGATAGCACTTATAGTTTGTGAGTAAATCGATTATGTAGAAAATCGGACGGACAACGACCTTTTACTGACAAAATTTCAGTCTTTGGATCAGTTTTCCCTGTAGAGCGCACACAGACAGACAACCACAGTATTTTATTATTATAGATAAATAAAAATCAGTTTATTTTTTAATCTCACAATAGAAGAAATTTTTCAAGGGTTTGCCGGGCTCTAAAATACGGCGACTTGCACTGGTTTATTAATGGTTAACATTAATTAACTATTGTTATTGGGGCAGTACTGAAACCATGAATAATTATACGATCTATGTCATGTGGTCAAAATTCACTATAGTAATATCCATTTTAAAAATATATAGTTTAACATAGAAAGAATTTGATAATCTTGATAAGGTTGGTGAAATTTATAAGTTTTTGGTATAAGTTTTAAATTTCTTTTTCATTTTATTTTGATTATTTTGTATTTAATTTATTTAAATTTACATATGATACTATTTTATAATTTTTTAATGACATAGTCATTGTTGCGAGTAATCAGTCATTGCTTCATACATGGTCATCATTATTGGTCCGTTACTGGGCCAGCTATACAACCTACGTATAATTACTGGTTTTATTCTCTATCCAATAGATCAGTCATTTATTATCCGATTGGCAGTCATTTGTGATCCGAAGTTACCATCCCGTAAAATTATTCGAATGGCTCAGTCATGGTTGCCAGAAGTCGGCCATTGTTGCATTATTGATCACCATTAATGGATCATTACTGAACCAGTTGTACAACCCTGTATGGGATATGCGATAGGGTTTAGAAAACAAAAACTAAACACAGTTGTGTTATTATTTGGAAAGGAAAGTAACAATGACTGTGATATGGAACTTTCTTTTAACCAAATGTAATGAAACAAAGAAACAATTAAAAAAATTTTTTTGTCAAATTTGATCTAGTTAATTGAAAATGCTATCTTGAACCCACAATAACTCCTGGAAAATGCAATGCATGCAAACAATTTTGAAGCTTTGTTTGAGAAATAAATTAAATGCAGAGAGATAATCTACTCCTATTCACGTTTCGAGTGTAAGCACTCATCTTCAAATTACAAAAATATAAATATAATAAATATATGTTATCATTACATAAACGAAAATACATCATAATTTTTACTGAAATGGTTGCCGATGTTGCGATACCAACAATTATTTTCCAACATAAGCAAACATGAAAGATTTTCTAATTAGCATAAATATTATGCATTCTCTAAACTAATTCTCATTGTGTCAATTTTTTTTAATAATTACTGAAAAGCTTAATAACATCATCATAATCAACGTTATAGTGCTAATACACTTGTTATGAAAAGAAAATTAAAAACAAAAATTTAAATTTTCATAACAAACGAAAAGTTTTAGATATAATGATCCCTTTGGTTAATTAGCAAGCTAGTTAATTACAACACAACAAATCCCTGCTTTCCCCATTTTTATGGTTATTCAACCCATTTAGTTTGTTATTTTTTGAACATTTAAAATTTTTAAATGGAAATTGGGTTAGAAGGAGTATATGTTTTGTGTTGAAATATTCATAAAATTTATGAAATAAAGTGAGATTGTGTGATTTTTGAGACTTTTGTAAAAATATTAATATGTACATTGTTTTACTCCTAAAAATATCCTTATTCAGTAACTGAATATAAAATCTCCACTTGTATTTTATTGTTTTAATTATTCTATTTTATCTAATCCTTTTTATCCATTTTGGAAATTAAAAGCTTTCATTTTATTTTCTCAAAATTACAACAATAACAATATGACAGTTTTTAAAATAAATTTGATCTCCCACTTTTTGGGGTAAATTTGGTTTCAGTTTTATTTTAAAGGATGTTCATTGTTATTATTATTTTGATAGCATAATGCTATGTATTTGGGTTTGTTTTTCCATTTTCCCATATTTTTACTGTGTTGTGATGTCATATTTTCCTAACTAATATGGTCATAATAATGATAATGATGCTTTTATTTAAGG
Source organism: Diogma glabrata (assembly GCA_963693315.1). NCBI lineage: Eukaryota > Metazoa > Arthropoda > Insecta > Diptera > Cylindrotomidae > Diogma > Diogma glabrata. The sequence goes on along the minus strand of OY856188.1, from coordinate 216,602,865 downwards.
ATCTGTTAAAAAGTGAAACGAGGATAAAATAATTGAGAGAGGCAAATTATAACACAAACTAAAAATAGAGTGGTTAAACAAACTGAATTTAAAAGTGGGTGGTTGTTAAAAATTGGGGATTTTACAGATTAGAGTATAATAACTGTAATAAATTATTTACAATTATATATATGAGAATGTGAGATTTTGTTCATGCATATGGATTTTAAAATGGTTTTTATTTTCAGAATAATGATTTTATCTAAGAACTTTTATAGCTATGGTGTAAATTAAACTAAAACTGTTATTAAATGGCAAACGACAGTAGTCATGTGAGCCACCCCTCAGTCTACTAGACATTTTGTATGCATTAACGCTTCTTTTTAGCAAGCAGAATTCAGTTTTATATACAGGGCCAGAAGCCATAACGAGCTAGCGATTCCCCATTATACTCAAATTCCCTAAAAGGCGGTAATTGGATGTTGAAATGATAAATTATCTCATATGAACTGTTAGCGTTTTATAGAGATAGATACCTAGATAAAATTTACAAAGTTCTAGATGTTGTTCTTTACATTTCACTAACACTTAAAGTACTGATAAATCTTATTTGAATATACAACAATACCAATCATAGGACACCCTCCTTTGACCCAAATTGTCAACCCATAACTAATCTAATCAAAATCTGTCTTGTTTACAGTTTATTATACTTATATTCAAGAAATTATACTTCAATCTTTCCAACTCCTATCCCTTTTTCTTAGATAAATTGAACAAAAATACTTTAAAAGAGGGACAAAATTTTATAAAGGATGTAAAAATGTTTATGTTTTTCATATTTTATTTATGTAATTCTAAAATTAAAGAAAAATAAATCAACAGCAATTTAATGAATGAAAGGTTTATAAATAAAAATTTTATTTGTTTTAATTTTTCGATTTAACGGGTCAATTGAAGTTTTAAATTATTTAACAAAATTATTTTCAGAAGACAATAATCTTATAATGAAGTAGCTTAAAATATATCTTTAACATCGCTTAAAGCTTATGATTTATGAATAATTTTTTACATGACATTTAAATTGAATCAATCAAATAATCACCAAACCATAAATACCGAATCTCTCAAATTCGTTTTCTAAATTGATTTCCTAGTTTTATCCTTTGCCACAAAAACGTTAAAAAATTTTTTAGAATAAACGTTCGACGGATCTTTTTATTGCAAAAAAGTTTTCACTTTTTATATCCTAAATGCCTGTTATTTTTTTATTTTGTTGGTTAGTCTTTCATTCTGTGTTTTATTATTGTTTTTCCGTTTTTCAACAATTTAATTCACATGAGAATTTTAGGGGATACGTAACATTTCGTTACATCAACCAACAGGATCAATTCAATCAGATTTATTTTATGCAATTTTTTAAGTTTTGGTGGTGTTTTTCAACCAATTCGAATGTTTTAAAAATTGATTTTTGATTTAACTTTATGTTTTACAGGAAATGATCTCATGGAAATGGATGGTGATGAAATGTGTGATGATACAATGGGTAGTGATATGGAAGATCATGCAAGTGATACAGAGTCAAAGAAGGGATCGTCTCGTGGGAATTCAGCGGATGGTAAATCACAAGGTGGAGGATCAAAACCTCGGCGGGCTAGAACTGCATTTACATATGAACAATTGGTATCATTAGAAAATAAATTTAAGACAACACGATATTTATCGGTATGTGAACGACTGAATTTAGCTTTAAGTTTAAGTTTAACAGAAACACAGGTATAAAAATTTAATTTTTGAAATTTTGTAAAACTACATTTTATATAACTTCAGGTTAAAATATGGTTTCAAAATCGTAGAACAAAGTGGAAGAAACAAAATCCAGGAATGGATGTGAACAGTCCAACCGTCCCACCACCCAACTCAGGGGGATCATTCGGTCCCGGTGCATATGCTAGTAGTTTATTATATCCTCACGCTGTTCCATATTCCCCATATGGCCCATATTTCCATCCATTAGGAGGGCATCATATAGGTCATTCACATTCATAAAACTTTACATTTTAAATTACAGAAAATATATTAATTTAAATTTCTGAGATGATTGATAAACCGGGTTGTGCAAAATCAAAATAAAAAAAAATTCAAATTGTTGTATAATAAAGACATATAAATTGAAGCCAAAACAAATAAATTTTGTTATAAAAATAAAATTTTAAGTTATGTAAATTTTGTAATATATTACTTATATTAGTAAAAAAATAATTATTATATAATTAAAGTAAAAATAAAAGTATATTAAAAAATTTTAAATAAAATTATTTATTATTTGTATGTTCTTATTACTCGGCGTTTTCCCTTTTACAGCAAACACCTTTTAATTTGATGATTCCCTTACAAATATGTACTAGATACTGCAAAATGAAACCAAGCTACCAGGAAATTTTTCAAACCTTAAAATAAATACCTATTAAAGAGGATGATAACGGTAATGATAATATGATAATATTTCAGCAACTATTTATCAACATCAGTTAAATTTAAGAATTTAAATAATATTTTTGAACTGAGAGCCAGTTAACAGTAGATTATACACCAAGGGAGAGAAGTGCATGTTTTTCTCCCGAGGCGTGTTTGCAGACCGAGGGCGAAGCATCAGGGCTACATATCAGCGAGGGAGATAACATGCTCTCTCCAACGGTGTATGTACTATTTTTGAACGACCAGAATATAGTTATGATATGAAAAATTTAATCTATTCATTTAAAAAGAACGAAAATTATAATTTTTAATGTTCATCATGGTAGGCAGTTTTTATACAAATTTGTTTGAATTTATCGTAAAAATCTTCTGTGGAAATTATCCTTATTGTCATGGTTTGTTATTTTTTACTCCCTAGGGAGTAAAAGATGCAATCCGCTCCCGCAAATGAGGGAGCGGAATTGAATTTTATTTACAACGCGTGCAAAAAAAAAATTTTTAGCAAGAGTGGTATATAAAGTTCAATTCCGTTCCCTTATTTGCGGGAGCGGATTGCATCATTTTCTCCTTAGGGAATAAAAGACAACGAACCATGTCAAACAATAAAACTAGCATTTGGAATGGAAACAGTAATATTTAAGGTAAAAAGGCTACCCACTATGATGAATTTTCAAATGTTGAATTTTTTCTTTTTCTTTCGCCTCGCATCTGAGCTCCAAAGATACGTGCCCTTTAGTGTATAATCTAACATTATATTACATCCATATTGTGTGACACTTTATATATATTGAACAACCGAGCAGTTTACATTTGACTAGCTATTAAACCAGAGTCTTCCGTGTCCAAATTCAGTTCTTAGTCATTAAGCCACAAAACGTTGTTATTACGCATATTAAGCCCACTAAATGTAATATATGTATTGCATAGGGTCTTTAAATATTTATACGATCTACATCATCAATAAACCTATCATATTTGCAATAAAATACAAAATAGAATTATTATAACCTCTATATCTTACTCTCGAATGAAAAATAACTCATTCGCTACTTCGAATTTCACAAAACATATTTTATATTCTGCCGTGCTAAGCACAAAGGGCGTATCTTGCTTTTTTGTCAAAAACGAGTTATGCATCTAAGATGATATAATAACAGTCGACGGACATTTTTATCATATAATTAAACCATTAAATTAATTTTTTTATTCTAAAATTACTCTTTTAAATATACCGTATCTTCTTTAAACGTATCAAATTTACTATTTAATAATCCAATAATTAATATTTTACAACATTAACAAATAATATAACCTTCTCAACCTTCTCTGGTACTCCTAAATTGTTAAATAACTCTGTTGATTTGTAGTTCTGAATTTTGACTGATTGTTTTCTGTTGCTTAAATAATTCTGAAACCATCTATACTCTGTACCAGTGATTCCATATCGTTTCATTTTTTCCAACAGTGTATCTCTGTCTACAGTTTCGAAAGCTCTTCTAAAGTCAAGAAAAACGCAACAGATGACCAAATCCATATCAAGATTATTTTTCCAGTTGACTACCATTAAATTGATTGCAGTTTCACAGGAATGACCACGTCGAAAGCCTGATTGTTGTTCAGCTAATATTTTATTAAATTCAAGATGGTTAACAAGCTTTGTTTTTACAATCTGCTCAAGAACTGATTCATAAATAGGTAGAATATTAATTCCCCGAAGATCCTCCGCAGTTTTAGGACAAACTACCTTAGGAATTGGTATAACCGTCGATACTTTCCATTTTTCAGGAATAATACCATGTTCGAGGGATTTATTAATAATATTAACAAACTCATTTATAAATTTCTCAGAGATCATAGCATCGAGTAAAACTTTTTTACTTATGTTATTAATACAACTTTTTGACTTGATGCTACTAACAACCTTTTGCAGATCTTCAGAAGTAACCATTTCGAACTTTAAATTTTCTTTGATATTTAAATTTTTGTACTTTGGATCATATATCCCCGGCTCTAAATTGTTGTAAATATCTTCTATGCTATTAATAAACACTGAATTAAGTTTTTCTGCCAACTCCGCAGGATCTATCACTGTTATATTGTCAAACACTAAGTTAAATGTTTTGTTTGTTTTACTCGTATATAATGATTTCAATATTTTCCAAAGAGATTTAGGATCATTTTTATGACAAAGTATCTTATCAGAAATATACTTATTTTTTTTGCTACGCAATAGTTGTTTATATAGGTTTCTTGTGTTCTTATAGTCATCCCAATCTGTAGTTTTTTCTGTGAATTTAGCAAGTTTGTGCTTAGAGTTTCGTTTTAATCTTAGTTCCTTTAGGTCAGGAGTGTACCACCGATTATCAATTGTGTTTCTGATTGTTTTCAGTTTTACCATGTTGTTTACTACTTCCAAAAGCGTTTTCATTAAACCATCAGATATTATAAAGTCATCATTGCAATTAGAATCCATCTCTATATTATTATTTAGTTCATTAATAAGATTATCACGACTGTAATTTTTCCAGCATGTTATTTGTTTTTCTTCAATGATTACTTTTGGACGATTTTTAAATTTGGCAAATATGATATTATGGTCAGTGATTTTATTTATATTTATATTATTGCATTGCATGTGCAATCTCAAATACTTAAACTTTATAATGAAAAATTCATGATATAAGGCCAAAGAAAATTTTTTTCAGAGAAGTAGCTATTATCTTTATTCAACTACTGTTATATTGGATATAACACTTTATATTTTAAATAAACCTCATTCTGTTATTAGGAAAATGTTATCGTGTAGTTGTCCCAATCACAGTGAAATTGTTTGCAAATAATTTTTCTTTGCATGTATAATCAACTGCCAACTTCGAGATGAGGTTGCCATGAACTTCAATTTTTTTTTCAGAGTGTTAATATCTCGAAATGTCAAAAATTCAAGATACGCCATTTGTGCTTAGCACGGCAGTATTGTGGAGATGTGTTAACAGTTAACAGCATCAATTGAATCTGCTCGAACTTATGAAATATCGATAATTTTTGAGTTTGTGTGTTGATTGTGGAAGGATTCATTTGACGACGGTATAACGTTCGTTCGTTGTTGATAAATTTTACAAAATAATATTCGACTGCAGGTGATCTTTATTTTTCTTTAAGTATATACAATGAGGCTATAAATTTCAAAACCTGACTAAATTTTTAAGTTGAGCTTTTGATTTTTTTTGAAAACCCCCTTTTGTAAGATTAAAATAACAAAATTTCCAAATATTTTAAAATTAATTCCATCGAACTGAATCAGACTGAATTGTTGATTTAGGACTGAATCGGACTGAATGCCCATATCTCAAAAATGAAATTTGAAAGTGTGTCAGATATTCATAACATTACAGGATTACGAAACCAAAATGCTAGAAAAGAGATCCCCATATAACAAAGAACAAACATCGCAGTTTAAAAGGAAGACATTAACTAGACAGCTGTGACACGGTTATCAAGATGACTTCTGACTGTGAATCATTCTTGAAGAATGATTTGTGCAGAAGATTTGGACTAGATTTTGGCTGGAATCACAATATTCAGTTTTGAATAATTCACTTTTAAGAATTTTAAATTTCGTGGTTTATTGTAAAAGCAAACAATAAGTTGGCTGGAGTCACTCTTTCCGGAGGAATAGTAAGAAGAATGCATCAACGACTTCTCAAGGACACCGTCATGTTCCTCAGACATGCCGAATGGGTAGGAAGTAATCCCTTATGTGATTCTTAGCACTAGATAATTTTTTTAGAGAATGATATAGGTAAGCTGAATGTGTGCGAAAATAAATTCCAAATACTAGGAATCAATCTATCAGAGATCCTATGTAGTTATGAACGTCACTGTCACATTCTAAGCTTCGAATTTAGAAAGACCACTGTGAATGTGCCATAAACGCATTTGTAGGCGAGAGGGGAGGGAGAGGGTGAGGGAGAGAGAGGGAGAGAGAGAGAGAGAGAGAGAGAGAGAGAGAGAGAGAGAGAGAGAGAGAGAGAGAGAGAGAGAGAGAGAGAGAGAGAGAGAGAGAGAGAGAGAGAGAGAGAGAGAGAGAGAGAGAGAGAGAGAGAGAGAGAGAGAGAGAGAGAGAGAGAGAGAGAGAGAGAGAGTGAGAGAGAGAGAGAGAGGGGGGGGGGGGGAAGGGTGAAAACAGGAAACAAGTGAGTATCTTAAGTGTATCCAAGCTAAGTAATAACACCGTCAACTGTGTTGGCTAAGACGTTAAATAAACAATAAATGGGGCTCAGTTTTATAGAGAAACTTTGAATTCACATTGGTCAGGAAGGATCACAGGAACTACTATTTAAAGAATATGTATGGGCTACAAACGCAAACTCACCAGAGCTTGCGTAGTTATTAGAAAAAAAGAATCTGTCGGTCTTTAAATGTTTTAACCTGCAGGACTCTTGCTAACATGCAAATCACTACAACAATTGTGGTTAAAATTTAACTATAATTTAGCTGCTACCAAAAAAACTTTTCTATTTTCAACAAACAATTATTTTTGACTCAATATGTTTGTCTTGATTAAATTGTGCCTTGTTTTTATTTTCTTATTTTCTTGTGTTTAATATGAGTTTAAGTTCGCAATGAGCTGTACCAAAATGAGTCCCACCCAACCGTTCCACTGTTCCTCACTCAGGAGGATCATTTGGTTCCGGTGCTTATGCTAGTGGCTTATTAGCTGTGCCAAAACGCGTTTAAGTTCGAAATTGGTTCACAGTTTCATTTAGAAGTCGTAAGTTTTGGTTTATTTCTTTATTATAACCTCTTTCAACAATAATGGTATATTATATGAGAAAAATTTTATAACATATGCGACCACGGACATCACAACGAGTTGAATACACTTATGTAAAAAAGATGGTTTAAATTTTAAGGGTTAGCATATTATATGAATATTCTTGATCCATATATTATTTACTATTGCTTTTAAAACAATTCCAAAATTTTCAAAATCTTCATTAAAAAAGAACCAATTGAAATTTTAATTACATGATTCTTCACTTGAAAACGATTTCCATTAGTTTCTAAATTTCAACAACTAAAATAAACAAAATTTGATTGATGAACCAATTAAAATCCATTCAAATATTGTATCAAAACGATTTTCTTAAGTTGAATTTTTCATCACAAATACGAAAATTTTAATTCAATTTTGGAAAATATTTGAATTCATTTATTTTTTTATTTAACTAAAGCTTTTTTTTTATCAAAAAAATTTCATTCAAAATAAATAGGAAAAACTGTTTTTATATCAGATTTAAACAAATATAAATAAAAAATCAATCATTCTCAATCTCTTCAATATAACAGGAAAAAAATTTAATTTATATGCTTTTGACCGTTTTTGAGGAGAATATATGAGTTTTGTACTATCAACCTTCCTTCCTATATATGTGGAATATAATGGTCTATCTGTATGTTTATTTAGACGGGTAAAAATACGGAATGTAAATTATACACATGGAGTGACAAAATGATGAGATTTTTGCCTATATTTACGTACAAACACAAAGTATTATCGGCCGCAATTGTTAAACAAAATGTTAAAAATTGAATTTTCTTTCAAGATTTTGTTTACTTTAGATTAAAATTGTATGAACATTTTAAACACGTTGGTCGCAGGTAATAGAATATATTTTATCCACGACTACTTAAGAATATATGCTTTCCATGCGTATGTCTTCCATTGTAATTGTATTCATTCCACAACTAGTGATTATAATTAAATTCTTCAACAGTTCTATAGTTTATTAAATATTCACCTAACAAATTAAAAACTTCATTTGCTGGTATAGTAATTATAAACAGGTTAAAACGGGAAAAATACATATATAAAATATAAAATAAACAAATTTAAAATAAAATAAATAAATTTAAGATTTCCGTTATATGAATTGCTTTGTTTTTTTATGCTATCTTTGATGCATTGAAATACATATGGTGATACAAACTTTAGCAGGCAAACTAGAAATTAATCGAAATATTTTGCAGTCGTGATAAAATAGCATCTTGTATTCGCATAGGATCATGGCAATTCTTCACTCGGATAATTCCGAAACTTCATCCTCGTGGAGAATTGCCATCATTCTACACTCATATAATAATCTACTATTCCAAGCGCTGACGTAACCCCATTATTACACAAAATCAAAATTAAAAAATCAAACCATATAAGTAATTGATTCGAATATATCAGGAATTTGTTCACCTCAATTGTTATAGAGAATTTGAACTAAAAGTTACAAGTTTTTTATTATACGAATATTTCCTTTTCCAAAGATCTCATTCAATATCCATGTTAACTGTGAAGAAAACTTTATATTCCCTGTAGAGTAGAAAAAAACTATTTAGTATGGAATGATTGACATATATAAATTGGAAAATAGTTGAATTGTTTTCATATCATTAGATAGGATATCGAATCTTACGAGATTGATGTGATATTAGAATGCTATGGTTATCAATTTTCAGACGGTTGGTACATGATATTTTGTAACAAATGAATTAAGAGTCAACCGTTAACGGTCTTAGCTACCTATAAACAAATGATTATACTCAAAAAATCAAAATTAATAGTATGGTTAAACTCCAAAATTGTGATTATACTGCTCTGTAACTATTCTATGAATAGTTTATATGGTTTAAAAATGCTATAATATAATGTTTACAGGGGATTTTTTTGAGATCAATTAAATTCAAGTAAGTAGAGAAGTAATTGAAATTCTTTCATCCTTAGGTAGACACGCTGTCGATTACGCCGTTGTGGCTAATGAGACTAGCAAATTCAACTTAAGTAAAATAAATACTAATATTGCAAATAAACTCACATATAATTATTCTTGAACACCATTCTTGATCTATCCGCACTGTATGTCTTCTTAGCTATAATTTTTCCACAGAACGACATCTTATCGATAATGGCGTATGTTTATAGATTTATTAATAGTCTAAACACTATATTATTGTTTAACTTTATATTCACTTTCAATAGTTATAATAATAAATCTATATTACTTCGGTCTGAAAGACCTAAGTATTACATTCATGAGCTCAAAGTGAAATTCTTACCCCCACTTTTTTTGGCATTTCTCGACGTTTTAGGACCTACTGATTCTAAAAAAGCAAAAAAAAAAATGTGTGTCTGTCTGTCGGCCGTCCGGCCGTCCGTCACAACCGACGAAATCTAGAAAACCGCTGGACGGATTTCAAAATTTTTTTTTCTAAAAATAGGTTTACTCAATGGGAAGAGCCGAAAGGACGATGTGTTCGATAACTGTACCGGAAGTGTGTCAAAAAAATCGTCAAGTGTGTCAAAACAAGGAAATTTGCATATTTTTTGCTTAAAAAACGTTCATTTTAAGTGATTACGAGTAGGAAGATTGAATTTGGAGAAATTTTGATGGTCGGGATTGGTATGTGAGACTAAAATCTAGATTATTGCATTATAAGTTTGTCAAAAAAATGTTGTCAAGTGTGTCAAAAGAAAGATTTTTATAAATTTTTTTACCCAATTTGTTGAAAAAAAATTAAATTAAAATTTTCTTTGAAATGAAATTTTATTAGTATTATTTAGAATTATGGCATTATAAGTTTGTCAAAAAAATGTTGTCAGGCGTGTCAGAAGAAAGATTTTATTTATTTTTTTACCCAATTTTTCGGAAAAAAAATAAAATTAATTATTTGTTTCAAATGAAATTTTATTATTATTATTGAGAATTATGGCATTATAAGTTTGTCAAAAAAAAGTTGTCAAGTGTGTCAAAAGTTGTCAAGTGTGTCAAAAAAAATGTAGCTGTTTTTATGACGTAAATGTAATTGAAAATGAAATTGGATATGGAAATTTTTGAATTTGTTACAGTTTTTGAAATTTTTTTGGAATTTTGAAAAAAGTTTGTATTATTGATTTTGTAATAGTTTTTGCAATATTTTTAGAATTTTGGAAAAAGTTTTAATTTTTGACTTTGTAAGAATTTTTGGAATATTTTTAGAAATTTGAAAAATTTATAATTTTTGATTTTATTATTTTGGAATTTTGAAAAAAGTTTCAATCTTTGATTTTGTAATAATTTTTGGAATATTTTTAGAATTTTGAAAAAAGTTTGATTTTATTTAATTTTTACAATATTTTTGGAGTTGTGAAAGAAATATGAATTTGTGATTAATATTTTCTTATTTACATTGTTAAAAATGAAAATTTTTATACTATTTGATTTCATACTATTTGATAAAAATTTTTATAAGAAAATTTTTTTGATTCATTCCTAATGTTATTTTATTTTTATATATTACTTCGGTCTGAAAGACCTAAGTATTACATTCATGAGCTCAAAGTGAAATTCTTACCCCCACTTTTTTTGGCATTTCTCGACGTTTTAGGACCTACTGATTCTAAAAAAACAAAAAAAAAATGTGTGTCTGTCTGTCGGCCGTCCGTCGGCCGTCCGGCAGTCACAACCGACGAAATCTAAAAAACCGCTGGACGGATTTCAAAAATTTTTTTTTCTAAAAATAGGTTTACTCAATGGGAAGAGCCGAAAGGACGATGTGTTTGATAACTGTACCGGAAGTGTGTCAAAAAAAATCGTCAAGTGTGTCAAAACATGGAAATTAGCATATTTTTTGGTTAAAAAACGTTCATTTTAAGTGATTACGAGTAGAAACATTGAATTTGGAGAAATCTTGATGGTCGGGATTGGTATGTGAGACCAAAATCTAGATTATTGAATTATAAGTTTGTCAAAAAAATGTTGTCAAGTGTGTCAAAAGAAAGATTTTTATTTATTTTTTAACCAATTTTTTGAAAAAAAAAATAAAATTAATTATTTCTTTGAAAAAATTTTATTATTATTATTGAGAATTATGGCATTATAAGTTTGTCAAAAAATGTTGTCAAGTGTGTCAAAAGAAAGATTTTTATTTATTTTTTTAACCAATTTTTTGGAAAAAATAAAATTAATTATATGTTTGAAATGAAATTTTATTATTATTATTGAGAATTATGGCATTATAAGTTTGTCAAAAAAATAATGTCAAGTGTGTCAAAAAATGATTTCATTTATTTTTTTTAGACAATTTTTTGGAAAAAAAATGTAGCTGTTTTTATGACGTATATGTAATTGAAAATGAAATTGGACATGGAAATTTTTGAATTTGTTATAGTTTTTAAAATATTTTTGGAATTTTGAAAAAAGTTTGTATTTTTGATTTTGCAATAATTTTTGCAATATTTTTAGAATTTTGGAAAAAGTTTTAATTTTTGATTTTGTAAGAATTTTTGGAATATTTTTAGAAATTTGAAAAAATTTTAATTATTGATTTTTTATAATTTTTGGAATTTTGAAAAAAATTTCAATTTTTGATTTTGTAATAATTTGTGCGATATTTTTAGAATTTTGGAAAAATGTTTCAATTTTTGATTTTGTTATAACTTTTGCAATATTTTTAGAATTTTGAAAAAAATAGAGTTTTTGAATTTTATATATATTTTTAAAATTCTGAAAAAAGTTTCAATTTTTGATTTTGTAAGAATTTTTGGAATATTTTTAGAATTTTGAAAAATTTAAAATTTTTGATTTTATTATAATTTTTGGAATATTGAAAAAAGTTTGAATTTTTGATTTTGTAATAATTTTTGCAATATTTTTAGAATTTTGGAAAAGTTTGAATTTTTAAGAATTTTAGGAATATTATTGGAATTTAGAAAAAGTTTAAATATTTGATTTTATTCTAATTTTTGAAATATTTTTGGAATTTTGAAAAAAGTTTGATTTTATTTAATTTTTACAATATTTTTGGAATTTTGAAAGAAATATGAATTTGTGATTTTGTAAAATTTTCTCGAAACGCTAAATGGAGAGGTTTTTGAGCAGTTTGCTGAGTGTATCATCTTTTCACTAAATGATGTTAATATATGATCTGTTATAATTTTCCGGCAACGTATTGATGTTCCGTGTTAGTTTTGTAATAAATTTCTAAAGAGAGATAAAAACATACTTGTACTTTAACAAAGAGTTATGTTTGAAATACATCATTGCCCAAAACTAAAAACCATGTCCTCATAAAAGTTTTTTGCCGAAAACTATATCAATCCTTAACCCAGACCGAAGTCTTGATATCTCAGAGCTGTGAGATTTCAGCCCCTCCATATTTTAACAATTGAATTTTAGTTAACTTTTATTTTCAGTGATGCACAAATAATAAATAATAATTATTGGTTCACTTTGAATTATAACCGATCAGGTTGAGATTAAAATCAATTATATATAATATTATCATTTTTACATATTAGACAATTTAATATTCTAACGTTAATGTAAAGTTATTAAGAGATGATCTATATTTTATTTCTCTTGCTTATCTTTACACGTACACACATATATATTTATTACTACAATTAGTAGGACAGGGAATTTATTACTACAATTATTAGGGCTTGAAAAGGCCAAGTGAGTCTGGTCTAGTGTATGATTGGATGAAGAGGCCAAGTGAGTCTGGCAATAAGTTATGGACAATTTGTCTAACTTAGAATAAAATATTCCGGCAAATTGTTGAATGTAGGGAAAATTCAAAGGGGTGATAGTGTCAGTCAGTTGAGTTAAAAAATTTTGTAAGATGCTACTTTGATGGTATTTAAATGATTGTCATCAAACACCATCAAAAATATTTTTTGGCGAAATTAGCCAGATGAAAATGGCGAAAAATCTTGTTGATGTTTGTGTTTTTCCGTTGAGGAATAACACCATCAAAATTTAAGGATTTGACCTGGGGTTTTAGAAAAAAAAATGCATAGCATGGTTTGTTTGAGCCATAGCTCAATGTTGACCAAAAATGATAGGTCCCATGTATATGTACTAAGTTAGCAAAATTACTAATTTCGGAGGAAGAAAAAAAAGAAATGGTACAAAAAAATTTTTTTACTACGCCACAGTTTGATTTTATGCAAGTCAACGTTTTGAGTTGAATCAAATTCTTGCCCTAAGTTTGTTTGTTTTGGCATAGTTGCTAATAAAATCAAAAAATATCATAAGCAAAAGGTATCCTTATTATTCTTAAAAAACTTTCAAAAATATTATGCAAATCAAAATAAATAATTATCAAACAATCAATAAAAAAATGAATCTTATTTTAAATTCTTCAATTAATTTAGCAGTGTGTGTGTGGTAGATATTAATGACAAAAGAATAAAAAAGTATAGACTCACTTGTACATTGATATAATAATTAAAATTACAATTATTTTAATGCTGGTTGTGATGCGGCTAATCCCATGCAGTTTACAGTTGCAGTAAATACAATTACACATATGTTTGAAGTTGATCTTGATTGTTTAGATTGATTTTATTGCAAGAAATTTTTTCTAAAGTTAAATGATTATTTTGTTTAATCTCGATAATTGTTGTGCACCAAAAATAAATGAAAAATGTCGATGTTACTTAATATGTTTCTTTTTATTGTAAGGTTTTAATAAATTTAAATCGTACATACCATTTGTCCTTGTACGCTTTTTTTAACAGCTTAAACGTACCAGGTTCCCAATGACAATCTTGTACAGAACAGCAGGTGGCAAATCTTCAACGTTGGTTTATAGAATTTTTTTTCCGCTATTGTATTAGCCGTTGAAAAATTGTTTTAAAATCCAGTATTATAGTCTGCTGTTGTTAAAACTATTTATTTTATCAGGAAACGGTATCAGGTAGAAACAGTATTATATATCCACTGATCCACAGTATTATATATATACAGTAGAAAACAGTATATTTGTAATCCGTTGTTTTATTTTGTAGTTCAAATAACGGGGTCACCAATATATAGATTTATTAATAGTCTAAACACTATATTATTGTTTAACTTTATATTCACTTTCAATAGTTATAATAATAAATCTATATTTAACAATTTAATTTTAGTTAACTTTTATTTTCAGTGATGCACAAATTATAAATAATAATTATTGGTTCACTTTGAATTATGACCGATCAGGTTGAGATTAAAATCAATTATATATAATATTATCATTTTTACATATTAGACAATTTAATATTCTAACGTTAATGTAAAGTTATTAAGAGATGATCTATATTTTATTTCTCTTGCTTATCTTTACACGTACACACACGTATATTTATTACTACAATTATTAGGGCAGGGATGTAGAACCAAGAACTCTACACGTGAAACGTAGTTAAAAATTCAGTTTGTATAATAGTGTTAGATTAGATTAGATTAGAAAGGGTTGGATAGATTGCACAAGGCAAAACTTGTAATGGCACGCAGACTCTACGGTCCATAGCGCCGTGTCCGAGCTTGGAACTTTGGCTTAATGAAATCTAAAACCAACTGTATTGGCGACAGTTTGATTGTGCCGACCTCTACATTTTCTGAGCCGAAAATTCCAGCTCTGCCCCTAGAAAAGGCTGGGCATACACACAAAAAGTGCTCCGAGTCCTCCATTTAACAGTGAGCCATCTGTATAGAAAACATACATCTCGTTGAAGGACCATTCGGACCAAGATACTTCACATTCCTCTTTAGAAGAGATGACCCGATCAGCGGGCTTCTCAAAGCTATATACTTTGATCATGACGTTTCTATGCATATCTATTTCCGGACAGTCAGTCCACATTCTATCAAATATGTGACCATTACCGCATGTTTTCCCTCTGTTTACCCACGTCCCTGCCACATGCAGTCTGTAGACAGCTCTTTTAGCCATGTTTATGTAGATGTAAAGGAGCCAGACCCAACATGACCCCCAACGAAATTATTGGTGTGGTACGCATTGCACCACTAATATACCTACACATGCCATTCTCTGTATTTTATTTAACCTAGCACGGACGTATTGTTTCTCCGTCTTTGGCCACTAGACAATACATGCAATCCAATTTAGTAATGATGCAACTAAAACAACAATTGGAGCAAATAAAACAAGAAGAAAGCAGAAATAACTATAGACCGTCAATACATATTCCACTTCCAAAACCAATTGATTTAAAATCAGGGGATGTAAAACAAAATATGAAGTTCTTTAAAGATCAATGGTCAAGTTATCTAATTATCAGTTCCATCAAATACGCAACAGAAGAAGAAAAAATTAGTATTCTACTTTCAGCAATAGGAGAAGAATGTTTGAAAGTGTACCTTAATCTGAAAATATCTGATGAAGACAAAAAAAATGCAGATACAGTTCTAAAGAAAATTGAGGAAAACATAATTCCAAAAATAAATAAAAAATATGAACGAGCCATCTTTAATTCAACATTCCAAAATGATAATGAAACAATAGATCAATACATAAATAAATTGCGCGAAAAAGTAAAAAACTGTCAATACAAGGAAATGGAAGATGAATTTTTATTAGACAGAACAGTAGTGTCTTTCAAAAATATAAAATTAAGACAACGGCTATGGGAAGATGAAAAAACAACATTGCAAGAAGCCATTAATATTTGCAAGGTGAGTGAACAAACTCAAATACAAATTAAAAAATTAGAAAATTCTGAAGAAATTAATAAGATAAAAACATTTAAAAATAACTATAACAAATTGAGGGGAAATAGCGTAAATCGAAATAATGTAACGTTTAAAAATAACAGATCAAATAATCATAATAATAACAATGTTAATGAAAAGAAAGCAATTGAAAATTGCTATAGATGCGGCAACACTCACAAAATAAAAAATTGTCCAGCTTGGAAACACATTTGTAAGAAATGTGGCATTCACAACCATTTTGAATTCAAATGTAGGAAAACAAACAAATCGATAGATGTCATCACTACTGAAAATGAAGAAAATATTCTATGACTAGATGGTAATGAAGAAATTAAAATAGAATTACTATTTCACCAACCGATACACTCAAATCAACAAAATTATTATGTCAAATTGATACTGAGGCATCATGTAATGTAATGAACATCAACGATTACAAAGACATAATTGGTCATACGAACGATATCAACAAATCTCAAATTATTTTAAAATCATTCGGCAATAATAGAATAATTCCAATGGGGGAATCCAAACTAAATTGCAATTACAAAAACTCAAGCTGTGTAATTAAAGTAATACTAGTAGACATCAATACTATTAAAATAATACCAAAACTAGTATAGACTAAAACCTAATTAAAATGTGCAAGAAAATATCTACAGAATCATCGATGCAAATAGTAAAAAAATATCAAAATATATTTGAAGGTATTGGAAAAATAGAAAGCACAGTTAATCTGGAAATGAATTCGGAACATCATCCAATAATACAACAGCCAGGAAGAATGCCTATAAAACTGAGACAAACACTTCTGGAAAAAATTAAAGAACTGGAAGAGCAACAAATAATTGTCAAAGTAGATGAGCTCACAGACTGGGTAGGCAATATTTTAATAGTCAATCGTAATAACAAAATAAAAATACGTTTAGATCGCTCAGATCTAAACAAAGCAATCAAGAGCGTAGATTACCAAATTGCAAAAATAGAAAAAATATTGCCAGAATTGTACCAAGCAAAAATATTTACAACCCTTGATGCAAAGAATGGCTTTTGGCAACTAGTCTTGAATGAAAACAGTAGCAAAATGACAACATTCTTTCTGGACTCCATACGGAAGATGCCGATGATTTAGATTAACATTTGGTATAGGTCCGGCAATGGAAATATACCAAAAAAGGCAACACGAAATCTAACATGGACTTCATAGTGTAGAAGTTATGGCGGATGACATATTGGTATATAGAAAAGGAGAATCGATGGAAATTGCAAAGCAGACCACGATAAAAATCTAGAAATGCTATTAATACGTCTACAAGAAATAAATTTTAATTTAAACCTAGCAAAACTGAAACTAGCTCAAACAGAAGTAAAATATAAGGCTTAATCAGATCCAACAAAAATAGAATGTATATCCAACATGGCATCACCACAAAACAAACAGGAATTGTTAAGAATGATAGGTATGTTCACTTATATATCAAAATTTATAAATAACTTCTCAGAAAAAATAATCAATATGAGAAATTTAGTTGAAGCTGATACAATATTCGAATGGAGTGACTTACATGAAGAAGAATTTAACAATCTCAAATCAATAATGACAAGTATACCTGTTTTAAAATATTATGATCCAATGCAACCAATAATTATACAAACAGACGCTTCTTCGTTTGCGTTAGGTCGTACAATAATGCAAAATGATCATCCAATAGCATACGCATCAAGAGTTCTAAAAGGCTTAGAATTAAATTATGCTTCAATAGAAAAGGAGACTCCCGCAGTCTTATTCTCACTACGTAGATTCGACCAATGTGTATGGTTATGGTGGTTACCGACCATAATATTACAGTCGAAACGGATCACAATCATTAATCTCAACCATTGATATCAATATTTAAAAGGTCAATATTAAAAGCACCCAAAAGAATTCAAAAAATGATGTTGTACTAACAGCGACATAGCTTTTCATTGAAGTGCAAAAAAGGTAAAGACATAGTAATTGCGGATTGTATATCGTGAGCACCATATACCGAAAATGAAATGCTAAAAAATTACGACATTTATCAAATAAATGAAGAAAACATCTTCAAACCAAATTGAGCAAACTGATGCTACAGACGAATTGCGAATCTGCAATAGCACGATAGATAATATAAAAATCGAGACTGCAAAGGACTGTGAAATACAAAATGTCACGAAATTAGTGAAAAATGGTTGGCATAATAAGGTAAAAAAACTGAATCAATTTACCAATATTACAGCTTTAAAGACGAAATGACAATAATTCAAGGTTTGCGTTTTAAAGGTGACAGAGTAGTTGTTCCAAAAAATTTGAGAGAAGGAATTCTTTCAAAACTACATATTAATCATCAAGGTATAGAATACACAATCAACCTAGCTAAAAAAGTAGTATCTTGACCAAATATAAATCAAGACATCACTAACATGATAAAAAACTGTTCCAAATGTATAAAATACGCAGCGAAACAACAACACGAGCCAATGATTACTCATAAAATTCCAGAATATCCATTTCAGCGCATAAATATAGACATTATGGAAATAATTGTTAATGGCAAATTACGAAAGTTCTGGATATTCGGTCAAGAAATATTCGTTAAGAAATTTCCTACAGATAAGCATTGGTCCAAAGGCACTGTTGTGTTCTCAATATTGAATTATTAACTCCAATGCTCGATGTTAACTGATATCATATATTTCATTTATATAATTGCTTGTACATTAAATATTTTATTAGTATCTATTCCCGCCACCAAACGTTATTAATTATAAAGTGTATAAGTATATGGGTAGCGAAATCCGAAATTCGACGTCCACGCCGTGCTGCCTGGTTAATGCTGACAGAATTAGGTTGGTGTACCGGAGACAAGCAGGGTAAAAACTGCTTAGTCAATCATGGTACATCATGGCGAATTGGCGCCTTAAAACCAATGCGACTCAAGCGTCTGTTCTCCATGTTAGGGGCGGCTTGAAGCGGGCGTCTGTCTTGGATCAAGCGGCTCGCTATATAAACGTGTCAAAAGGTTGTTTCTGGTAACCTTAAGATGCAGAACGGACCCATTAACGACAATTTGGGTTGGGCCTAAGGTTAACACCCTAACCCCGGAAAAAAAATTATTTGTTAAATTTGGAAATCAGAAAAGAAAAACAGACCCGGACAAAAACAACAGAATTTTACCTGGACGTGAAAAAGGACCAGACTACCGAATCGGAACGTGGAACGTGCGCAGCCTGAGCGCTCCTGATGCTCTTATAAGTCTAGAAACAGAGGCTGAGAGGTATGGGATGGATATCATAGCTCTGCAAGAAATTAGACAGCCAATAATCGGAAAACAAGATTTGGATAGTCACTCTCTATACTGTAGTGGTCATCCTTCTCGAAGAGAATTTGGAACTGGCTTTCTTGTTGGTGCACGCATACAAGAAGCCGTGATGAAATTCATCCCGGTCAGTGAGAGGATTTGCTACCTACGTGTACGTGGTACATATAACAATATTTCTCTTATTGCCGTGCATGCACCTACTGAAGCTAAGACCGTCGACGAAAAGGATAATTTCTACATAGCGCTGGAAGAGGTTATGAAATAAACACCAACACGCGACTTCACTATGGTTCTTGGTGACTTTAATGGACAGGTTGGAAGAGATATCTCTTATGGAAATGTGGTGGGCCCCAACAGTCTGCATTTGAATTCGAATGATAATGGTGAGAGAATGACTGAGTTTGCATTATCAAATAATTTGAGAATTGCCAGTACTTTCTTTCCGCACCGATCGATTCATAAGCAGACATGGGTCTAACCGAATGGAAACACTCGAAATCAAATTGATCACGTGCTAGTTACAGCACGTTTCTTTTCGAGTGTTCTGGATGTGCGATCCTTTAGAGGTGCATACATTGGAAGTGACCACTTTCTTGTATGTGCTAAAATAAGGTTCCACTTCCCAAACCCAAGCATTCCGAAATTCAATCAACGGAAACGATTTAACATCTCATCACTAAAGAATGCAGAAACAGAAGAGAAATATCAAAACCATATTGCCGAAACATTAGAGAAATCAGAAACCATTAATGGAGACGTCGATAAGTCATGGTATTTGCTCAAAGATGCTGTTTTAAGCGCTGCTGAGGGAATACTTGGACGACCACAAAACCACTCCCAGAAGCCATGGATGGATCACGCATGTCTTGACGCTATTCAATACAAAAGAGATTGCTATCTGAAATGTCTGCAAGGACGCAACACCAGGTCCACGAAGGAGAACTATAAACTGGCAAGACAAGCCGTTACAAAGTTATGTAGACGAACGAAGAGAGAATGGTGGAAGAGAAAGTGTGAGGAGATTGAAAGCTTCAATAAGGAACATCAATCGCGTAACTTCTTTCAACAGGTTAAAACCTTAAAGAAGGGCCCTCAAACTAGATCGACTGCTATTCAAAACGAAGATGGGGAGCTACAAGTAGACCTTAAAAATATTTTAGACACTTGGGCCACTTATTTTGAGAATCTTCTCAACTTAAGTGACCAGCAACAAGTCGGGCGACGAGCAAAGCTTATTCGTGCGTCAAAGGTACATGTAGACGAACCCACCAAAGAGGAATTCGATGCGGCGCTGTCAAAATTAAAATGCAATAAAGCACCTGGTATCGACGATATAACATCCGAAATGATTGTACATGGTGGTGAAACTCTATCCTTAAGATTGTTTGAACTTGTTCAAATGATATGGAGGACTGAAGCCATGCCACAGGACTGGAACACAGCTATGCTGATACCAATCCATAAAAAAGGTAATCGCCTACAATGTGCAAACTACAGAGGAATCGCTCTACTCTGCACAGCATATAAGATCTTTTCTTACATTTTGCTATCCAAAATCAATCCTTTTGCTGAACAACTGTTTGGAGAATATCAGTGTGGCTTCCGGCGGGGCCGAGGTACCACCGATGCACTTTTCTCGATAAGGATGATTTTGGAAAAGTGCCGAGAGTTCAACATACCAGTGCACCAACTCTTCATTGATTTCAGACAGGCCTACGACTCTCTCGAACGAGAGACTCTATGGTCTGCTCTGGTGTCAATGGGAATTCCTGGTAAACTGGTATCACTATGCAAAATGACAGTACAGAACTCTCAATGCTGTGTACGAGTAGAAAACGAAATATCAAGGTTTTTTAAAGTCGACTCCGGGTTAAGACAAGGTGATGCTATCTCTCCTATACTTTTTAATTTAGCCTTGGAATATGTGTGCCGTCAAAAGAAACTGCCGACTAACAACAATATCTTGTCAATAAACTCAGTACAGATGATTGCATACGCTGATGATGTTGTCATCCTCGGCCGAAGTGAAGCTGTTATGAGTGAGACTTTTAAGTCGCTTGAGAGTGGAGCTAGAAAAATTGGTCTGCAAATTAACTACAATAAAACCAAACATATGAATGCTTCAAGAGAGTCTGAGAAGAAAGATTTAATGTGCGGCGATGAACGAATTGAGGGAGTTGAATCTTTTAAATATTTGGGATCAATGCTTGACTCAAACAACAGCATACTTACAGATATAAAAGCTCGAATCGCTGCAGGTAATCGAACTTTCTACTCAATCAAACCTCTCCTTGGATCTCCGTATATGTATCAACTAACACCAAGCTCAAGTTATACAAGACATTGATTAGACCGGTTGTGATGTATGGGTCACAAACGTGGACCCTTACACAAAATGACGAATCGCATTTATCTGTATTTGAGCGTAAGATCCTACGCTACATTTTTGGTCCACTTAAGACAGACGATGGAGAGTATAGAACCCGGTATAACTTTGAGATCAGAGACCTTCTTGAGGGTCCTGATATAATAGGTTGTATCCGTTCTAATAGGATTGCTTGGTTTGGGCATGTTCTACGAGCCGATTCACAGTCTGGAATGATTAGAAAAATGTACGTTAGTACCCCAGGGAGTGGGCGACCGCGAGGTAGACCACGACTACAATGGGAGACTGACGTAATAAACGACCTTAAAAAAATCGGCTGCCATGCTAATTATGTCGCTGTTGCGAATGACCGTGGTGAATATTCGAAGCTGATTAGCCTGGCAACGCTCCTACATGGAGCATGAACGCCGTAAAAAAAAAAAAAAAAAAAAAAAAAAAAAAAAAAAAAAAAAAAAATAAGTATATGTATGAGCTTATATAAATATATTTTAGGACCTTATACATAACAGCACAATCATATCCAATCTTAACAACTCTTCATATATATTAGATATAAATAGAAATTAATACAGGAGAAATAGAACTTTTATAAGACCAGCTATTGTTTCTGAAAATCATTCAAATCAAGCCAATACACCAGATGATGAAAATCCAAAGAGATCACACAAGAACGCAGATCAGAGGATGTCCCAGGTATTGAAATCAAAGGAGAAGTAAACGAAACAAATATTACATCACAACTTCCAGAAAGACCTAAACGAAACATAAGACAACCTACACGATATAACGATTACTTGATGTATTAAGGAAAAAACATGTAACATTTTATTTTTGGTTAAATTGAATTCTTTGTCAAGTTAAATTTTTATTAAATTGAAATGTAATTAAAAAATAATAATGAGGAGGATGTTATTAACTTTATTATATAAATGTCCACACTTAACAGTGTATAAATTTCAATGACAATATGTATATGAATTAAACCTGTAGCCACTTCTTTCCCATACGTGTCTTTCAATACAACAAACATCACCCTGTGGACAACCTCGTTTGACTGAAACTAAAACAGTAGTATTACCCATTTCAAAAAAGGCAATGCGGCAGTTCAACATAGACACGATCCAATTTGAGATCATGCTACTCATTCCATGTAGCGATGCACAGCGAGAACGAAACATTATTGCATAGGTTAGCGGTAGTAACATATACAAAACGAACCGATCGTAAGTGTTAGTATAGAAATGTGTTTTTGTTCCTTGTCACTCTCGAAGAGAGAACGATAGTTGATTTTCAACCGTTTTCATTGGGTTTTGTTTACTTTATTTCACTTGCTTGTTTATGTTATGTGTATTATAGGTTACCCACAGTGAAATAGACCAACCACAGAAAAGTTTTTTACTTTGTACTTTAATTAAATTTTAAACTTTAATTACGATCTGAACTATATGGTCAACCTGTACCTGCACAGCAATATATGTTCCTTAATTGACATTCTGGTTGGAATGAAAGTTACCGTTAATAATTAAGGGCACAATAGCATTAGCACAAATACACCGGTATATTGCACACAAAAAACTACAAAAAATACATACATTTTAATAATATTGTTTGTTTAAACTTAACAAGTATTATAATAAATTTCACTTATAAATTAAAATAAAATCGCCAATTAGAGTCGCCAGAGTTTTGATATATACTACTGTCGATGAAAGCATAGCTTTCGAAATACGTACATAGTATATAAAAACTGTTAGTTAACAAGAAATTTTCGATTTTATTTTAATTTATTAGTGAAATTTATTGAAAATTACATACATTTTGGTGAAGTTCGAATTACTACCGATGCTTTTGTTTTCAGTCTCCTTATTTAAAAATATCTAATTTAATTTGGTGGTCGATTGTAAACTTTCCGAGGAAAATGTGAATATATTAATCGCCATTCTTATTTTTTTGATGGAATAAAATTTATCACGCGACCTCTAAATTTTTTCGTGGAACCACAGGGTTCCGCGGAACACACTTTGGGAACCACTGGTTTACGATAATAAGTATGTAAATTATAATATTATACTATGTAAAAACTGAAATTCAATCCTCTTAACTGTTATTGATCACTGTTATTGTAATAGTGTTAATTAGCCGTTCAAAATTTACAAATATTGCGATCCCAGTTGATCAACAAAGAAAATAAAGTACACCTGAAAAATCATTAACATTTTTTTGGAATTTTTTGTATTGTCATCGCCGCTGTGGCTAAATTGTGTAAGACACACGGGATTTGAACAGGTGTCTCTGATGAGTGTGAGTTCGAAACCCGGCACGAAACACAAAAAAAAATTTTTTCTAAAGAAGTTTTTCTAAGAGAAAATGAAAAAATGTTTCGAATTGCAAAATTCAAGGGATTTGCAATATGTACTTAAGCTTAATTGCTCACAAAAAAATAACCTCCAAATTAACATTAACGTTTTTTAACATAAATTTATTATTCGTAGCGTCGTACAAAATTTAATCTATTTTTTGAAAATATTTAGAAACTTATTTTAATTTTAAAAATTACAATACCAATTATAAAATACTTAAACTTTGCACGATTTATCTACGACGAGATCACTTTCGACGACGAGTACGTGTTCTTAATCGCTAACCTCGTGATCGGGATCTTTTTCTACTTTTAGATTTCCGACATGATTTATCGGTGATTTATCGATTCTAAATCTATAGAAAATTTTACTCCATACTCCATTACTCCAATTCTCCTGAAAGCCATAGTTATTATATCCAATATTCAATACTTGTCCAATTGGAGCCGGAATTTCATTTGGGTCAAGCTATTGAACAGTAAAATAAAGATTTGAATAGAAATCGGTTCCAACATCAAAATTTCAAAAGAACACTTGCGTTATTTCTTTCGGCAATAACTTGAACAATATTACTTAATGCTCCGTATAGTATAGGGTACCACTCCACAATTCCTGTTCTAATTTTTTATTTTATAACACAATATTTATTTTAATTTTTCTTACTAATACAAACTTCAAATATTATGGACAGAACAGATACAGAAAATATTATGAACATAACTCTAATCATGTGTCTTTAAATTACAACACGAACTAAGTAAGTTCGCATAGTTAAAGAAAAAACCAAGGCTTAGTGACATAGCTTAGCTCAAGTGTATAGTCAGTCATACATTTGATTACCTTATATACAAAAAACATAGATCGCATAGTTTGCATAGCTTAGCTCAAGTTTATAGCGGACCTTTATTCAGTTCACACTGAATGTAAACTGAGCTACTACTTAATTGAATAAAGTGAAGAAAAAATTAGGTTCATCAGCTCAACATATGCATATTTCGTTATTTACGGCTTTGTGGTCAAACTATTTTTGATGATTTACTGAATATTAGACAATTGGCAACAATCAATTCTTTCAGCAATTCACTCGATTGGAAAGCGGCTATAAACTCTAACTTCATAGACTTCAACGTGCAAAAAACTATTTTAGTAGGCTTAAAATTGATTTAAATACTTTATACAAAATATTCAATTCTAAATACCTTTGGATTTTGCCATTTGTTTTTAATTCTTACTTCGAATCGCAAAATCAAAAGACGGTTTTTTTAGTTTATTTTTAGTAAATTATATTTTTGTTTCTTTAGAATTTAATTTCACTCTAATGCCAAAATTTAATCCTGAAGATGAAAGAAAAACAGGAGAGCTTGTGTTGCAAGCCTTACAAGAACTTCAAATGCCTGCTACTATTACTGATGTCGTTGAATACATAGCTTCGAAAAAAAACGTAAGATTTATTAAACTTCTTCTTTTCATTTATTGTCGCGAAAGAAATGTTAATGATTTTTTTTAAATAGATGGAACCTGCTGAAATACGAGCTCCGATACGTCAAGTTTTGAATAATGGAGTTAGTTATGGTTTCTTGGAAAAAAATGGAACAAAATTTTCAATTGAGCCGGTTGATAAACGAAGTCGACGCTCAAAAAGTAGAAAACGATCCAGATCGAGAAAATCGCGATCAAGAACACATAGTAGACGAAGAGGATCTCGTAGGAGATAATTTGTTTTATTAAATATTTTTGTTATATTTTTAATGAAATGAAAGTACCATTAATACTTTCATTTCATTAAAAATATTTTCGATTTGCGATTAGATTATTATAAAATTAAATTGTGTGGAAAACTCTTGCAAATGAATTTTATTTTATTATTTATCATTATCAGATATCATTTCTTAGTTACCAAATGGAATATTTGGTTTTTATAAAAAAAAGTTTCAATACTTTTAGTGCCGACTTCTAGTTTAAATTATACAAATAATAAAATATAGTTTATATTCACCAGAAAACTGAAAATCATACCGTTCAATTTTCAAACACTTTCTCACATAAATAATTTTTTCCATTATCAAATTCAAATAAAACCTTTTCACATTTAAATGTTTTAGCAATAAAGTATAATTTTTTAACAGTTTCAAATTAAAAGCAAAGGCAGAAAAATATTTTGACACTTTGAAAAAACTTCAAATTACATAATTCATTTAACTGGTTATATCAACATAATACTATTTACACTATACTTGAATTGTTATAAATCTAACATAATGTTACAATTTCAAAATTAATGAGATAAAATTTAAAACCATTTATCAATATATTAAAAATTAAACTTTAATAATCAACAAAAACAACATCAACGACTCAGTCAGGCAACAAACAGGAATTTCTATTGTAAAGGTTTGAACCGATGTATTTTGGATAAATCCTTGTTCCCATCCAATATTTAAATTATTTTAAAATTTTCACCTCATTTAATTTGTTCAAAACAAAAAAAAAATAATCAAATTGATACATTCTGTCAAAATTAAATAAATTATTTTTATCAAAAATTAAAAAAATTATAATAGTAAAATTATCATTCCACAACCCTTATTTAATTCAATCGTATTAAGGAACTAACTATAGTAATTATTGTAATAATAATAGAAGGGATGAAATTAATTGTAGCAGTTTAACTTCTGAAAAATAAGTTAAAGGGCTTGTTCACTCATTTTCTTTTACAATAATTTCTTTTCTATTGTTAAAATTTTTTTCTTTTTTGCTATGTGGCAAAGATGATATGAGATAAATTGATGTTTTGTTTGTTAAATTTGTCGGTCTCTTGGGTCACAAATGATCATCGCATATGTCACAATTTTATGAAATAAATATTTTTATGTATGTTTAAATTGTTTATAAATATGTTCTAATAAGTTATTGTCACCCTTACACAAATTATTGATGTTGTTAAAAAATTGTGTAGTTATAGTTTAGTTGAATGACAAGATTAATTCAAAATATTATGGCTGTTTTTAATTTACATAACATATACAGAATTTTTCAATATCTTACCCTAATTCGCATAAAAAATATACCACAAAATGATCTCATCACTAATTCAATATATTCATTCTACACCATCACCATCCGGTAGCTCAATGAAAAAGCCATAAACAAATTTTGTATAATTTTCCGATTTTCTTCCAAAATGTTTTCTTTTTTTAGCAGAACAATAGAGTTTGTGGAAGAAAACAAAATGGTTAACTTGTAAAAATTTTATTGTGTAATTTATTTTTGAAAAAAAATTTCAAATATTCATGTAAACATTTTTCGTTTTTATTCCAAAAACAAACATTTTTGAATCATTCAAAATTCATATTGAAATTCATTTCAGTCATCATACCGCTATTAATATTTAAGTAGCAGAAACGAAGGAAAGAGCAAAAAATTAAAAATCGCTTTCAAAATAAAATGAAAGTTGTATTCTCAAAGGGAATATTTTCTGCACCTGCTACACTGCATTATATTTTTTATGCTATATTCACATAAGATAAGAAAATTAAATCGTTTTGAAATCGTAATTCAAAAAACATTTTTTGTTGGTGTTTCATTTACCTAAGATTAACACAATTATAACAATAGCATTTAAAAAAATCCCAGCGGCAGGTATATCCGCTAGAAATAGGTAGATTTCGGGGTCAGACGGTTTTGTGTCCAAATAAAATTAGATAAGTCAGATTAGTTTAAATAAAAAATATAAGTAGAAACAGAATAATTCAAAAAAATTATCGAACCAAATTAAATACATTATCCGAACTAACTCCATCAATACAATTTCGGAACAGTTTTATTTAAGTTGGTTTAAACCAGGGTTGTTCCTTTACGCGTAATCTAAAATAGATTACATTACATGTAATCTATGTAATGTAATCTATGTCATCTATGTAAATTTGGCGTAATCTATTAATTTTGATTTAAGAAGAAATATGTAGAAATATTGTATTATCCCTATGAAAATTTTTTCTTAAAAGACATGATCAATAATATTGTCAAAAACAAGATCTTGCGATTTTGAAAAAAGTTAATTTATTTATAAGAACTGAATCTAAAAAATTATGGTGCAAATTATGAAACATTTTGCAATCCATACAATTTTAGAGCGATCTAGTTTCGAACCAATGAGAAAATTTTAAACTTTAAAAAAGTCTATCATTCTCATCAGGGCTAGCCGACTAGATAAACTCTACCAAAAAATGTCAACGCTAATGTATATAACCAAAAATTAGGTTACAACACTAGCGAAGTGTAAAAACAAAAAATTTACATAAACATACATTTAATAAATTCAAGTTTAGTCAATTAATTTCTCTGGTGATCACTGTTTTGTTATACTCTAGACATTCTAGTATTGAATAACAAACTTGTATCTGTGAGAAGAAGATGACTAGTCTTCACTTGTGTCTATTGACACATGATCAACAATTAATTCAGTAAATTATTTGTGATATAACATCACCCCGATGGAAAATCTCCCATCAAGAATAATATAAGAACTGAATCTAAAAAATTATGGTGCAAATTATGAAACATTTTGCAATCCATACAATTTTAGAGCGATCTAGTTTCGAACCAATGAGAAAATTTTAAACTTTAAAAAAGTCTATCATTCTCATCAGGGCTAGCCGACTAGATAAACTCTACCAAAAAATGTCAAAGCTAATGTATATAACCAAAAATTAGGTTACAACACTAGCGAAGTGTAAAAACAAAAAATTTACATAAACATACATTTAATAAATTCAAGTTTAGTCAATTAATTTCTCTGGTGATCACTGTTTTGTTATACTCTAGACATTCTAGTATTGAATAACAAACTTGTATCTGTGAGAAGAAGATGACTAGTCTTCACTTGTGTCTATTGACACATGATCAACAATTAATTCAGTAAATTATTTGTGATATAACATCACCCCGATGGAAAATCTCCCATCAAGAATAATATAAGAACTGAATCTAAAAAATTATGGTGCAAATTATGAAACATTTTGCAATCCATACAATTTTAGAGCGATCTAGTTTCGAACCAATGAGAAAATTTTAAACTTTAAAAAAGTCTATCATTCTCATCAGGGCTAGCCGACTAGATAAACTCTACCAAAAAATGTCAACGCTAATGTATATAACCAAAAATTAGGTTACAACACTAGCGAAGTGTAAAAACAAAAAATTTACATAAACATACATTTAATAAATTCAAGTTTAGTCAATTAATTTCTCTGGTGATCACTGTTTTGTTATACTCTAGACATTCTAGTATTGAATAACAAACTTGTATCTGTGAGAAGAAGATGACTAGTCTTCACTTGTGTCTATTGACACATGATCAACAATTAATTCAGTAAATTATTTGTGATATAACATCACCCCGATGGAAAATCTCCCATCAAGAATAATATAAGAACTGAATCTAAAAAATTATGGTGCAAATTATGAAACATTTTGCAATCCATACAATTTTAGAGCGATCTAGTTTCGAACCAATGAGAAAATTTTAAACTTTAAAAAAGTCTATCATTCTCATCAGGGCTAGCCGACTAGATAAACTCTACCAAAAAATGTCAACGCTAATGTATATAACCAAAAATTAGGTTACAACACTAGCGAAGTGTAAAAACAAAAAATTTACATAAACATACATTTAATAAATTCAAGTTTAGTCAATTAATTTCTCTGGTGATCACTGTTTTGTTATACTCTAGACATTCTAGTATTGAATAACAAACTTGTATCTGTGAGAAGAAGATGACTAGTCTTCACTTGTGTCTATTGACACATGATCAACAATTAATTCAGTAAATTATTTGTGATATAACATCACCCCGATGGAAAATCTCCCATCAAGAATAATATAAGAACTGAATCTAAAAAATTATGGTGCAAATTATGAAACATTTTGCAATCCATACAATTTTAGAGCGATCTAGTTTCGAACCAATGAGAAAATTTTAAACTTTAAAAAAGTCTATCATTCTCATCAGGGCTAGCCGACTAGATAAACTCTACCAAAAAATGTCAACGCTAATGTATATAACCAAAAATTAGGTTACAACACTAGCGAAGTGTAAAAACAAAAAATTTACATAAACATACATTTAATAAATTCAAGTTTAGTCAATTAATTTCTCTGGTGATCACTGTTTTGTTATACTCTAGACATTCTAGTATTGAATAACAAACTTGTATCTGTGAGAAGAAGATGACTAGTCTTCACTTGTGTCTATTGACACATGATAGTCAATAGACACAAGTGAAGACTAGTCATCTTCTTCTCACAGATACAAGTTTGTTATTCAATACTAGAATGTCTAGAGTATAACAAAACAGTGATCACCAGAGAAATTAATTGACTAAACTTGAATTTATTAAATGTATGTTTATGTAAATTTTTTGTTTTTACACTTCGCTAGTGTTGTAACCTAATTTTTGGTTATATACATTAGCGTTGACATTTTTTGGTAGAGTTTATCTAGTCGGCTAGCCCTGATGAGAATGATAGACTTTTTTAAAGTTTAAAATTTTCTCATTGGTTCGAAACTAGATCGCTCTAAAATTGTATGGATTGCAAAATGTTTCATAATTTGCACCATAATTTTTTAGATTCAGTTCTTATATTATTCTTGATGGGAGATTTTCCATCGGGGTGATGTTATATCACAAATAATTTACTGAATTAATTGTTGATCATGTGTCAATAGACACAAGTGAAGACTAGTCATCTTCTTCTCACAGATACAAGTTTGTTATTCAATACTAGAATGTCTAGAGTATAACAAAACAGTGATCACCAGAGAAATTAATTGACTAAACTTGAATTTATTAAATGTATGTTTATGTAAATTTTTTGTTTTTACACTTCGCTAGTGTTGTAACCTAATTTTTGGTTATATACATTAGCGTTGACATTTTTTGGTAGAGTTTATCTAGTCGGCTAGCCCTGATGAGAATGATAGACTTTTTTAAAGTTTAAAATTTTCTCATTGGTTCGAAACTAGATCGCTCTAAAATTGTATGGATTGCAAAATGTTTCATAATTTGCACCATAATTTTTTAGATTCAGTTCTTATATTATTCTTGATGGGAGATTTTCCATCGGGGTGATGTTATATCACAAATAATTTACTGAATTAATTGTTGATCATGTGTCAATAGACACAAGTGAAGACTAGTCATCTTCTTCTCACAGATACAAGTTTGTTATTCAATACTAGAATGTCTAGAGTATAACAAAACAGTGATCACCAGAGAAATTAATTGACTAAACTTGAATTTATTAAATGTATGTTTATGTAAATTTTTTGTTTTTACACTTCGCTAGTGTTGTAACCTAATTTTTGGTTATATACATTAGCGTTGACATTTTTTGGTAGAGTTTATCTAGTCGGCTAGCCCTGATGAGAATGATAGACTTTTTTAAAGTTTAAAATTTTCTCATTGGTTCGAAACTAGATCGCTCTAAAATTGTATGGATTGCAAAATGTTTCATAATTTGCACCATAATTTTTTAGATTCAGTTATTATATTATTCTTGATGGGAGATTTTCCATCGGGGTGATGTTATATCACAAATAATTTACTGAATTAATTGTTGATCATGTGTCAATAGACACAAGTGAAGACTAGTCATCTTCTTCTCACAGATACAAGTTTGTTATTCAATACTAGAATGTCTAGAGTATAACAAAACAGTGATCACCAGAGAAATTAATTGACTAAACTTGAATTTATTAAATGTATGTTTATGTAAATTTTTTGTTTTTACACTTCGCTAGTGTTGTAACCTAATTTTTGGTTATATACATTAGCGTTGACATTTTTTGGTAGAGTTTATCTAGTCGGCTAGCCCTGATGAGAATGATAGACTTTTTTAAAGTTTAAAATTTTCTCATTGGTTCGAAACTAGATCGCTCTAAAATTGTATGGATTGCAAAATGTTTCATAATTTGCACCATAATTTTTTAGATTCAGTTCTTATATTATTCTTGATGGGAGATTTTCCATCGGGGTGATGTTATATCACAAATAATTTACTGAATTAATTGTTGATCATGTGTCAATAGACACAAGTGAAGACTAGTCATCTTCTTCTCACAGATACAAGTTTGTTATTCAATACTAGAATGTCTAGAGTATAACAAAACAGTGATCACCAGAGAAATTAATTGACTAAACTTGAATTTATTAAATGTATGTTTATGTAAATTTTTTGTTTTTACACTTCGCTAGTGTTGTAACCTAATTTTTGGTTATATACATTAGCGTTGACATTTTTTGGTAGAGTTTATCTAGTCGGCTAGCCCTGATGAGAATGATAGACTTTTTTAAAGTTTAAAATTTTCTCATTGGTTCGAAACTAGATCGCTCTAAAATTGTATGGATTGCAAAATGTTTCATAATTTGCACCATAATTTTTTAGATTCAGTTCTTATATTATTCTTGATGGGAGATTTTCCATCGGGGTGATGTTATATCACAAATAATTTACTGAATTAATTGTTAATTTATTGCTAAAAAATTTTAGAATTCACATATCAATTAAATAGATTACATTATAGTTTACATTATAGATTACACGAAAATATCTCGCGTAATTTACACGTAATCTATGCGTAATCTATACATGTAAAGTAATCTATTTTGTCTACGGCACAACCCTGGTTTAAACTACTTTTAATAACATATTAAATCCACCAAAGATCAAATGAACTACGTCACAACTACAATTATACCATCACACATAATTTATAACAAACATTATCAAACAATTTATTTTCAAAATCATCTTTTGTTGTTGTGTTTTTTTGTTCTTATTTAATCTTTTTTCAAACGGTTACTTAGTAAAAAAAAATAAAAACAAAAGAGATTTTGATAATTTTTCTATGGTATTAAATGGGTTGATATTTTTCTTGTAAGGGTTGCATTATAATGCTTATAAAAATGGAACCTTTTGGGTTAGAAAGCTGAAATTTTTTGAGGCTATAGCTGAAAAGTATGTTTAAAAGCTAAGATGAATTTAAATAACATAAACTGAAACATGATGAAAGCATAGCCTTTTGCGTTTGTTTTCATTTCAACAGCCCTAGGGTCTCAACCGTTAGACTTAAACTATTATTTTTGAAAATTTTGGAAAGATTTATATTTTAAATACGTGAAAAAAAGTTTTCAAATATGAGCTTGACCATTTCAGCTAGATCAAGGGCAGCAAAGTTTAGTAAATTTTTAAAAAAGCTGATTTTTGAGGAACCTGAAACGCCAAAGTTGTCATCTGGATAAAAATGATAAAAAAAGGTTCAAATATTCAATATTTTTAAATTTTATTAAAATATTATTATTCAAACGGAAGTTATAGCGCCCTAGATTATTCGACTTTTTAAGCTCTAGGCGCTTAACTGGTACCCGGATATGGCCAGTTCACGAACTTGTCCAAGACATTATTTGCCGAAACATACACAGAAAATTATTTTGGTGTAGGTCGAAAAATGCGACCGTGAGAGTGCCGCTAAATTCCGTTATACCTCATATCGTTATATATATATATATATATATATATATATATATATATATATATATATATATATATATATATATATATATATATATATATATATATATATATATATATATATATATATATATATATATATATATATATATATATATATATATATATATATATATATATATATATATATATATATATATATAATTTTTTTTTTTTTTGTTTTTCCATCTCCGCTTATCACATATAGTCGTTTGGCATCAAAATTTTTCCGAAATTCCGAGATGAAGCCCATTGCAATAGGTAGATTTTTATATGAAATCTACCTAAAAGGGTAGGTAAATCGTTTTTTAATTATCAATAAACAACTCTGCAAAATTTTAAATTAATCGATTTAAAATAATAATAAAAAAATGGTCTATTGCGATTAATTAATTTTTATACTAAAATAAAAAGCAACAATTTCAAAAATTGAACTAAACAAACTCTCAAATTGGACGTTAAAAAGTACCTTTTTGTCAGTTAAAATATCACTGACAGACTTGTTCTAACCTACCACCCGAGAAGTATTCTAAAATGTACAACATAGCTTTAGAAGAGAATGAGCGCAACAACTTGATTGAAATAAATTCATTAATTGAAAGTAAAGAACCGAACAAGCAGCAGAAAAGTAACTACATATATCATAGCTTTTACAATTAGGGTGACATTAAGATTTTCCAATTACAATCAAAACACCGAGGAAATGCAAGAGGTTAAGACAGTTAAATTTCTTGAAGTTAATTTATTGAAAGTATCATGAAATGGAACAAACATATATGTCAAGTCTCGCTAAAACTGCAATGCAACAATAGGGTTTCTTGAGATGAAGGGTGAATTTTTTTTGATTCCGAGCAAATTCTGTTGATAATTAAATCATTTTATCACACATGTGAGGAATTCTGCTGTCATGGTCGGAAAATGTTTTACCTTAACGTAATAAAGCTTATTTTATTAAAATGAAATTTTTCCTTTTAAATATATTCTATACAAATTATATGTTTAAAAACAAATTTATAGATGATTTCCATCGCACTGACATATGATGGCGGAAATAATCTTGTACAACTAGTTAATAATTAAAACTTTGACACTAAATAAAAAACATCAACGTTATATTTAATTTAAATCCCATTAAATATGCATTAAAATACAAACAATATTCACATTATCTTTCCCTGCATATGTTCAATCTTACTTTAATTTTTATTTTTCCAACATAACCACATAATCCAAATCCTTAAAAACTTGTTTTTTAATCACTTTTAAGTATAGAAATGTGTTTGCGCGACAATATTTTTACAGTCATAACATTATAAACTATCAAATTTGCACCAGTTAAAGATGTTAATCATACAAAAAATAGAAACTAGATTTAAACTATTCTATATGTATATCATTCAGATATAACATTAAGTTCCATGCAATAAGTATTGGCTATCGCCTATCCCTACATCTACGGTGATGACTGTAAAAATAAAATGTTTTCACGTCAATCTAAATCCAAATCTTTTTCATGAAAAAATTCTGTATGTGTTTGTGCTTTTTCCTCCTTAATTTTATTGTCTTACTATCAATATTTAAAATAAATTCGTATTTTAAAAAGAAAACACACATCAATTTAAAATTTTCATTTTGTGTTTTCCACAAAATTATTTATACAATCAGAAAAATAAAAATAAACCATCGAAAAAAACGAAGCAAGCTGAATTCTGGAAAGAGATCAGGCAATTTTTTTATATTAAATTTTATAGAAAAAAGTGAGAAAAAACTAAGTAAAGTGAAGTTTGGGAAAAATGTCATGTGTTTTTCTTTTAACTGAATCTAACCAGAAAAACTAAAAAAAAAATTAAAATTTATGTATGTAATGAAAATTAAAGAAAATAGGAGTTGTTGATGAGCTTATTTGTTTTTAAAATACGAGGAGTTAACATAAAAGTTTTATTTATTTATTCGAAAAAATTAAAATGATAATATGATTTTGTATCAACATCGCACGCAGAAGATGATTTTTAAAGCTTGTATGTTTTCTGCGGAACATTTAATAAAATCACATATCAAAATTGCACCCTAATTAAAATCGAGGACAAAAAAATGAGATTTATTTTACGTTAGTTAAATATTTAAAAAATTTTTTCTGTTACAATTTTATTTTAATTTGATTTATTTTTAAATTTTAATCTACTTCAGAAATAGAATATTAATGATGTGATGTTTTTCAAAAGTGTTAATTTATGTTTTATAATTCGATTGTTTCGGAATTAGGATAATATAACGATTTTGATAATTTCTATAAAATATTGTCTTTTAATTCTTAAAGTGTTAAAAATTGAATTTTAGTTTTAGAGCAAACAAACTCTTTGGATACCCTCGATCATCGACGCAATATTGGTGCCCTTTGTATATTTTACAAATACTACTATGGTAAGTGTCCAGCTGAGATAAAAGCGCTTATGCTTCCACGACGCTAGTTCTCTCGCACTACTCGACTGGCAATAAACTCTCATGAGCACTTGCTTGAACCATTCTTTGGCCGAACTGAGCAATATGTCTCGTCTTTTTTTCCACGAACGACCTCGTTTTGGAATTCTCTAGAATCAACTATTTTTCCACTTAGCTACAACCTCCAAAAATTTAAGCTTAACATAAAGAAACTAACTCTCTCACATTAAAAGCCTTACCACCCCTTTACACATTTCCTTTCCTTTAATCTAATACCTCCTGGCATTTCTTACTGCTTCACTTTCCACTGCTCTCCTCTAATTATTTACTGTTGTGCCTGCATTGAATGTTACATTTTTTACTGTGAATTATGGATACATGTTATAAAAACAAAAGCAATATTTAAAAAAAAACGCGTGAAAATCTATATATAAAAAATTTATCTTTGTTACTGAAAAAACTGTTGTTTAAAATTTTAACAAATATGTTATATACAAACATTTTTGCTGTATTTTTTAAAAGTCAATTTAAATTTTTTTAATTCTCTTACACGTGTTTCGATCTTTCGATCATCATCAGAGAGAAAATAATTGCAAATATTTTCTCTCTGAGGATGAAGAAAATACAGAAACATGGTGTGAGAGAATTAATAGAATTTAAATTTTTTTATTGCATACTGATATCTAAAACGACGTTTTTCGGATTATTTATAGTACAAAAAGTTGAACTTTGAAGTCCTAGGGCTTTAAAATTTTTTTTAAGTATTACCTAGGACTTTATAAAATTATACGTCAGTTGTTGCCATAACAATAATTCAAACTTTTAGAAAACATTTTCCATTGCTCGTTTTAAAAACGCCTTTAATTTACAATAATTGGCAATGTCTATATCATCCTTAGCACATAGTGTTGATTTCAGCATAGAAAACTTTCACCACAATGTCTTCCTCAACTTCAACTTTCAACTTTTTTGACTATAATTATTATAATTTTTCGTTAATGTTAAATGTTATTTTTCTACTTTTCAAAATTAGGTACTTACCTTATTAGAAAAATAAGCTAAACGGACATCTTCATTTACAATCAGAATGCGTTTTTCCTTTCTCCACTCACAAAACAACTCGTATTCCTTTTCGTATTGATTCCGTGATTTATTTGGCAGCAAACTCTTCTTTACAGAATCAGCTTCATCGGGAATATCTTGGGGAATCTCATTTGTATCCATTTTAACACAAATAATTGAAAACAAATTATTCAAAAATAACAAATTATTCAAAAACAATTGACGCGTCTTTTTAGTTGCTGTATGTTATTTTGTTTGTTTACTAAATATTAGGTTGGTTACATGTCACCTAACTTAGCCCCGCCATTTTTAAAAAAATTAAAAACAAAGATTGTGCTGTATTGTGCTGCAGTTGTGCTGGATGTGCTACTCAGAAAGAATGCCATAGCACCAATGGAAAAAAGTTGGCACGCTGAAACAATTTTTCGAGCAGAAGTTAGCCCGCCATTTTGAAAAATCCGAAAAACAAAGGTTGTCCTGTATTGTCCTCGGGTTGCGCGGGTTGTGCTATTTAGAAAAAATTTTCTTATCCTTAGTGAAAAAATTTTATAACACTAAAATCATTTTTCGAGTATAAGTTAGCCCCGCCATTTTGGAAAAAAAGAAAAACAAAGGGTCTGCTGTACGGTGTTAGAGTTGTGCTAGTTGTGCTATTCAAGAACAAATTTGTACAACCAGCAGAATAATTTAAACACGCTAAAACGATTTTTCGAGTTGAAGTTAGCCCCGCCATTTTGAAAAAAATTAAAAGCAAAGTTTGTGCTGTATTGTTCTAGGGTTGTGGTGGTTGTGCTACTCAGAAATAGTTCCATATTATCAATCAAAAAAAGTTGGCACGCTAAAACGACTTTTCGAGCAGAAGTTAGCCCCGCCATTTTGAAAAAAATGACAACCAAAGGTTGTGCTGTATTGTGCTCGAGTTGTGCTGGCTGTGCTACCTAGACAAAAATTTCGTAACCCTAACAGAAATTTTTTACAAAGTTAGCATCATTTTTTTCGAATAGAAGTTAGCCCCGCTATTTCTGAAGAAATCAAAAACAAAAGAAGTGTTGTATTGCGTTAAAGTTGTGCTGATTATGCTACTGAAAAAATATCGTTTCACCAACAGAATAATTTAAACCACGTTAAAACCATTTTTCAAATGAAAGTTAGCCCCGCCATTTTGCAAAAATCAAAGAAGAAAGGTTGTGCTGTATTGCGCTATAGTTGTGCTGGATGTGCCACTCAAAAAGAATCCCATATCAACAATGAATAAAAGTTGGCACGCTAAAATGATTTTTCGAGCAGAAGGATATTTTCGAGCAGAAAGCATTTGAGCAGAAGATTAAGCAGAAGTTAGCGCCGCCATTTTGAAAAAAATGAAAAACAAAGGTTGTTATGTATTGTACTCTAGTTGTGCTGGTTGTGCTACTCAGAAAGAATTGCATTTAAGCAATGAATAAAAGTTGGCAGACTAAACCAATTTTTCGAGCAGTAGTTGGCCTATTGTTGCCTATTGTTGTGCTAGTTGTGCTACTCAAAAACAATTCCATACTACCAATGCAAAAATTTGGTACGCAAGAACGATTTTTTGAGTAGAAGTTAGCCCCGTCGTTTTCGAAAAAATGAAAAACAAAAATTTTGTATATGCAGTGGTATGAAATTTTGTTTGAGCTGGCTGTTTAGATATAGATTATATACCCAATGAAAAATATTTTTACGCTAGCATCATTTATTCTTGTAGGAATCAGTGTAAGCATTAATTTATAGTACTAATAATGTAAGAGACATCTGGTGCCCGATAGCATAAATGAATCTTGCCTGTTTTGTATATATAAAATAAGGGAATCACAAAAATATATGATATTAAAAAAAATGTATTCACAAAGATATATTTACTGTATTCTTAAGGCCTGATTACACAATGTGTTTTCACACATGTTTTAACACAGCAAAAAAATGTTTGAAATTACATATGTAAAAAAAAACAAAAGGTCGACAAAATTTTTAGATCACACGATACTATAATCTATCTACAACTTGCTGTCAAATTATAGTTTGCATTGAAATACAAAATTATTGTGCAAAAAGTTGTTAATTATCAAATAACAGGGGCAGTTTTATGCATAATTATTTGTAAACTTATAAATAAAAAGAAAAATAGAAAACCAAAAAGGTTTTGGTCCAAAAAGTGGTTTATAAGAAGAGATGAGGGACGTGGTGCTGCAAGTCTATTGTTTTCTGAGCTGCAACTTGAGGATAGACCCGGTTTTAGAGATTACGCAAGAATGTCGGTGGAAACATTTAAACTCCTTTTATTTAAAGTAGAACCTAAAATTAAACGTGAAAATACAATAATGAGAGAATGTATTTCAGCTTCGTCAAGGTTAGTACAGTATAATGTGAAATACAAATCTTATTTCTAAAATTTCGCTTTTTAATGTTTATATTTATTTTTATTAGATTATTGGTTACGCTTCGTTTTCTGGCAACTGGCGAAACATTTAAAAGTTTAAGTTTTGCTTTTCGGATGTCTCCACAAACAATTTCCGGAATAGTTACTGAAACTATTCGCGTAATATACGACGTTTTGGTTGACGAATATTTAAAGGTATAATAAAATTAATACATATACCTAATAATAATTTGAGATGATTTATTTTAATAATTTGTGTTCATTTTTCAGACACCAACAAAGCCAAAGATTGGGAAAATGTTGCAGAACAATTTGATACTAAATGGAATTTTCCATTTTGCTTAGGAGCTTTAGGTAAACCGTATTAATTTGTTTGCAGTTTATTATGTTAATTAATATGTTTATTATAACAATTTTAGACGGTAAACACATTATGTTTCGCGCTAAAAAAAAGGATGGTTCATTTTATTTCAATTATAAAGGCTTCAACAGCATTATATTGATGGCATTGGTGGATGCAAATTATGGCTTTCTGTATGTTGATGTAGGCTGTAATGGTAGGGTTAATGATGCAAGAGGGATTCAACATTATGTGAAGCTATTGAGAAAAATCTTTTAAATTTTCCTGAAGACAAAATTCTACCAAAAACTCAATCAAAAGTACCATACATTATACTTGTGGATGATGCTTTTAAAAATACTAACCGTATGATTAAACCATATAGTGATCGATCGAGCCAAGAAAATAAAATATTTAATTATCGATTTAGCCGGGGACGCAGGGTCGTAGAAAATGCTTTTGGTATTTTGGCAACCAGATTCCAAGTTCTTCAAAAAGAAATAAATTTAGATGTATCAATTGTGCAAGATATTGTTTTGGCAACTTGCGTTTTACATAATTTTATAAAAGCAAACGAGCCTAAAACATTCTTCACCTCAATTGATGATGAAAATATCTCAATAAATACCACCTAAGAAAGTTGGAGAAAAAATACCTACATAACCGGTTTGGAATCAGTTGTAGGTATAAGATCAGCCATTAGCCCACTTGAAATTAGAAATAAATATCGTGAATTTTTCAACACTGTTGGAATGGTGAAATGACAATAGGATGCAATCAAAAAATTTAATTTTTAATAACAATTTCATATCACAAATTTCATTAATTTCACAAAATTAATTGTTGTAACGATATACAAATAACATAAATTACATGAATTTCAAATAAATAATAAACATAAATTTCAATATTTCATTAATTAAGTAGCACCTACAAATATCAGCAATAAATACTTTCAATATTATTTGCTGATACTTGTTTGTGCTACTTTAGTTTCCATCTCAAACAACACATCCAAAATTTTTTTTTGAGCTTCTATGCCAACGTTGAAATCAATTTTCATTATTCGGTCAATTTTTGACATAACAAATTTGCCAAAAGTTTCAATTTCAATATCAAAGACTTGACCTCCAGAACTTGAAGCTTCATTTTGTTTATTTAACAATTCAACATTTTTACTTAAATTTTCAATCATTTTTTAAGCTTGGTCTAGTAAAGGATCACAGTCATGTTTTTTTTTTGTTTTGGTGTTGAGGACGAAGTATATACACCCTCTTCTTCGATCAATTCATCAAGGGACTCAACCGTAAAATTTCCTTCGTCGGAAGCAAACACATACCGCCTAACACAATCGATTAGATCGGAATCTGCTGATGCCTAAAAATACATACATGAAATCAAAACCAATTTGTCAAATACAAATATCTATCCTCTCACTTGAATTTGGAGATTACTCTTTGATTCCCTTTGCCTTAAATAAGGCTCCTCAAACGCCATTTTTTCAAAACACGCTGGGACAATAAATGTCATCAACTCCAGCACCACTTTTTTCGATTTTTTAATTTTGGAGAATTCGTGGCTATAATTTGATTGTAGTCATTTTCGACTTGATTTCCTCTTTTGTTACTTTTTTAGGTTCCAAACCTTTTAAAATTTCAACAATCGCATCATTTCGTGCATGTTTATTACAATACAATGCATGTTTTGTATCATACAAGCACTGATATTGCTCCTATAATTCAATTAAGAGCAATGTTTCCTGTTTTGACCAGGTTGTCATTTTTTGTCATTAATTGAATTATTTATATTAGAAATTATTATTTAATAATTATTTATATGTAATATATTTAAATATCGTATATTATTATTTTTTGTTTAAACGATTAAATTATGTTTGTTTTTACGTTTGTTTACAACACACGTACTTAATGACAACCAATAAATTTGAGGTTAGAATCGCAAATCACAAATGTTAAAACATAAGAAAATGGGTCAGAGACATTTATTAAAATTACAGTTGTTTTCACAAAAGTTAAATCACATGTGTTAAAACATATCGATTGGGTGTCAAAAATTTTCACAAATGTTATCACAAATGTAAAAACATATGTAAAAACACATCGTGTAATTAGGCCTTTACTAAACAATAGATGCTACATTCAATTGTGTTTATTCATTCAACAAAATAAGACGTGATTTTTAATAAAAATTTTGAGCATTTATAAGTACAATTTCGTTCATGAGTGAGTAAAGTTTTAAGAGAGTTGTTTAACATTGTGGAGCCTGCTAGTGATTTGATGAATCGTAAACCGCTGAAAAACGTAAGCTTTAGTTTTATTAAAAAAAAACTTAAATTTATTTAAATAATATTTTTAATATAAGTCTTTTCTCATATATAGCGATTTAAGAGCTAATTGTGAATTTGGATCCGTTTGGAATGACATGCCAACCGATTTTGAAAAACACATTATAATTGAGTTCATTGCTAAACTTTTCTGCAATTAATATTTTACACACGAAAAGAAATATTGCAGAGTTCTGCAATAGTCTAATTGCGGCTTTAGTTTATAATAATTAAATATACTTACGATATATTCACAAAACAATATAATTTCTCACTTTTGTTTCAACAACAATTAAAACTTTCTTTTATTATAAGAAATTATAATGTGCTTTAAAAATCGGTTGACATGTCATTCCGAACGGATCCAAATTCACAATTAGCTCTTAAGTCGCTAAATATGATCTATGAGAAAAGACTAACTAACTTTCATTTGAAAACTGGTTTTAGCGTGGTTTAAATTATTCTGTTGGTGAAACGATATTTTTTCAGTAGTACAACCAGCACAACTTTAACGCAATACAACACTTCTTTTGTTTTTGATTTCTTCAGAAATAGCGGGGCTAACTTCTATTCGAAAAAATTGATGCTAACTTTGTAAAAAATTTCTGTTAGGATTACGAAATTTTTGTCTAAGTAGCACAACCAGCACAACTCGAGCACAATACAGCACAACCTTTGGTTGTCATTTATTTCATAATGGCGGGGCTAACTTCTGCTCGATAAGTCG
This sequence comes from Diogma glabrata, assembly GCA_963693315.1. Classification (NCBI taxonomy): domain Eukaryota; kingdom Metazoa; phylum Arthropoda; class Insecta; order Diptera; family Cylindrotomidae; genus Diogma; species Diogma glabrata. Next base: position 216,559,908 of record OY856188.1, on the reverse strand, counting down.
TTTTAGCGAGCCAACTTTTTTTGATTGATAATATGGAACTATTTCTGAGTAGCACAACCCTAGCACAATACAGCACAAACTTTGCATTTAATTTTTTTCAAAATGGCGGGGCTAACTTCAACTCGAAAAATCGTTTTAGCGTGTTTAAATTATTCTGCTGGTGGTACAAATTTGTTCTTGAATAGCACAACTAGCACAACTAGCACAACTCTAACACCGTACAGCAGACCCTTTGTTTTTCTTTTTTTCCAAAATGGCGGGGCTAACTTTTACTCGAAAAAATGGTTTTAGTGTTATAAAATTTTTCACTAAGGATAAGAAAATTTTTTCTAAATAGCACAACCAGCACAACTCGAGGACAATACAGGACAACCATTGTTTTTCGGATTTTTCAAAATGGCGGGCTAACTTCTGCTCGAAAAATTGTTTCAGCGTGTCAACTTTTTTCCATTGGTGCTATGGCATTCTTTCTGAGTAGCACATCCAGCACAATACAGCACAATCTTTGTTTTTAATTTTTTTTAAAATGGCGGGGCTAAGTTAGGTGACATGTTGGTTACCGTTTACTTTATTATTACGAATAATTTGAGCAAAATTTAAAACTCATTTCTTTTTATTTTAATAAATTTCCGGTATGAAATAAAATTTTGTATTCACCTCAAACGAAAAGTGTTTTAGATGTACTAACTAGTAATTTGTGTACTTACTCAGTAGTAAACAACTAGCTCGTACTTTAAAGTTTCACGTATCGAAATGGCCTTCATTACGATACTCAAAGTTTTGTCTTTCAAGGTTGGTCAGATTGGACATACAAACGTCAGTGAACATTAAAACGAATAATTATGTAAATAAAATTAATAAGAATATCTAAATTAGTGTTAAATATTTTAATTAATTAAAATAATTAGTAATAATAACAAAATTTCAAATTGACTATTTTTTAATAAAATACACATTTTTTTAAATTTCAAGACAAAAAATGCAAATTAGAAAAAATAGTATAAAAACTCGTTTCATAAGACGTTTTATCGCACTTATTCTTTAAACAGATTGCGTGCGATAATCGATTATGAAACTAGTTTCTTAATATACTATTTAAAGTGTGGCTCGAAAAAAATTGTATGTATAGAACCCCTAATGCTTTTAACCCTAATTTACATTTTAGGAGATGAAGAGGCAAATCGGCATCAACAAACCATGTAGGTTTGTTTTATGAAAAAAGTAGAAGTTCTGGTTTTGGTTCTGGGATCTCGGTCGACCTCTAATGCTGTGACCAACGATTTCGCATTTTACATTTTTGAGTGAAATGATCTTTGATTTGATGTATAATAATGCACCAACACCTAATCATAAAAGGGGGAAACACTAAAAAAGTTATAACAATAGCTCCTTGTCGTTATTATTTATATTTTCAGGATATAAATCTTATTTCACTTCATCTCTTTTCCGCATTCGTTATAGGATTAACTTTAAATAAAAAAACGTGTCGAAAATGATGCCTTAATTTGGAATCGAATTTCACAATTTATTATTTTTGTTTCGGTTAATAAAAAGAAAATAAAGGGAACCAAAATCATCAGTTGTGTTGTGGGTATTATCCCAAAATTACATTATTAAATCGAAAGAAAAAAAATTAATTTCATATACAAATAATTATAATCATGTGAATATCAGTTTCATGAAAAAATGGGATTGTCTTATTTTATTTTCTAATTTCGTCACACATGTTTTGTCTAATGACTTTTTTCGAATAAGTTTAGATATATTTTTTTTTGTTTGAAATCATGGGAGGATGATCATATTTAAATTAGCTATAAAAATTAGTTACGTTAATTAAACATAAAATAAAACATTATTTCATTGTTTGTAGATTTTCGTTGACAAATATTAAACCATTTCTTTATCTATATTAAGTTGAGATTTTATCAATTCTCTTGAGAGCTTTTTTTATAAATAATTGGATACTTCTGATTAGACAACATATTGCATCTGCATTTGCTTTTGTTGCTTCATACTATACTCGCAAGAACTATTTGAAACATAACTCCCAAAATGTAACAAGTATATCTGGGTTTTGGTGTTAACTGTTGATATCATTAATTGGTTGCTTTATCAAATTTAAATCAAGGACTTATAAAAGTGCGAAAGAAATTCAAGATATGATCATAATAAATCATTTTATGGTTTCTTCTCGCGACCATGTGTTTTTTGTTTTGATATCTATATATAATAAAAACTAAAGGTTATATACAAATTTGTACATATATGTTTAAATATTTCTGAGTATCTTCTTTAATTCTGAGTATTTTCTTTAATTATGAGTAGTATCAACTTATTTTATAAACGATTAACCTAATTTCGATATTAAGGCTAGAAAACAATTTGTTTTTAAGTAGTTTGATTTGTGATTTTACTCTAATTAAAAACGCTTTCGTCAGCGATCACATGAACCTGATAGACAGGAGGAAATATAATTTCTTTAGTAGACTAAAACCTGCCAGTCAACCAAATTCAACGGACAAAACCAAATGATATATTGCCCCAGTTGTGACTTCAATTATTATTCTAAATCATCTGCTATTCAACGAGAAAAACTGCAATAATTACTAGCTGTTACAAATTAAATTAAAGACATTTTAAATTATTTTCAATATAGCAGGTAATTTCAAGAACCCCGTAAGCGAAAGAAACATCCGATTCATGGATACAAACATAAATCTAAAAAAATATTAAAAGAAACAAATACAATTGACTTCTAAAACTATACTGAACTTGTAAAAAGAGTAAACTACGTAAAAGAATCAATACGAGGCACGAGGGATCTACTTTTTAGTATGAGCATTCAACCATCAGTCAACAGTCAAATGTTAATAACAATAATAAAAAGAAAGATATAGTAGAATTTTTTTGCCAGCGAATTTCTGACAGCTATAGACGCAGCAAGAGATAAAAGATGAGACAAAAAGTAAAACAGACATGTATTATTTATTTTGGGATAAATTTGTTTTCAAAACAATTATATTAGTTAAATTTCTACTTCTAGTTCGTACCATTTGTTTGTTGTGATATTTGTTTCCATAGGCGTCGTTATTTTTATTATAATTATTTTTAATTATCAAAATTTTGTTACATTGCCTACAAAATCATTAATATTTTTACTAGTTTTTGGTTTTCTATTATAATTGGTTGAATTTCAATAGTAATATATTAATTTTTATGTGTTTTTTTTGTCCATTTCGATGGAACCCCAATAGTTTTTTTTAATATTTTAATCGAGACACTGAATGTGCAAACAATATGCGCATGTGCATGCGCATGTGCAAACAATATGCGCATAACAAACAAATTTTGTGTTCGCTGGCAAAAAAATTCTACTATACACAATTCAGAGAAACTCATTTTTTTTTTCATTCAAAGTTAAGGCATGTTTAGTGTTAATCATATAATAAATTATAGATTAACGTCTTTGGATATCCGAAGATACCATGCTAACTGGGGAACTAAGGCTCAAGAGTATTTATTAATTTTCTTTGAGGAATTGATTCACGTTGATTTTAAAGTTTTGAGGATTAAAATTATCAGGAGACTCAGAGACAGAGGGATGTGAGACTCAGTTAAAAAAATCACGTTGAAAAGTGACTGCTCTACATCTTGTTTCTCGAACCGTAAAAGGATGGGCTGCTATTGATGCTCTGGTGTAACGCGCAAAGTTTACAAGCTCAGGTAAAATCGATTTGATCTCCACAGACGCCCGTTCATCCATAATGTATTTGTAAAATACCGTTAAATCAGTAATACCTCTTCTATATTGCAAGGAATCAAGCTCGTTAGTAAGATTTAAATTGCAGAATCGAGACATTAGACCCCAAATGTGAGAACAATACTCCATGCAGGGACGAATAAAATGACTTATATATTAAAAGAAGCTGCTTGCTATTAAAACCTTACGACAACGACCCAAAAATCCTAATTTTTTAACAGCGTTCTTAGCTAGGCTAAAAATATGAGAATTTCATATTATTTTCAATCTCAACTTCTTATAGAAGTTTAACAGATTCTTTCTCTTCAAGATCATTTGAATCAAACTTTAATGAAAACGGATTAGGTGTTGATAACCTAGAAAAATGGCAAACTTGAGTTTTACTCGTATTGAATTCAACACTGTTAGCAACATCTCAATACAAGATTGGCTTAAAATAAAATTTTAATGCCTCTATCAAATTTGATCTAGCGATATTAAGAGTTGCTGGTGCATAAAGATTTGGCATTTCATGAGACGCATGAAGTGTGCTATCATCAGCAAAACTATGGATGGGACTTACTGTTGAATCTAGCAAGTCATTGATATAGAAAAGAAAAAGAGTAGGTGATATAGCGGAACCTTGTGGAACACCAGCGTTTGTTGAAAATGTGTCTGATGAGACACCATCAACATTAACATGTAATTTACGCTCAGATATAAAGCTCTGTATCCAAGAAATAAGTTGTTCATCTAAGCCGTAGCATTTCAATTTGCATATAAGATTGTTGTGCCATAGTTTGTCAAATGCTTTATCAGGGCAATATCAAGAGCTACACCGTTTCACCATGGTTTTCAAGCGACTTGTTCCAGATGCATTTCTCGTGACAAACTAAAGTAAATCTCCTGTCGCTCTTCCCCAAGTAGGTTTTGCCATATATTGACATACGGCCAAGCACTGGCCCATTAATGGTTAACAGTACTTGGCTATTGTTATTAGGCCAATACTAGAACCATTCATCGGCCGATCTATGATTTACAGAAAATAGCCAGTATATTGTTACCTTTGAATGGCCAAGCCCTGGCCCATGAATGGTAAATATTACTTGGCTATTGTTACCGTACCATTGCTGGAACCATGAATCGGCCAATCTACCGTTTATAGAAAATTGCCAGTGCAGTTTACTTTAAATGGTCAAGCAATAGCCCGTTAATGGTCAACATTAATTGGCTATTGTTATTGGGCCAGTACTGTAGCTATGAATTGGCCGATCTATGTCATGCTTTTTAAATTTCACTACAGTATTATCCCTTTTAGAAATACATAGTTTGAAAAATTTCACATATAGTTTAGTAATCGCCTTGTCGGTTGAAAGACTGTGATAATATAGAAAAGGTTGGTATATGTTTTAATTTATTTTCATTTCTATTTTATTTTAATCATTTTGTAAATAATTTATTTAAATTTATGTATGAAAATATTATTTTATATTTTTGAAGTGAAAACTTCTTTTGGCGCACCACACACAGATTTTTCCATAGGTGGTAAGTTAGGCTGATCCGTAACGCTCTGAGGTGAAAGACTTTATTAAGGTTTAAATAATAATCTATCTATCATTTCTTAACGTTTCACATTGCGTTGTGGATATCGTGCTCGACTGATGTGCTAGTGAGTTCAATCCCTGGCGTGGTACATATTTTTTAATTTTTTTTTTTTAATTTTTATAAAATGCCATTAAAATTATTATTTTTTTATTTATGAATTCATACAAATAATAAACATTTCTTTATACAAATTTTAAAAAAATGATCTATAACGCAGTTTTTTAAAGTTATATTGCTACTGTTTTTGCAATTTGCATTCGAGTCTTCATGCCAAATAAATATTGAATATATATAAAATTGAAAGTATGTCTGTTTGTCCTTTATGCATTAATACATTAATCATCATGAAAATTTGGGAAGTTGTTGTGTACACTTAATTTGCTTTTTATTTAACTATCGTTTTAAACGGTAGTTTGCTTTGATCAATGTTTTTTTTATTGAAAATAATTTTTATGAAATTAAAAATAATGTAAGAAAGATAGTATACCCTGAAACAATTACATTTGTATATCAAAATTATATGTATTGGAATTTCATCATCTTCACTACAGATGTTGTCGGTTTGGAATTGTATGCAATACATGTTTCTAAAATTAAGTGAAGACTTAATACTTGTAACTTGATACTTGATAAAATCGATTATATCGACTTAAAACTCACAATTACGAGACGGAAGTCGCATAAATTCTATATAAAGAAGAATAGCTTATGTATGATTAAACATGGATGGCAATCATGATAAATAAAATAATTAAAAATGGTGACACTTAGCCGATAGTGATTTGCAACCGGCAACGATGCGCGCATTAATACCAATGAATTTGCTTAGCTTTCCGCAGGAAGATTTGTAAAATTTAAACTTGTTGATCTATGGTTGTGACAATCACGCGTACTTTAGTCCCTGCTATTGGCATATGAGTGCTATTTTGACAATTATTTGGTTTACATTGTGAGGTTAGTGTGTGTAGTTAGCGTTTTATCGTTCTGACTTGTTTCTCATTTATTCTACTAATACGATCCAAATACTACTAATACGATATCAATCGATTGCGATTGCCAACATAGTTTTCACTTCTTCCGTGCGATCTTATGCACACTCTCTGTTTTTTTTAATGGCGGAGTACTGGCAGTCATGTTTGTCATTACTCAGCCATTCTTGCAACTGAACCAGTTCAAAATTTGGTTTTGGTTTAAAGACTGTAGAATTTTTTGGTTTTGGTTTGGGTTTGGTTCTGTTTTGGTTCAGATTCAGAATTTAGATATTTATATTCTTAACTACTTCTCGATATTGAAATAAAAACAGCTTTATTCCACTAATAAGTGGCATTAAAGAAGCCGTTGTTGTAGATTTCATTAAATTCGAAAACAAAAAAATTATTTCACGCTTTATTCCGCTTAATAAACTAATGTGGTTTTCGATTGGTAAAATCAGATTTGATCGAAAAAGATCTAGATTTCGGTGACCAATCGAACATGAAATCAGATGTTTTTACTATTTTTGTTGTATGGGTAAAAAAACGAAATTTGCGACATGTGCTTTGATAATAGTAAACTACTTTTTACACACTTCACGCACTTAGCACACTTTTATTTAATTTAGAATTATTTATTTCATTTAATTTAATTTAATTTACAATTAATAAACTCATCTAAAATTTAAAATCTCATATTAATGAATACAATTGACATATGTCAAATTTCACTTTAATTGGTATTAGTGAAGGGGAATTGATGTGAGGGGTAAATCTAGCTAAAATCTCAGATCAAAAATAAATCAATTTTTTTTTTTATGGGGAGTTTGTATGGGGAGTTTTGAATTTTTTCCGTCATTTTTATTTTATTTTAAATTAGTTTGTATTTAATTACGTATACATATAATATATATTATTTTTAAAGGCCCAGTCATGGTTGCCAGTATTTGGTCATTACTACAATACTGGTCATCATTATTGGCCCATTACTAGGCCAACTGTACAACCTTGTATGGGCCATTGGTTTTGTATTTTCTCTGGTCCATGAATGGCAACCATTTATTGTCCGAAGCAGTGGCGGATTACCATAGAGGCGGAAGAGGCGGCCGCCTCGGGCCCCACATGCAAAGGGGCCCCCTCGCTACAAAAAGTATTGATATTTTATAGGTATTCAAAAATCAGATGACAGCGTTCATTCAACCAAAGTTTTTAAACCTAAAGATTTTTTTAATATTATCCCACATGTAAAAGTGTTAGGTTGTCAATTTGTATTACTTTTTTTCATGTATGTATTTATTTTAATAATTCTAATTTGATAGTTTTATAATTTTTTAATGTACAAATTCGTTTTCCAATTTGTATAGTAAAAAAACATTTTGTTTTGAAAAGTTCCACTGTTACGAATGAATATTAATACTAAAACTTTATTTGCAATGGGCTGTTATTATATTAATCACAAAATTATTGATAAAAACAAAATCCAGACAAGTATTTTTGGATATTTGAAATATATTTGAGTTTTATGTTTTAATCAATGATTTTGGATTTCTTTTAAGACCTACAATTTATTGAAAGCATTAAACTGAAAACTTCAATTTTAAGCATATAATTGTACATATTTTAGATTAATTTCATATATAACTAAATAAATGAAAACTTTTTAACGTGTAGAATTGAAATCTATTATTGTATGCTTAAAATCCATGTATTTTTTATACAATACATGCTAAATTCATCATTTGGATTAACGTTTGAAAAGGGTTTCCATATGATATGATTGATATAGTATAGGTGTTTTAGCTTTAGTTCTATATTTCGTTTTATCAACGTTGATTAGAAAAAAGATTGTCTAAAAAAATTGTTTGAAAAATTTGAAAAAAAGATTGTTTGTAACTGGACGTATTGATACTCAAATAGCTCGTGAAATTGAAGTACAACAAAAATGCTGGCGGGAAATTTTAAAAAGAGTTTCAGCTACAGTAAAGCTATTAGCTACTTTGGGTTTAGCATTTCGTGGTCATCGAGAAGATATTGATTCGAACAGAAAAGGAAATTTTATGACATGCATTGAGTACCTATCCTAATTTGATGATTTTCTTTAAAATCATTTGGAGAGGTACAGCCATCCAGGAAAAGGTAATGTAAGTTATTTATCACATACCACATGCGATGAATTTATAAATTTAATGGGAACTGAAGTAAAACAACACCTAATTAAAGAAATTCAGGCCTCTTTATATTATTCAATTATTGTTGATTCTACGCCAGACGTGAACCACACTGACCAACTAAGTTTTATATTAAGGTACATTGATAAAGTGGGCGATGCGAGAGAACGATTTTTGGATTTTTACAAATTGAAAATCACAATTCAGAATATCTAGCACAACTTATTTTGAAAACTTTAAACAATTTGTCTTTGGATATTAAAAATTGTCGCGGTCAAACCTATATGGCCGGAAAATATAATGGTTTACAAGCCAGAATTAAAACTCTAAGTGAGACCGCCATTTTTATTCTTTGTACAAGTCATACGCTTAATTTAATTGGAAATTATGCTGCAGATGCCTATTCTACTGCGGTGTATTATTTTAACTTTATCCAAAATATATATGTATTCTTTTCTTCATCTACTCACAGATGGAAGTTGCTTATTGATAATTTTTCCGATCCTAATTCCAAACATATTTAAAAAATTAAGTGACACAAGTGACAAGACGGTCTGCAAGAGATGATGCAGTATCCGCCTTGTGGTTTAATTACAAAAATATTAAAAGCGTTCTTATCCAAATTAGCGAAAATGAAGACGAAAAACCGATTACTAAAGTTGAGGTTAAAAAATTAGCTAGCTCTTTCGATGAATATGAATTGCCTTATTAACCGTTCTATGGGATATATTATTGCAAAGAATTAATAGTACTAGAAAATCATTTCAAAATATTCAAACGAACTTATTACAAGGAGTAAAACTGTTTAATTCTTTGTCACAATTTATAAGGGATGTTCGGAATGATTTTGAGAGCATAGAAAAGCAAGCAAACTTATTAACAGACAATATTAGCTACAAAGAAGGACGAAAAAGAAAACGCAAAATTATGTATGATGAATCATCTGCAAATGATACACAGCTAGTAGGACGAGAATTGTTTATTATAAATACGATATGATCTGTGATAGACTTGCCACTGAAATGTCTACCAGAACGTCCATATATGAAACTGTTTTAAATAATTTTAAATTATTTTTTGATCAAAATATATCCAGTGATGAAGTTGACAAGTGTATTTTAGAATTGTCAAATACATATGCGAGGGATATAGAGGTACAATATTTTAAAGACGAAGTACATCATTTTTTAAAATATATAAAAGAAGAGAACATCACTTGTCCATTTAAGATGTACAAGGTAATCATTGATGGCCTGCAATCTTCATTTCCCAATGTGGAAACTATTTTAAAAATATTTCTTACTTTGCCGATATGCAACGCAAGTGGGGAACAACGATCTTTCTCCGTTCTAAAGCGGATAAAAAATTATTTAAGAAATAGTCTTAATCAAACTCATTTGCAAAATTTTTGGTAAAATCTTAGGCCCCAAAATTTTGTTCCGCCTCAGGCCCCTTAAAGGCATAATTTAAATTATGTTAATGGCCCAGTCGTGATTGCCAGTACTCGCCTATTTCTGCATTACTGGCTGCCAGTAATTGACCATTACTGGACCTGTTGTATAACCTTGTATGGGAATGAATGGTTGGAAAATCAATACATCGAACGTCCACGTGTATAGAAATATAATTGATTTACATGAACTAATAATGTTATTCGTTCTAACCGTGTATTCAAAATAAAGAATTGAGATTACAGCAAGGTACAGTATTACCACAAATACTATTCAACTTATATGAGTTGAGTGATTTGCTACAATCATATGGTTTTAATAAATCAAAAACCAAAAATATTAGTGCTTACGCGATGACATCGCACTATATTGTGGTGGTATAAAATATAAATGTTAAAAAAATACAAACAGACCTGCAAAACATGGTAAACGATGTAGTTGATTACTCAAATTTTTGTTTACTAAACATTAACATAAAGAAGTGTGAAAGCATATTAATACGACCACCCGCTTAAATTTGCTAGGAGAGGACTCAAAAAATAATGGAATAAATTTGAGGTTAAAATCAATGATATTAAAGTATGTACAATCTAAAACGATTATAAAATACTTAGGTATTAATATCGATAAGTACCTTAACTTCAATGAACATTTGAAAATACAATTAGTAAAAACACAAAAATTATTATGTATATGCTAAAAAGATTATTTTTCTCAAAAACTATAAATACTAAGGTCAAAATAATTTGTTATCAAACATTTGTTAAACCATTGCTAATATACGGATGCCCTATTTGGTATAACGTCAATGCGACGCAGATGGAGAGGAATAGAGTGTTCGAACGTAAAATACTACGATCCTCCTTCAAAGTACATGAAATACAAGCAGGGGCGCATACAAGGGGGGGGGGGGGGTTTCGGATCCGGATATTTTTATGGAAACTTATCATTTTGGAAAAAATCCATATACTATAGGTAGACCAAAATAACTGGTTTTATTGAAAAAGCAGTTTTTTGTTGTTTGTAAACATATTTAAAAAATTAAGTGACACAAGTGACAAGACGGTCTGCAAGAGATGATGCAGTATCCGCCTTGTGGTTTAATTACAAAAATATTAAAAGCGTTCTTATCCAAATTAGCGAAAATGAAGACGAAAAACCGATTACTAAAGTTGAGGTTAAAAAATTAGCTTGCTCTTTCGATGAATATGAATTGCCTTATTAACCGTTCTATGGGATATATTATTGCAAAGAATTAATAGTACTAGAAAATCATTTCAAAATATTCAAACGAACTTATTACAAGGAGTAAAACTGTTTAATTCTTTGTCACAATTTATAAGGGATGTTCGGAATGATTTTGAGAGCATAGAAAAGCAAGCAAACTTATTAACAGACAATATTAGCTACAAAGAAGGACGAAAAAGAAAACGCAAAATTATGTATGATGAATCATCTGCAAATGATACACAGCTAGTAGGACGAGAATTGTTTATTATAAATACGAGATGATCTGTGATAGACTTGCCACTGAAATGTCTACCAGAACGTCCATATATGAAACTGTTTTAAATAATTTTAAATTATTTTTTGATCAAAATATATCCAGTGATGAAGTTGACAAGTGTATTTTAGAATTGTCAAATACATATGCGAGGGATATAGAGGTACAATATTTTAAAGACGAAGTACATCATTTTTTAAAATATATAAAAGAAGAGAACATCACTTGTCCATTTAAGATGTACAAGGTAATCATTGATAGCCTGCAATCTTCATTTCCCAATGTGGAAACTATTTTAAAAATATTTCTTACTTTGCCGATATGCAACGCAAGTGGGGAACAACGATCTTTCTCCGTTCTAAAGCGGATAAAAAATTATTTAAGAAATAGTCTTAATCAAACTCATTTGCAAAATTTTTGGTAAAATCTTAGGCCCCAAAATTTTGTTCCGCCTCAGGCCCCTTAAAGGCATAATTTAAATTATGTTAATGGCCCAGTCGTAATTGCCAGTACTCGCCTATTTCTGCATTACTGGCTGCCAGTAATTGACCATTACTGGACCTGTTGTATAACCTTGTATGGGAATGAATGGTTGGAAAATCAATACATCGAACGTCCACGTGTATAGAAATATAATTGATTTACATGAACTAATAATGTTATTCGTTCTAACCGTGTATTCAAAATAAAGAATTGAGATTACAGCAAGGTACAGTATTACCACAAATACTATTCAACTTATATGAGTTGAGTGATTTGCTACAATCATATGGTTTTAATAAATCAAAAACCAAAAATATTAGTGCTTACGCGATGACATCGCACTATATTGTGGTGGTATAAAATATAAATGTTAAAAAAATACAAACAGACCTGCAAAACATGGTAAACGATGTAGTTGATTACTCAAATTTTTGTTTACTAAACATTAACATAAAGAAGTGTGAAAGCATATTAATACGACCACCCGCTTAAATTTGCTAGGAGAGGACTCAAAAAATAATGGAATAAATTTGAGGTTAAAATCAATGATATTAAAGTATGTACAATCTAAAACGATTATAAAATACTTAGGTATTAATATCGATAAGTACCTTAACTTCAATGAACATTTGAAAATACAATTAATAAAAACACAAAAATTATTATGTATATGCTAAAAAGATTATTTTTCTCAAAAACTATAAATACTAAGGTCAAAATAATTTGTTATCAAACATTTGTTAAACCATTGCTAATATACGGATGCCCTATTTGGTATAACGTCAATGCGACGCAGATGGAGAGGAATAGAGTGTTCGAACGTAAAATACTACGATCCTCCTTCAAAGTACATGAAATACAAGCAGGGGCGCATACAAGGGGGGGGGGGGGGTTTCGGATCCGGATATTTTTATGGAAACTTATCATTTTGGAAAAAATCCATATACTATAGGTAGACCAAAATAACTGGTTTTATTGAAAAAGCAGTTTTTTGTTGTTTCAGTCAAATCCAACAATATGTTGTTTCATTAAAACCAAATAGTCCAATCTTCCATTTTGATATTAAAAAATAACGCTCTAAAGCTTTAGTTTTTATTTTGCTTTTTTAATTTCTAAAACAAACTGGTTTCACCATACATCGTTAAAATATTAATTTTTCCATTCCCGATGTCAACACAAATTGCTTTATACGTTGCATAAAATACAGTTTAGATCTATTTCCTTCAAATATGTTTTTTAAGTGTAAATTATTACCCATTATTATAAAAAATGCAAGGTTGGCTTTTTTGTTTGTAAAGAAAAAAAAAATTTTAAATACCTATGAAAAGCACAAAAATAATTTAAAATTTTATTATTTACTTATACGAACATGTACTCCATGTAACTCTGTTTCTTCCATTTATGTCAGTCGTCAGATGTGCATTGTTGTTTTTATAAATAAATAAACAAGTGTATCTAATTTTTAATTGTGCTTCAGTTGAAATTAAGTAGTAAAAAATAAGAAAATGACAATAATATTGTATTCATTTTTTTTTTGGTTCAAGAAACTTAATTTTATTGTAATTGATATTAACAACCCTTAATTGGTATTTTCACCCTCGTCAGTTTTTATATATCTATTTTTTTCTATTAAAAGAGAAAAATAAAATTCTCTAAGGGGATTTTGCGTAAAACGAATACGAATGAAGTTAAAGTGATTGAATATCCATTATAATACCTTATCGTGTCACCAAAATACATAAAACAAATGATCAGAAGGATAAAAAGTTTGCAGAATATTTATCAGTTGGATACATGAATAGTTTAGTTTGGTGGGGATCCGGATTCCAAAACCCTTAGATTCGTGTATATTCACTTGATAAGTCATTTTCCTATGATTAAAGTCTATAGTTAATATATCGTTTGAAAAACCCAACAATTTTCACATTCCATCTATATATCTGCGATGATATATATCAAATTTCAATTAAGTTTATTTTGCTTAACAACAATTTACAGATTTCCATTTTTAATTTATTTGTTTTATTACATTTTAGAATTGAGTTTCAAATCATGTTTTGAGTTAAAATTTTCAAATACATAATTTAATTGAAAAATAAAATACTGTTGTAATAAATAAATATAATTCAAATTCATTCTGCTGTGATAACTGTAAAAATTAGCTAAACACATTTTTGATCCTGGGTCCTAACGATATTTTCTAAAATATCTTTTAAAATTATTCTCTAAAGGTCTAAAAAGTGTGGTAAAAAGGTTGATTTTTCCGTTTTCACTCCCAATTCCTTAAAAATAGAATTATTTTTGTTTTCATGTTAATTCATTCTTCATCCATTGAATCTCCCGATGCAACGAATTTTGTAAGTGAAAATGAAATTAATTCCAACGACGAAGAATACCAATATGATGAAGAACAACCACATTTTAGAAATATAAGGCGCAATTCTAAAAATCTGTCTGTGATATATTGCTCCTACATTAGGAAACACATATAGTAAGTGATGCACAACTAGAAAACTATGGATCTGCAAATAATTTCATATGTGTGGAAAAAATTCATCACCAACATTATGGAATTGCCACCTATGTTAAAGAAGATCTGTCGAATGTACCGTTATTTCCAAACTATCGGAAGATGATATTGCCTATAAAGTAATCAAAATCCAGTAAGTAACCATATTTAACACATATTAACATCCTTTAAAACAATGGATTTCCATACCATTATTTGAACATCACGTTGTGTACATGGGTGATTTTAATAGCCATCAGTGCATTTGGGGTTACAACGAAGATGATGGCAATGGACAATTTATTGTCAAATGGGCCATTAATAATCGCCTTCATCTCTTGTATTACTCAAAAGAAAGTCCCACTTTTCATTCTGGAAGATGGAATACTGGCTCAAATCCTGATTTATGTTTTGTTTCGCTTGATAACGATAGTATAACCTTGCCACCAGCCATAAGATCAGTTCGTCAGCAATTTCCAAGAAGCCAACATCGGCCTGTATTTTTAGAAGTGAAAATTCAAATACTTACGGGCGTTTTAATTGGTTCAGCTAAAAAATATATTCCAAGAGGATTCAGAAAACTATTTATTCCTAATTGGAATAATGAATGGGAAGATTTATGGCAACTATATTAAGAAAACGATTCGAACATCATTGGAACTCGTATGATCAAAGCACTTAATAAGCAACGTACCGAAAAGTGGAACTCTTTCGTTGTGTTGTGTCAATGGATTTCACACATTCCAGTAAAAAAGCTTGGGACCTAATTAAAAAGATTGAAGGCTCAAACCGTAAAAAGAGTGAAAATAATGCAATAAGTCCTGACAGCATAGTGTGTAGAATTCATCAAAATTCAATAGTGAGAATCAGTAAGGAAAGAACTCGGAAAGTAAAAAATTTACTTCGCAAATCCCGTAAAACGATTGTTGACTCACCATTTGGATATGCTGTGACAATTGAAGAAGTAAATATTGCCATTAAAAATCTGAAACCCGGAAAAGCCTGCGGTATTGATGATATATTTCCTGAGTTTTTCATGAATATCTCAACAAATGCTAAAAATTGGTTAGCGAAATTTTTTACAAATTGCTTCGATTTAGGAAAGATACCGGCAATTTGGAATAAGTCAAAAGTGAGAGCAATTTTGAAACCTGGAAAGGCAAAAGAATTACCAGATAGTTACCGACCAATATCATTACTTTACATACAAACTGCTTGAGCGCATTGTATATAATATAATTTTACAGACAATTGATACACATATTCCACCATCAGGATTTCGCCCAGGTAGAAATTGTTGTGATCAAGTGCTCTGCTTTATAACACACATTGAAGCAGGCTTCCAACATAAAAACAAACTGCCGTCTGTTTTATTGACTTGAGTTCTGCATACGACACAGTATGGAAAAAAAGGTCTCCTGCTGAAATTAACAAAGATCATCAAATGCAAGAAAACTATCAACCTTATATCATCTTTACTATCTAACCGTGAGTTCCAAGTTCACTTTGGAAATAAAACAAGTAAAGAATGGATAACTAAACAAAAAATCCTATCACTGACAAAATATATGACATAGGCCAATATTTTATGATAGAATAGAGAAAATAAAAGTAAATTAAAAAGTAAATAGCAAATTTTTACAAAAATTTGCTGAAACAAAACAAATATGTAGCTGCCAATAATCCAGCCGGTTGCATATTCCTTGATCCTGTGACGCACAGTATTTCTTAATGATTGAAGCCCACACATAGTTATATGAAGGCTCGTTTCTTCAAGAAAGCAATAGCAATCATCATCAAAGATTATTTCACAGCTAAGATTGAGGGTGCTACCGTAGACTGAATACAGTTTATCCGCCACCATCCCTAAGATGTCACCTTGGCTAGTGATATCTCACTGCTACTGCCAGTGGTATGTGATATCTCACGTTAACTCGTATGTCAATAGCAGGGACTGGAGTACGCGGGGTTGTCACACCTGTAGATCAAAAATAAAAAAAAAAATAAATATTCAAAACAATAAAAACTGATCCCTCCATGCGGAGGGATCAGTTATAAAGTATAAAAATATTCAAATAATTTCAACGAAATTCAAAAAAATTAAGAGAAAAGATCTTAACACTAAAAAATACAAAATTTTTCTCAAAAAAATTAAAATAATTTCCAGATTATAAAATTCCAGAATATACACAAAAAATTCAAAATCAATATCAAGGCGATATCATCTACTGGCAAGCATTGAAACAATACCTGTCCAGCAGATGCATCTCTGTTATCGTCCACGCACATCCCATCCCAACAACACCCTAACAGGCTGTGCTCTACAGAAAATAAACTAAAATGAAGACCATTAAAAAAACATTAAATCCCGATAAGCATTAGCCTGAAGGGCTAACACTCACTCTTGCGGTATTCACTAACACAAATGAAACAATTTAAAAAAACACTCAAACACAAATCAAAAAAAATTTTTGTCTCTAGAACAACCCTGTTTGGATCCAAAGACTCAAACATTGTCGCTCCAGAGGCCCCGTTGGACGCCATCTTGTAATATGCGGTTTGTCTGGTGGTCCATGAAGGTCCACCAGTGGGTCTTGCACCCCAATAACCCTGCCGCTAGCTCATTGAGCGAAGGTTCTAGACCACCCTCACTAACAAGAAATTTTAAAATAAACGCAAAAAAAAAACAAACAGCGTGCCTCAAAACACTACCCAGGTTTGAAGGGTGGTTGCACTGCCATGTCACAACTGTTCCTAAATTTATTTACTTTAGCACAAGATCACAATATTATTAAAATTTTAACAGAAATAATAGAAATAAAAATAACTTCTCTGATGGTGTCTTCATCCGATGAACCCTCATTCAGCTTCGGTTGGGTATACACTTTTTCTTGTATCATATTCTTGTATAATATACTATAGTTTTGTAATATCGTCGAACAGTGATTCAACCCACTTCCTTTTTTAATATTTTGATTATACATATAAGTGATTAATTTCATTAGATCTACATTATCATAATTGGTTCACCAATTTTTTATTTTGGTAGTAAAATTTTTATTGTCCTAAAATTAAAAGTTCACTAATATTTTCCAAATATTTTTACTGTAATTAGAACTTCAGTAATATTTTCATCGTAGTAATTTTGGTTGTGCTACCAATTTTCACAATGGATTTTTGTTTTCTTTATCTTAAACTTCTTATTTTAAACATAATTTCACTGATACTTTATACCGATCACTTCTACAACTAAAACAAAAATCCATCCCGACTCAAAACTAAACTCACTGACAACTCAAAACTCATTAATTAACTTTCCACTGCCAACCACCAACTAATTAGCAAAACTCAAAAAAATATATAATTTATTCTCAAATTTTTTTTCATATTGTATAAATTTCTTTATTCTCTTCCATTTAATTATATCAGCTTTATTTGTATGTTTTTTCGATAATAATAGTATGTATTATTGTATTGTTTTCTAACCTATAGCCTAATGAACTTAACCTAGTGTCTAATGAATATTTTATTCAATTGGTATGATTCCAATTGGTCAAATTGTTTTGATTTCATTAAAATTATTTTCAAATTATAATCACAATTGCTTTGATAAGTTTTGTTCAAAAATCAAATTTTGAGTAATTCTCTTATTTCGTTTAGTTGAACTTGGTTGATTGTATGAGAAGGGCGTTTTTTATCATCAGGGTTTTTTTATTAAGAAATTTGATTTATCAATTAAAACAATAAAGATTTATTGTTTTAATTGAAGAAAATGTTTTTATTTTTTATAATACACAATTCTTTTTTATAATAAAATCTTTGTCAGAGAATAAAGTATTGTAATCGATTCGTGAATAATGAATTTTATTCTCTCGCAAATTAAAATTCTCGCTCGTGCCTCGCTCAAATTTTAAACTTTTGCTTGAGAATAAACTACTTCATTATTCACTCATTGATTAAACTACTATTAGTTTCCCATAAAAAAAATAGAAGAAACATAAAAAAATAGAAAAATATAGAATTTCGGAAGTATCAGGTGTTCTTCATACAGAGCAAATAAAATATTTTATTTAGAAATGATGACTTTGCACTTGGTATTGCATACAGGTTTATGCATACAAGTGGGTTGAAAAGTGTTTGAAAAAGTAAAAAGTATAATTACTTTCTCGAACAGTGTTTATAGTATATTACTATAAGCAACGAAGATGGGAAATTAAAGAACTTTTGACACAAATATCTTGACCATTACAATTCTCAGTATTGTTTTTTACATAACTATTTTTTTTCCTTTATCTCCATTTAAGAGCATAGGGCGTCTACTAGGACTGCACCATCTAACTCTGTTGGGGGCAATCGCTTTCAGTTCACCCCATGTCTAGCCAATTTGTTTTGCTTCAGCTAGCACCGTTTTCTTCCATGTCATGGGTGGTCTTCCAACTCTCCTTTTACCTTGTGGATTCCACTCTAGGGACACCCTTGTTATATCTTCGGCTGATTTTTCAGTGTATGTCCTATCTATCTCCATTTTATTTGTTTTATCTCGGTCTCAATGTCTAACTGCTCTGTCTGCCGTAGAAGTTCCTGGTTACTGATGATGTTCGGCCAGAAGCATTTGATCAGTCTTCTCAGGCATTTGTTCATAAATACTTGTAGTTGATTTGTGATCTTTCTTGTATGTTTCCACGTTTCACACCCATACTGCAGTACTGACTTGACACATGCATTGAACATTGGTAGCTTTGTCTTTCTTGACAGGACGGATGCATTCCAGATCTTGTGAAGCATATTGAACGTATTTCTGGCTTTGTTAATAAGCTGACTGATATCTTCTTCAGTCCCGCCTGTTTTAGCTACAGTACAACCAAGGTTCACAAATTTGTCAACTTCGTCCACTTGTGTATTGTTGATGGTAATTGGTGTTATCGTTTTGGTATTCAATCTCATAGCCTTTGTTTTTCTGATATTAATGTTGAGACCGACTTCATGTGCAAGGGTTTATAGCTTCTGTATTTTGTGCTACATGTCCGTATGTGTGTGTGTAAGTAGACAGATGTCATCTGCGTAGTCTAGATCATTGAGCCGTCTTGTTGTATTCCATTGGATTCCATTTGGACTTGCAACATCGAGCTTTCTCATGATACTATCTAGTACTATTAGGAATAGTAGCGGGGATAGTACACAGCCTTGTCTCACTCCTCGGTGGTTGTATATTTATCACTTTGCTGTCCTTTGTATTGTATTCTGTTTCCAGCATCCCGATATATTTCTTTGATTAGATCAACTATTTTCTTCGGGACGCTTATTTCACAAAGTGTCTTCCATATCGTGCTTCTGTTGATTGAGTCGAAGGCGCGTTCGAAGTCCACGAAGAGGAGATACAATGGTGAATTCCATTCATTTGATTGCTCTATGATGATACGGATTGTGTTGATATGATCGGTACAGCTTCTTCCTGGTCTAAAGCCGGCTTGTTCATTTCTTAGTTTCATGTTAATTGATGGAGATATTCTTTCGAGAATGATCATCGCTAGTATTTTCATTATTGTGTTGAGCAGAGATATACCTCTCCAATTTTTGCATTCTCTTAGATCACCTTTCTTTGTGATTGTGATGGTTAAACCTTCTTTCCATTTGGTTGGTATTTTACCTTTGTTCTATACATAAGTAAATAGTGGTGTTATAGCTTCTGCTGTTGTGTTTACATCTGCTTTGTGTAATTCTGCTACCAGCAGATTTGTTATTCTTGAGTTTCTGTATGGCATCTCTAACTTCCCGTTCCGTTGGTGGGTGGGTGCTGATAGTTTCGTTATAGTTGTCATCCGGAGACTGCAAGTTATCTTCATGTTGCTGGCAGTTGTCTTCGAAGTATTCTTTCCATCTATTTAGCTGTTTTTCATGTGTTGTGAGGGTTTGACGACGCTCTTCAATTTTCCTCCAGGTATCATCGCTAATCCATGGTTTTCGTGATTTGTCTTGGTATCCAAGCACATCTGTAGCAGTTTTGACGTAAGCTTCTTTAACTTGTTCCCATTTCTCATCACTGCTGGTGGTTTTGTTGCTTGGTAGATTGAGCTGGAGCGATTCTTTGAAGATGTTATTTGTATTTTTGTCGCTCAATCCTGTTGATGTTAAATTTCCTCTGACATGACTTGTTGTGTTTTACAGTGGCTGGTTTAATTTTGAATGTTGCAATTACCAGTTGATGGTCGCTGTGCATGTCTGTTCCTCGCTTTGTTCTGACGTCTTGTAGTGAGGATGGAAACTTCTTATTCACCAGTACGTGATCAATTTGGTTCTTGGTTCTTCCATTTGGGGATGTCCAAGTGTATTTGTGTAGGTTCTTGTGTGGGAACTTGCTGCCTCCTATGAATAGTTGATTTGTGACACAACAATCGATGAGCCTGTCTCCATTGTTGTTACGTGTTGATTCTAGTGCATGTTTGCCCATGACTGATTCCATTCCGGTGTTGTCGGTTCCAATTTTGGCATTGAAATCACCTTGTATTATTTTAATGTCATTTCGGTGTGCACTAGCCAGTCAGTGCTGCTTGGAGTTGTTCGTAGAATTCATCTTTTGTCGCATCATCAGCTTTTTCGGTAGGTGCATAGCACTGTATGATCGTTGTATTTCTAATTTTCGATTGGAATCTTGCTGTTATTATTCTGCTACTGATTGGCTTCCATTCGAGAAGTGCTTTCTTTGCATTAGGTATTGTTACTATTGCTACGCCTTGTTCATGTGTGTTGGATTTACCAGAGAACATCATGTAATATTCTTTACTTATTGTTAGCGTTACTTATTTTTAGCACTCCCCCAGTGTTGCTTAGCTTCCTTGTAAGTGATGTTGTTGACTTATCTACTTCTCCATCTCGCCCATACATAACTATAAGTATATTATATTATTCACGTTTTACATTAAGTTCCTTGACTTGATTCGTTTCTGCTGCCCTCACATTGTTAACTTTAACTCGAATATACAGAGGTTTATTAAACAATTAAACATTAATATACTATTATCTGAAGTCTATATTCCTTCTCTATATAATTAAATGAAAGCAATTTTTATACCAAACTATTAGAGAGATACATGATGTCTAAAAATCACAATTTTAATTTTTTTTCGTTAATTTCCCTTTTCCTTATATCTATGTTTTAATGATCCTTAACTAAAAGAAAACTTAAAAACTAATAAGTTGTCTCACTAACTAAGCTTCATACACATTTAATATAACAATTCCCCAAAGGTGAATATGAATGTGATACTTTTATTTTTATTAAGTTGTTGTTATCTTCAATAGAGAAAACTTAGATGGAAATGGGAAATGAGACAAGTAAGAATAATTATTATAATAACAATAGAAAGGTAGACCATTTTATATAAAAAAATTAGAAAATGTTTCTAAGAAGTTGAATTATTTTCTATTCCTAAACTAGATGAATTTATATTAAACGAAATGAAGAGAAATTTAATGGTAGTCTCGCGGTTAGATGAAGTGGATTGCTTTAATTATTCTTATAACTCAAGTTGATAGTAAATAATCTATTATTTCTATTTTGTAAGGTTTTTTATTATATTTCCCATTTGTTGGTGTTTAGAAATAACGTTAATTTATTTGCAGAGTAAATTGATTAGGTATGTCTAGATATAAAAGATGGTATGAGCTTTCATAGTACAGCTTGTGCGAATTAAGTTTTGTAGCAATATGCTTATCAGGAACCCAATTAAAACTTTGTTCGCGGCTTTTATTTTTTTTTATTCGTTACAAGATTTCAGAAATTAATCGACTAAAACTAAATAAGATTTTTTAAATAACCGAACAAACTCAGCAAAACAAAAACTACCAGATTTTTGTAACAAACTTTTCCCTCTAATGTTTTTGTTTTTTAAATGGAAAATAAAAAAAACTTCTATAATACCAGACAATTTAGAAATCTAATTTTGTTAAATTGGATTTCAGGTTCTACCTGTTTAACTACAAAGAAGTTTTCTTGGTAAAGCAATTTAATAACGGTGTAACTTTCAGAATTTTATGTGGTTCATATTGTTCACCAATTTTATGATTTATGTTTTTAATGGAAAAGGGACGTGATATACTACTGTTTAACTACGTGTGCAAACGATCAAGAAGGTAGTTTGGCGCTTCCATAAAGAAAACATAAAAACTTTATTTGGTCTAGATTGTATCAAATGCGAGTCATAAAAATAACTTTCCCTTTAAAACAAACTCATGTATGATGGTTATATAACGCTTGTTTGGAAGATATAGTTGGCTTCGTTGGTATAGTCAAACAATTATTTTGAATTTACATCTATTCGTTCAATTTGAAACATTTCACCAAGAAACCAATGATCACATAAGAATAACTAAACAAAAATATAACAACACTAAAGTGTTAAAAGAATGGGTTGAAGAAATAAATCCTTAAGAATATAGTTAAAAATAGATTACAATTTTTCAACAAATCTGACATTATCGAGAGGGTTATTCTTTCAAACTTTGATTTTATTTTCCTCTTTTAAGTTGTGTAGAAATTGTGCGGTCAGTTTGAATTTTTCCTACGGGAATTATAGTATAAAGAAATTCAAGAAAGAATATTGTTTAAAGAGATGTTTTTAACACACAAACAAAATCCTTTTCCAAATTATGTATATATGTATCTACTTAGTTTTACTTAGACGGATAAAAATAAATTTTACTCAGTTTTATTGTTGTGAACCGATTGAACAAGACACTTGCCCCGAGCTTAATTTGATTTTTATAAATTTTTAATTCAATTTTATTTCTTTGTTGATTGTACATATATCCTTTTTTATGTAAAGAGAATATTTTATTTGTGTATTTTTAAGTTCTTGGGGATGGCTAATTTTTTATGAGAGAAACTAATTTATAATTTTCTTGAGTAATACCTTCAGCATTTTACAGTCTGATGATATTGTAAGTTACGAAAATAATACAAATATAATTTCAATTAATACATGAACACTAGAAATTTCTGTGCCAACAAAAATTGTTGAAAGATTTTATGGACATTTACAAATTAATGATTCAACTGTGTCAAACATTTTTATTTGTTTTTTTTTGGTGCCGTATATGCTCCATATAGGAACGTAAGCTGTCAACAAGTGTCCCCCCTCACTGTACTATTTTCATTAATTCACTCAATTTTATGGTCGACTTTCACTTGAAGACTTAACTTTAATCGATTAGTTTTATATGGGTGGCCATAATTTTTCCAATTTATCAACTATATTAATTAGTTGACTATCGGTAATTTATAAAACCGGTGTGTTTATGGTTGTTAATATTTTGCTTGAAACACTTTACCTAGATGTGATTCGAACCCGGGTTCTTCGAGTTCGCAGTCCAACATGCTTTCATAAGGCCACTCAACAAACTATTTTTTGTTATATTCGACTTAAAAGTTAAAACCTTTTCTTGTGCAAATTAGCCTTGCTTAAATTAATTTTTCCTTTCCATGCAAGCATGTTCTTTTCAACCTTTCTGTGATGTAGTGACAATAACAAACGCTTCTTTTACGAAATTTCTCAAGTTTAGTTGAAGGTCTAAAAGTATTCAACCGTTATGTCAACAGCAGAACTGTTTTACGCAAGTCAACAGTAACATACCCGGGTATACATATAAATATACATATATATATACACTAGACTGGTCGTTAAAACTAAATTTTCCGAGAAGCCCCCTAGAAAAATTCTTTGTGGTCAAAAAACCACAACGGCATTATTTGTTTTTTAAATCAAAAGAACACGTGCCGCAAAATCGTCGAAGTTGATTTTTTGAAAAATTCGTAGATTTTTTCAAATATCTCATAAAATATGCAGATGCCAAAAATATCACATAACCATTTTTGTAGGAAATTTAATTCTCTACAAAAAAACATCCACGTCATTTTTTCCCGAAAACGTATAGTTCTCATGATATTTTGAAAATGAACTTGTAAGTTTTCGTAATTTTTAAAAAACATAAAAAATAAAGATGACGAAAAAGTCCTAATCTTCTTCTTATGCTATAGAATGAAATGTATAAAAAAATAATCGTGATAAAAAAATCAATATTAGAACTTTTTCTCGAAATTTTCATCATTTGGTTTTACGAGTTTCGACGAATTTCAAGTTTTATTTCAAAATATCATCAGAAATATTAATAGGTTTTAGGAGAAAAATGATTTGGAATGTTTTTGTAGAGAACTACATTTCCTACAAAAATGATTATGTGATTTTTTTATGACATCTGCATATTTTATGAAATATTAACGATTTTATCAAAAAATCAACTTCGATGATTTGACGGCACGGCAGTATAGAACCATAGTAGAATATAACGATTGCGTCACATTCTTCAAACAAGTGAAAGAATGAATAAAATTACAATGAAAGACATATACTTGGAGGGCTATATATTCATCAGTATTTTACAATTTATATGTTCATGAGTATTTTATGTTCATATATATGTTCATCAGTATTTTATAATTTATAATAATTTTTATCCACGACTACTAAAGAATATATACTTTCCATGCGTATATCTTTCATTGTAATTGTATTCAGTCCCATTTATATAAAAAATTCTCTTTTATTTATTTCATTCCACTTTATTTATAAAAAAATCCTCTAACAAATTAAAAACTTGATTTGTTGGTATAGTAATATAAACAAGTTTAAACAAGAACAATACATATATAAATCTAAAATAAACACTAAACGTTGTGTTTTTCTTGTTTTCTATGATAAATTAATTTCAATATGGCGATATAAAGTTTTAAATGAAAACTTTATATTATTTCAAATATTTTTAAAGTTGTGGATAAAATAGCATCTTGTATTCGCTTAGGATGAAGGCAATTCTTCACTCGGATGATTCCCTCCACTCGCTACGCTCGTTCCGGGAAACTTCATCCTTGTGAAGAATTGCCTTCATTCTAAGCTCATACAAGAATCTACTATTATACCATAAGTATTTTTTTCATATATTTTCATATAATTATTATAATTACAAAAATTAACTCAAAATAAACTATTCTTTTCAATTATATAATCATATTTGCATGCGTTTTATTATACATACCCAGGTATGTATGCTGTTGACGTAAGGGTGCAACTTTGTAAATGGGCTTTATCTTCTAAACGGATGATCCAATCCTAACCAAACTTGAGAATATTGCGTAAAACACTTTTGCCTAAGATATCATGAAATTTCAAGTCGATTCGGTTATCCAGTTCTGAGCTACAGCGTTTTAAAAACGCAAAACATACCCAGGTATGTTGCCGTTGACATAAAGGTTAATTGGTTTTTCCTAAGAATGAAATTGCCAAATATTTGGTGTCATATACAAAAGATTGGTTATGGGGGTAGATATGTGTTGTATATAGATAGAAGAAGAATTTCAACCGTGTTTTACACTTCCATTACTAACCCGGCTGATAATGAATAAAAAAATTGAAAAATTTCCAATGATACTTGTTGAAAGATTTAAACGAAACTTATATGCGTTTAAAATATTACTTCTAGAGGGTTGTAAAATGTAAAAACTTATATAAACCTTGGCGAGTATAGGTTATATCAGAAATAAATAATTTTTTTTTTATTAATTAGTTAGACATGTTTAGCACACTAAATATGAAATATTCATTATTCAGACTCTTTGAATATCCGAAGATACCATGTCAACTATAAAGGAAGGAGATGAGGAAAATGGAAGGAATGGGGATATAGGGATAACTATACTAATTGTTTTAAATGACGATGGACATTTTCTTTAAATGCCTGAGGGGAAAATTCATTGGGAAATACAGAGGAAGGCATTGAGTTCCACAATTTGGCCACTCTATTAAAATAGTCGTTCTGGAAGGACACAGTTCTACAACGAGGTATTTGTACAACAAATGGATGGGATAACTCGGCAGCTCTTGTTTGTCGATTATACTGCACACACGATGGAAGGATATTTTGAATTTCCTTAGAGGAGAATTCGCTAAAGTTATATTTATAGTATATTGATAATTCAGCCACATTTCTTCTGTGCTGGAGTGAATCAAGCTGGTCGGTTAGTTCGGTATTACCAATCAACCGTATTGCTTTTCTCTGTACAGAGTCTAGACATTTTAGTGTTAATTGACAAGCACCTCCCCGAACATGACAGCAGTACTCCATACATGGACGAATAAAGGACTTGAAGATTAGCAAAATTTGCTCGGAATTGAAATTCTTTTTACATCGACTCAAAAATCCTAATTTTTGCATTGCAAATATAGCGAGGTTGAACACATGTTTATTCCATTTCAGTTTATTTTGAATATCCACTTCAAGAAGTCTAACTGATTCCACCTCACTCAATTCCTCATGGTTTATTTTAATAGGAAAATTTTTATGTCGCTCTATTCGTGAAAGACGGCATAGATTGGTTTTGGTTGGATTAAATAAAACAAGATTACGATCACCCCATTCCATTATTCGATCCAAATCTTTGTTGATAGAATCAATTAGCAGCTCTCTATCAGTGGTGCAGTATGAGATCGAAATTTAGGAGATGCATGTGATGCATGTAATGTGCTGTCATCAGCAAAACTATGTATTGGGTGCACTGTGAAAATAAATAAATCATTAATGTATAGAAGAAACAAGGTTGGTGAGAGTGCAGAACCTATGGGGAACCCCAGCATTGGTTGTGAAAATATTGGATGTGATATCATCTAAATTAACATGAAATTGGCGACCTGTAAGAAAACTATGAATCCATTAGATAGTGAGATGGTCTATGCCATAAGATTTTAATTTAGCTATGAGATTTTATGCCACACTTTATCAAATGCTTTAGAAATGTCAAGTGAAATACTGAATGTTTCACCATGGTTTGCCAGCGATTTGTTCCAGAGATGGGATACGTTGGCTAACAGATCACCTGTTGTATGACTTCTACGAAAACCATACTGTTTAGCATCAATAATTCGTGACATTTCCAAATAATCTAGTAGATTGTAGTTAACATATTTTTTAAATATTTTAGCTAAACCAACAGAATTGCAATTGATCTATAATTGCTAGGGTCTATCTTACTGCCTTTCTTTGATATGGGTTGAACACTGGCCAGCTTCCAAGAATTGGGAAATATTCCGGTTTTATAAGATAAATAGAAAATTTTTGTTAAAATTGGAGCTAGTTGCCTAGCAAAGTTTTTAAGAATGAGGGGTGGAATACCGTCGGGGCCAGAAGATTTGTTGATATTGATAGAAAGAAGCATTTTCCGTACAATATTGCAACGAAAAATAATTGGTTTCATTTTCGTTACAACTGGGGAAATGAGTGTAGGAGAATGGGGGGGTTCAATTATGTTTGAGTTTTCTGCGAAAATACGACCCAAAAGATCCGCCTTCTCTTTCGAGTCACTCACGGGAATGTCATTCAGAACTAAGGTTGGAATAGAGGATCGGGTAAAATTGCTTTGGACTGATTTAACTGCTTGAAAGAAACTACGTGAGCCAGATGGGTGCTCGGCAAATTTCTTTGCTCTCTTCTGGATAAAGACGTCTTTCTCCAAGTCTATTTTGAATTAACCAATATTTCTGGCTTTCTTATAGGCGCTATGGGTTTCAGGTGTTTTATTTGCATCGTACGTCTTAAATGCTTTGCGTTTATTCCTCACTGCCTCATCAACATCCCGCGTGAACCAAGGCTCAGTTTTAGGAGTGATTAATCGATTTGGAATAAACCGCCGCATTCCGTCTTTTATGATTTCGGAAATTCTTATTGCCGATGTGCTAGGATCTTGATCAACACAACAAATAGTTTTCCAATGTGTTTCATCATAAAAGTTTCTCAGTCCCTCCCAGTCAGCGCGTTTATAATTCCAAACGCGACGAGGATTTGCTTTAATTTGTGTCGGTGATGTAAATTGCACTATTGCTGATATTAGGAAATCCGATGGTCCGATGTTCCGAGGGGTTGTTCAACTTTTGTCTTCGTAGTATCTGGTTCGTTTGTCAAAAACAGATCCAGCAAATTATTGTTATGATGTAAATTGTCTGAGATTCTAGTGGGACACCCTATCATTTGCGTCAAACCATGATAATTTGCGAGCATCAGTTTGGCTTGTCTTCCTACGTCGTCAGTGCGCGATGAATACTTAAGCCATTCTTTATTATGAATATTAAAGTCTCCAAGAATGACCAGTCTTGCTTTGGGGTGGTCCGTGGTAATCATGTCTAGATTAGCCGATATTTGATTGAAAAAGGGACATCCTGGGGGGGGGGGGGTATTTGGGAATCTTTATAATCCTATTATAAACATAGTTCTATCAACACCTGAGATCTTCAGTGATACAGAATTATGGTGCTTAGAGTTCAACTCGTAGGCCTTAATTCTCATACATGAAAGTGAATTTCGAACAAATACACAGACACCATGCTTGTTATAAAAGGAATGTACCAATTGTAACTAGGTATCTATCTACTAGGTATTTATCGAGATCCAATTTCGATGCTTTGCCACTGACAATTGTTTCGGTAAGAAACAATATGTCAGGTTTATTTTTTTCGATGTAGTGATGAACCTCGTTTAGATTCGAATTCAGACCTGTTATGTTGGTGAAGTCAATGCTAAACTGTTGGTTCACTCTGCTGCCATTTTGTTGAGACAAAGACTTACCCTTTGACATTGCAGGTATAGATACTGAAATTCGGCCAGACCTAAATTTTAACACTACACAGTACAAAAGAAACTGGGTATCTCTGTCAGAAAAACACGATAGCTGGTTTCATGCAACAGTTGCACGATAAGGGAAAAGTAAAAAAAATGGGGACATAAAAGACACTAACAAAATTGAAGAGTACAGATAAAGGGTTAAATTCGAAATTCTTACTAACAACTAAAACGAAATTTTACATTTCTTGTTACCAGACAATTCAAAACAAATTTATGCTTTAAAATAATAAATAAATTTATTACATCAAAGCAAAAAAAAGTAACAGTAAATATAAAATAACAAATAATTTTTTAATAAAGAACAATCTCACCAATTATATAATTGTACGCCTCCGTTCTTCACCACTTTTATTTTCATAAACAGTAACACAAACACTAACACACACTTTTTTTTTTCTATTTTCGATTATTATTTTCCTTTAAAATTTAGGAGATAACCTTCTTCGTCTGACTCTGGCTGATAAATGAACTTTTTAAAATATTTTTTCCAATAAATCTTCGTCTACCAGTGTTTCTCAATCGTTGGTCCGCGGA
The DNA here is from genome assembly GCA_963693315.1 of Diogma glabrata. NCBI lineage: Eukaryota > Metazoa > Arthropoda > Insecta > Diptera > Cylindrotomidae > Diogma > Diogma glabrata. Next base: position 216,530,223 of record OY856188.1, on the reverse strand, counting down.
CCAACGCAGAAAAAGTTTAATGGTCCGCGAATTTTTTTATATTTATTACCAATTACAACTTTATTTTATTCGAGTGCTTTTTTCACTCCTCAGAAGTGAAAACTATTTCACAAATTAAATTTTTTTTCTACGTTAGCATATACAAATTCTATTTTCATGCAGGCATAATCCCTTGTGAAAATGTTTTTTCAACTAGTGTAAAATCATTTTCGCTAAATATTAAAAAAACTTTTTACGTTTATGTGATCAAATTTTCACTCACAAAAAACAGCAAATGTACCATATATTTTTAATACCGTTCTCACTCGTATGAGTAAAATTTTAATTTTTTTTTCACTTCTATGGAGTTGATTTTATTATTTTCTTCTATTCCATATGCAGAAAAAGAAAGTACTTAGTAGTTCTTCGTCATTCTTTAATTTATTTTAATAAAAATACTTGCATAATTAGACAAAAAATTCAGAAAATAGTCTATTTTTATTTTTAATACGAAGGAAAGCATTAAATTTGAAGTAAAAATTAAAAGTTATTTGAAGAAAAAAATGTATTCTTCTGGCAACTACAAAAAAGTGTTTACTTTTGTTTTTTACAACCATATAATTGTGTGCGTTATTAGTCTTAAAAAAATAAACAGCTTTCAATTTTATTCTATTGCGTGATTGCTTCGGAGCACAATATTAGTATTTTATTGTGTGTTTAATGATACATTTTTTTTTTCGAGTAAAAATTTACAAATTTGCGAGGGAATAAAATTCATTAAATACGAACCCAATACAACGTTCCATCCTTCCCACAGGGTAAAATGTCTTAATTTAAATTAAATTATTTTAAAATTCATTAGCAAAACAAGTTAAATGAAAAATAAACAATGCATTTTGTTTTATGTTTTGTACCATTAATTCCAAAAAATTAAACAAATTTTATGCAATTTCGATAGCTATTTAATTGTTTGATATTTTGAAAATGAAATGACCTATATAATGAAAGACATCAAAGTTCTAACTACGAAAACTAAAGAGAATTGAGAAACCAAAAAACAATCATGAAAAAAAAATTTTTCACAATGGAAATTCAATTCAATTTAATCGTAGTAGCCTTTGCGTTTTTCACTATTTTGAGATATGGGCATATACGCATTAATTTGAATTTATTGTTTTTTGTATAGTCAGAGCGAAAATGTTTTTGTTGATTTCTTTGTAAAATAAAATCAAATTATTTATGAAATATGTATAATCAAAAAATTTATTACTGAGTTCAATACAATCAAATATATTGTTTTATTGTATTCTGCAGCATTCACGCAACAGAATAAAATTAACAGCTGTTTATTTTATTCTATTAATACTAATAACGCACACAATTATGGTAAAAAACAAAAATAAACCTATATTTAAATGCCGGAAACAATTTATTTGATTGTATTAAACTCTGAAATAAATTTTTATGGATTGTAGTTTATAAATAAAAACTCAAAAATAATATTTTCGCTCTGATTATACAAAAAACAATAAATTCAAATTAATGCGCATGTCCTTCTCTCGAATATTGCAAGAGGTAAAGACTACTATGATTAAATTGAATTGAATTTCCATTGTAAAAAATATTAGTATTTTTTATGATTGCTTTTTGGTTTCACAATTTTCATTAGTTTTAGTAGTTAGAACTTTGATGTCTTTCATTGTAGGTCATTTCATTTTCAAAATATCAAACAATTAAATAGGTATCGAAATTGAGTAAAATTTATTTAATTGTTTGCAATTAATGGTACAATAAAATTAAATAAAATTTATTGTTTTTATTGTTTTACTTGTTTTATCAATAAATTTTAAGAAAAATCGTTGAACTGGGTTTGTGTTTAATGAATTTTATCCTCTCGCAAATGGAAACTTTTGCTAGAAAAATAAAATTATATCATTAAACACTTACACAATAAATTACTATTACTTCGAATTAGGAGTAAAAGCGATATTTTTTTTATTTTTGAAATAACATGGCAAATTAATGATACAAGAAGAGTTTTAAACTCTGTCTGTTACACATCAAAGTTCGTTCTTTTCTTCTTTTGGTTTCTTTAAACTTTATGACTTAAGCTTAGGAGTGAACGAAACTCCTGTTTAAATTACATTTATGTAGTATGTAAATGTGGGCAAAATATAACCTGCACATTCATCCATCTAACAATATTTCGCAAGTTCCGCAATAGAATTTTAAAATATTTATTGGTCCATAGCACGAAATCGGTTGAGAAACACTGGTCTCTAGCTTTCGACTTATAATTGAAAATGTGTTTTTCCGTTTTTGACATAGTTTGCCTATGTATTTTTTAATATATCTTTGATGTTTTGAATTTTTTTCTCATTTAAGGGCTAACAAATATATACCAGAATTAAAATCCCTTTTTCTCTTCGATGTTTAAAAATCCTCACTGTAACATATCGATTACATAATTAGTTTTTTTGTATTTTCTGGCAACCCGTAAAAAATAGGGCGTAGTTTGGTGTGGCAAATAGAGTTTGATTGATTGATTACACAGTATTATTAGGCGATGTAACATAATATTTTTGCGGTTAAGCTATGATTTATTTGTTGTAGTATATTTCTAACTTAAAGTTTTGTTGTATGATTCTTCAAAGCTATTGTAATTTAAAATTTGAATGTATAATTTACATAAGTATCCTGTTGAATAAATGTGTAGATAAATGGAGACAAGATTATTTAAATCAAACTGAAATGTTAATAAAAATCTCTGATTTATTTCAAGTAAAGCAAAAACAACATTGAAACATTATTTATTGAAAACCCTTTGTTTTTCTTTAATTTTTAAAAGAAAACTTCGAGCTTTTGTTAATTTTATATCATCCTTTAATAAATAAGCAAAACTCACTTACGTAATAATTTTTATAAACATATTATTTATTATACGTCTTTTTTTTTAATTTTAAATGTACTCTATTTTTTTAAGGGCTATAAAAATTATATTAAGATTAACAAATGGAATTATTTAAAAGTATAATTCCTTTGTTTGTTTTTTGATTTAAATTTTGGGGTGTAGAATATTGAGCAATTTTGTTAAAAAATTAAAACCGACATATTATTCACCACGTTGAAAACCAAGTCACCCAATAAAAATTGCCTTAAAAACACATAGACTTAAAACGTGTTAAAATCGTGTGTACAGTATTATCTAATAAACAGTTAAATTATAACTCTATTATTAAAATAAATTTCAACTTAAACATAATTAATTAAAAGCTGTTAAAATTTTGTTAATTTATCTTTCAATTTTCTTTAAAAAATTATATTTTTCAATTTGTCATAATAAAGGAAAAATACACAAACAAAATAAAAGATTTCGGTGAACGAGTTGAGGAAAATAATTAAAAAACTTAATTACAAAATATTTTACATAGAAAATAGTTAGATCATAATTCTGTCAGTTTACGGAAATAACGAATTATAATTTTTTTTTAAATTATTTTTAGAAGTTTTAGGGAATTGCTATAAATCAATTTGAAATAGAATAGAAATTGGGTGACTGATTGAATTCATTTTTTTTTCTTTATCTTATCTACTTACGTGTTGGCATTTTCTACGTTATACAATATAAAAGTGGAAGAGAAATCAGAGACTACTCTGGAATGAAGAAATTGAACCACGAGGCCGAAGATTGATTTATGCTGTGGCTGTAGTGTAATGATTTGCTCAATGTTCTAATTTCATGATAGCTGCCCCATTAGTAGTAAATACATTTTCAACTGACTAATGAATAAAACAATCACCAACGAGAAATTTCAATTCCTTCACTCTAGGCGCTTTACATTTCTCCCTTACAAATATGACTGGAAAACAAATATGAAATTAACTAAACATTGATTAAGCAGTATATCTCACTGTTACGAGAGTCTAGGCAGTTACTCAAATTCAGCCAGTTTTTGCACCCATATTGTCACAAATAAATACCTATTCTTTAACTTTGGAGGTGGTGAGAAGTGAAATTACAGTAAATAAAAAGAGTCTGAAAATTTTTATTAAAATGTGTAGCACAATTTTTTTCTTATTAAATTGAATTGTGTTATGTTCAAAAAAGAATATTTTGGGTTATCATTACCTACATTACGATAACGATCTTTTGACTTAGATACTTACAAATAAACTAAAACCAATTTTTAATCGCCTTTCCGCTATTTCAAAACTAATTTAAATCAACAAAGTGAATACGAACTGAACCATATTAAAAGATAATGAACAAATCAAAACCTAATATCAACATCTAAGCAACTACTGTAGTCACATATAACCAAAAATCGTAATAGGATTGCTTTTAGTGTAAACGTATACATAAAATCGGATTAAATAAAATTCGTTTCACATAATTGAATGTTTTTGTTTGTCAAAATGCGGACAAATTTAAAATTTTCCACTTGACTTATTTTAGTCGTGTGTCGTCGTGTTGTCTCTTCACTACTATAATTTTCATTTTCTAGATTCTATTATCATTTTAATCATCGTCATCATCACAAACAATAAAATATTTGAATTTTTTTTTCTTCTATGTATAAAATTTCGGAAAATAAATTTTTCAAATTGAATAATGAAAATAGGTGGAAAATTATAATTTAATGCGACACTAAAATGAATTAAATTTTATGAGTTAGTTTGAATTACAATAAAAATTTAGATTATTATTTAATTTATTTGACGATTTAGGGTGGAATAAATTATTGTGGTATTATAAGTATGTTTGGAAAATAGTTAAACTCTGATTTTGAAGCATTTATCATAGAAATAAAATGAGATAAGAATCAAAAAATTCGCTTACAAAACTTATTATATCCTTGGTGAATTTCCTGTTATAATTTTAATTTCAATTCTACATTTTCTTTTTATAGCCGCGCTTCTATCAAAAGAACGATCGTGATGATTATACTAAATATACTCATCATTTTCGCAACATGCTGTGTAATGAGCCATTTAGTAGTAATTAAATAAAATGTTCTAATTATCTACAACATGTATGGCGTTTAACCCTCATTTTAATTTTAAACCTATCTACTCCAATGTAATTTTTTTTGCATAAGTTTTAAGGTTTTTGCTATATAAGTTACGGAAAAAAATTAAAAAGATTAAAAAGAATATACCGCTTGATGACAGCGCTGAAAAATACAACAAATGTTTGTGCACGATTGATATTGGAATATATACCGACGTTCTATGTAAACATATATGAAAAAGGGAAATGATAATTACAGCATCCACCTGTTACAGAACTAGGTAGTTTTTATATGTCATTAAAATTTACTTAATGGACAATAAAATTGCCTGGAAAAATGCATGTTTGAGTTCATTTTTGAATTTTTGTAAATAGCTCACGAATCTTGGGTCTTTAGCAAGAAAATAAATATAGTTTTGCAGTGATATGCATAGACTCATTGGTTTTTGGTTACTTCTGGTAGACGTAGATAACTTTACAAGACTAGTGGTAACTGTATCTCAAATAATTTTATTACATTATAGTTTACATTATAAAACATATATCACAAATTTAATTTACCGAATTCAGTGAAATTTATTTAATTTTTTAGTTTAAGAGGTTTATTGATGATCGGCATTCAGAGCTTTATCTCAAGTAAACAAGTTTCTTTTAGACAGAATGTATAGAAATAAAAATGGAATCATTACAACATATATGTAAAGACGGAGAAAATTCGGTTTTTGCAGGTTGCCATTTTCACTGCGATATTCAAAATGCCATGAGATTTTTCCAATTCAATTTGATTACCATATTTATTTGTTTCTCATATAAATGAAATAATTGTATAACAAAATTTTATTTATATTGTCATCATTTTCTTTTCGATTTTCTTTTTCTATAAATATTTGAAATGAAAAATGACATAATTTAAAAATAAAATCTTTTATACACATTTTGTTTCTTCTGTTTCTTTTATCATAAATTTCTTAGAACGAAATCATGTTTGATAACGATAAATAAGATCTCAAGGGACTATTCTCAAAATACCTTGTATGTCAATTTTTATGTAAATTCTTATTATATTAAACTCTCGTTCAATTTTCTTCATTTTGGTTGTTAGACATAACGAATAGAGGAAAATGTGTTTTGTATTTTTCTACACTATCGTTATATCGTTAAGTGCTGTGAGAAGATGCTATATGTAAAGATAAATAAAAAAAAAAGAAAATTTATAACAATTTCTCAATTGTGGTGAAAATGATTGAGAAAAGTTTAATCATAGAAATAAGGGTGGAGTGTGGAGAGTATTGTATTGGGAACTTGAGTTATATAAGGGTATAGTGATGAATTTAATGACATTTGTAGATTGAATTTAATAATAATCCCATAATACTTTACAAGCATGTTAACGTATCTACTTTGAGCCTTTTTCCTAAAATTAAATCAATTTAATTTGATTGTGAGGTTAATGTTGAGTAATTTTATTTGTTAAAATTGTTTAGTTTTTCTGATGATTTTAATTAGAATTACGTTAGATTAGGATGATTTTAATTTAGGCTAATAATTTGTTTTAATTTAATAGAGGTTGGATATCATTAAATGAAACAAAAACAGACAGACTATTAAAAGATCAAATACTAAAATAAAATTCCATTGAATTAACCATTAAGCATAATCAAAACTTTATTGTAACTTATAATTTTTTATTCGTTAAAAATTGGTTACTTAGATAAGAAGTACGACAAATCTTAATGTTTACCTCTTTTTCGTCGTTAGTTAATACGATGTATGAATTATTTGGAAGTTTTCTAAAAATATATTTTTATAATATATTTTTTGAGAATTCTGAATTTTTCTGTCGATATATCACTTTTCACACAAGTTCAATTTTAAGAATTCCAATTATCTTTCGTTTTATGAGATTCAAGACAACTTCTCTAAGCTTTGACGGTTAAGCACTATTTCTATTTATTTTTACTATTTACTGTTTTGTTCATTTATTTATATAAATTAGTGGTTGACCAACAACCCCTTAAAATCACTATTTACTCAACTCACATAACCAAATTGTTTATCATTTTCTAGTAATATTTTTTATTTGCTTCAGACAAATATGGTTATTTCCACTTCTACGATCTTCTTTAAAATAAAAAACCTACAATTCTTTAAAATATAAAAAAAATGAGAAATTAATTTGAGTATGAATCTAAGTCAACTTATACCGTCCCAAATGAGAAAATTAATTGAAGTTAAATTGCTAAATAATATACACACGTGGCAAATCACGTGCTATTATAATTTGTTTTGAATTGCAAACCAAATTATTTGTATTTGTATCGAATTTATAATTGAAATAAAATTATGTAAAACGTTAATTTAAAAACTGGTTACATTTATAAATTTTATGGTGGATGGTGATAAATCAAAGGGGTGAGACTATTTTATATTTGTTAACTGATCCAAATGTGTCCCCTAATGGGAGGAATTATTTACACCGCAACAATTATGTCTTAACATATTACAAAAGTTTAAGCACAAATTAAAATCTGTGTTCGTTTACTTAGTGATGTCTTTTAAATTATACTTAACTGAGGAAAAGAGTTTTACATTGTTATAATTGCCGTGTCAATTTGACTGAAGAAATGATACAACTTGAACAAATTACAATTGAATTGATTACAAATTAACTGCAATTGTTATGCACACATACACCGTACTGAAGTTTGAGCTTACTCGAACAACGAGTCTATAAATACCAGTATTTTACTGCATATTTTTGTTTTGTATGAAAAATCTACGATTACGGAGTATTGTCGATTTATAGCCATTTTGTTGTAGTAATCATCTGCTTTTGACAAACAATGTCAGTATCTCCCCTTTTGCTAAATTTACTTTGATTCCTCCTTTAGGTCATATGAGAATCACTATTTTGATTTCTATTTAATACCTACATTTTGAGCTATATAACATTAACATCAGTTCAGTGGTTTTTACTGCAAAGCAATTTCAATACACCAGGGTCGAGCAATTTCTTGATTTTTCGTCACCCTGTATCTTAAGACAGGGTTAAAAAAAACTAAAAACATTTGAACATTTTCTTTTAGAAAAATAACGGTAAAAAATTCAAAATCGATTTTCTAGAAATGCGCATTTTTAAAATTTTTATTTTTTAATATATAAAAGGTACATATATGTATGTTACTAACATTTCTAAAATTTTCATGAAGGAATATTTTTTGTTTTTTTTTTAATTAATATTCTTGTAAGGTGCTTCAGAATTTAAAAACGGTTAAACGACGACTTGCGTCTTGAAAACTGACCATCCAAGTTCCAACCTTTTTATTTGTCTTTGTTGGTAAGTATCGGTTTTAGGTAGATTTCATATAAAAATCTACCTATTGTAATGTGCTTCATCTTGGAATTTCGGAAAAAATTCTGGTGCCAAACGACTATATATGATAAGCAGAGACGGATAATCAAAATGAAACAAAAATTAAAATATATATATATATATATATATATATATATATATATATATATATATATATATATATATATATATATATATATATATATATATATATATGTGTATATATATATATATATATATATATATATATATATATATATATATATGTATATATATATATATATATATATATATATATATATATATATATATATATATATATATATATATATATATATATATATATATATATATACAGGAATACCTCGCATAGTACGGTTAATCGGTTCCACCATTTAGCCGTACTATTTGAAACCGGACTAATCGAGGAAGTAACTACATACAAAAAACTATAATTTGTTCCATACAATTTGTTTTTTCCTGTTTTTCAATACAGAAAACGAGAGTAATATATTCAAATGTACATATATTTATTAAAAATAACTAAACAAACAAAAACAAGTTAATTTAAAATGGTTAAAACAACTAGATAAACAAAATTCACACAATTCACTTTAAATTCTAATGTTTTAATTAATTTTTTTGCCCAAAAATTGCAATAACGATGTCTGGATCATTTTTGGTGGTTTCTCCTCAACAATTCTTTGTAGCAATGAATTGTATTGGTTATTGTTCTCTCTCTGGCGTTTACATCCCATGGAGGAATTTTGCCGACTGTGCAATCAGCTTCCAATCATCTCGTTCCATGACCAGTTGACCCCAGTTTCGACATCCCATATCACGAAGGTGTTGGATGATGTCATCACGCCAGCGTTATCTAGGGCTTCCTCTTCCACGAACACAAACTGGTTGTTGTTGGGACGCTTTTTTAAACATTCTATCCAATGGAACTCTTTCTACATGACCAAACCATCTAATCCGGTTGGATTTAATGAATCCGATTACATTGCAGCCTCCAAGAAGCTGTCTGATTTAATGATTCATTTGATTCTATATTCATTTTCACAACTTTGCATGGACCATAAATTGTTCATATGACCTTCCTCTCGAATGTTGATAAAATTCTACAATCGGAGAAAGTCAGTGTCCAGCTTTCACTTCCAAAAGTAAGCACAGGTCGGATTAATGCTTTGTAAAGTGTGAGTTTACACGACCGAAGATGTTTTGATCGCAGAAGTTTTTAGTATGCGTAGAAAACTCTGTATGCGGCAGAGACACGGGCTTTGATATCTGCCTTCATGTCATTTGACGATGTTATTGCAGACCCGAAGTATTTGAAGTTTTTCACGCGTTCCACTTCATAGGTGCCAGTATCCAGATTTCCGGGAGGTATGTTTTTAGATGCTGTTTCTTTAGTTTTGTGTCTCAATTCGGTTTTTTCTTATCGCGTGCTCCAGCGCCAAATTAAATAGTACGGCCGCGAGTGCATCACCTTGTCGAACACCTGATGTTATATCGAAAGGATCAGAAACTGACCCTTCGATTACTATTCTACAATTTGATCCCGATGTTGTGAGTTTGCACAGAGAAACTGTTGTACTCCCAACATTTTTCCAGAACCATCCTTAATGTAAAACATTGATCTGTGGTTGAGCGTTTGGGACAAAAACCACACTGATAGTCACCGATGATAGATTCGGCGAACGGGATGAATCGAGCATGTACGACATTAGCTAGTATTTTATATGCAGTGTTCAACAGTGCGATGCCACGATAGTTTGCACACTTTACACGGTCACCTTTCTTATGTAGCGGAACAATGAGAGCTGTTTTCCATCCAGCAGGTAGTTATTCTTGGTCCATATTGCAAGAATCAGATCGTATATACGCGAGACCAGAGCTGCTCCTCCAGTTTTCAAAAGTTCTGCGGGAATTCCATCGAAACCTGGGGATTTGCCATTTTTCAGTTTTTTAATGGCAGCTGCCACTTCTTCTATTGCTGGGTAAGGCCTAAGGGACAAAATCTCCTCAGTTGATTGAGCAATTGCTCGAATAGGATGAACTTCATTCGTCCTATTCAGTAGGTCTTGAAAGTGGGATCGCCACACTGCCAGCACATCACGTTCACTTGTTATAAGTTCATTATTTTCAATTTTGATGGCTGTAGATCTTGAGAGAAAATCTTTTATCAGATTCCGTGCATTGCCAAAGCACTCCTTTGAATTTCCGTTGGCCGCATGTTGTTTGATGTTGTCGATACAGCTCTTCATGTGTTCACGTTTCTTTTTACGTAGAAGTTTTGCTGAGGCTTTCCTGGCGCATAGATAATCAGCTTGGGAGCTTCGGGTGTTCCTTGTTAACCATTTTTCTCGCAGTTTTTGTTTGTGTTCAATGGATTGGCGGCACTCGTCGTCAAACCATTCATTGTGTGATTTCGGTGGTCGTTTTCCGATTGTAGTTTGTGTTGCGGCTATAATGGTTGTTTGAAGCGTTTGCCATTCTTCTTGTATGTTTATTGGCGTCTCAGAAGAGATGTCATGCTCTTCTATGTTTTGTGTTATTATTTCCTGATATCTATTCAGCGTCGCCGGATGTTTAAATGCTTCGACATTGCAGCGCACGGTCTTTTTTGCTTGGTTTTTAAATTATTGCCGTTATTGTTGCTGGTATGATGCAAGCTGTTAGGGCCAATATGTGTTTTAAGTTCTGCAATCCTACCAATTTGAGCATTAAAGTCACCTACCACGATTTTTATATCGTGCCGTGGGATGTTATTGATGACTTCTTCGAGTTCTAGGAAGAACGGGTCCTTAATATCATCTGCTTTATCTTCAGTAGGTGCATGAACATTGACGATAGTTACATTGAATTTTTGCGTGCGGATTCTCAGTGTGCATAACCGCATATTAATTGGGCTGAAGTCGATAACATGCTGATTCACGCGACGATGCAAAAGAAAGCCAACTTCAAATTCTCCTCCGTTTTGATGACCGCAATAATAAAGAGTGTACCCTTTCGCTGTTTCATGGATTCCACTGGCCATTCGATTCGTCTGGCCATCTTAGTTCTTATAATGCCACTATATCCAGTGTGTAGCTCTTGACTTGTTGAGTGAGTTTTAGGAGATCTCCTGGTCTTCTAAGGTTTAATACGTTCCAGGTTCCCATTTTTAAATCGTAGTCCGGGTACACTTTCCGAGGTCGTTCTAATAATGAATCCGAGATATTCCAAGACCTATGTACAGAATTCATCACAATAGTTTTTATACGGAAATGGGGTGTTAGCCCTTCGCCCAACCCAAATTTTCGTGAATGGATTCGTTCTGCATCTTAAGGTCACCAGAAACAACCTTTTTACACGTTTATATAGCGATCCGCTTGATCCAAGACAGACACCCGCTGCAAGTCGCCCCTAACATGGAGAACAGACGTTTTCTACACATTTATATAGCGAGCCGCTTGATCCAAGACAGACGCCCGCTCCAAACCGCCCTTACATGGAGAACAGACGCTTGAGTTGCATTGGTTTTATGGCGCCAATGACTCGCCATGGTGCAGAATCATTGAGAATAAGTAGTATTTTCTGATTTTCGCTACCCTTTATTGTTTATTGTTCGACGAATTGTAATGCTACGTTCGATCAACTTACATAATATAACCTGAAACTTTTTCGACCATTCCAATAATTTTTGAAAACTGTTCAGACGTTAAATCTCTGCAGACATTTCAGAACAGTCATCGTTGTCTGAGTTTTGCTTATAAAAATAATTTTATATAATATGTATTATGTATGTACAATGTACATATGTATTATTTTTTTTACGAATAATTTTTCCCTAGAATTTTTTTCCTTTTCATTTATGTTTTTTTTTTTGAAAATTTCAAAACCGTACTATAGTGAAACCGGACTAATCGAAGCCGTACTATGCGAGGTATTCCTGTATATATATATATATTAGACTGGTCGTTAAAAACTAAATTTTCCGAGACGCCCCCTAGAAAAATTCTTTGGGGTCAAAAAACCACAATGGCATTATTTTTTTTTTTTTCAAATCAAAAGAACACGTGCCGCAAAATCGTTGAAGTTGATTTTTTGAAAAATCCGTAGATTTTTTCAAATATCTCATAAAATATGCAGATGTCAAAAAAAATCACATAACCATTTTGGTAGGAAATTTAATTCTCTACAAAAAAGGTCCATGTCATTTTTTCCCGAAAACGTATAGTTCTCATGATATTTTGAAAATGAACTTGTAAATTTTCGTAATTTTTAAAAAACATAAAAAATAAAGATGACGAAAAACTCCTAATTTTCTTCTTATGCTATAGAATGAAATGTATAAAAAAATAATCGTGACAAAAAAAATCAAAATTAGTACTTTTTCGTCGAAATTTTCATCATTTGGTTCTACGAGTTTCGAAGAATTTCAAGTTTTATTTCAAAATATCATCAGAAATATAGGTTTTAGGAAAAAAATGACATGGACCTTTTTTGTAGAAAATTAAATTTCCTGCAAAAATGATTATGTGATTTTTTTTGACATCTGCATATTTTATGAGATATTAACAATTTTATCAAAAAATAAACTTCGATGATTTTGCGGCACGTGTTCTTTTCACTTAAAAAAAAAAAAATAAAGCCGTTATGGTTTTTTGACCACAAAGAATTTTTTTGGGGGGCGTCTCGGAAAATTTAGTTTTTAACGACCAGTCTAATATATATATATATATATATATATATATATATATATATATATATATATATATATATATATATATATATATATATATATATATATATATATATATATATATATATATATATATATATATATATATATATATATATATATATATATATATATATATATATATATATATATATATATATATATATATATATATATATATATATATATATATATATATATATATATATATATATATGTATATATTTTAATTTTTGTTTCATTTTGATTATCCGTCTCTGCTTATCATATATAGTCGTTTGGCACCAGAATTTTTTCCGAAATTCCAAGATATATATATATATATATATATATATATATATATATATATATATATATATATATATATATTTTTTTTTTATATATATATATAAAACGATATGAGATATAACGGAATTTGGCGGCACTCTCAAGCCGACCTACACCAAAATAATTTTTTGTGCGTATTTCGGCAAATAATCTCTTGGACAAGTTCGTGAACTGGCCATATCTGGGTTCCGGTTAAGCCACTAGAGTCTTAAAAGTTGAATAATCTAGGGCGCTATAACTTCCATTTGAATAATAATATTTTAATAAAATTTATAAATATTAAATACTTGAACATAATTCTATCATTTTTATCCTTGACGGTCCAGGTTCCTGCAAAATCAGCTGTTTTAAAAATTTACTAAGCTTTTTAGGTAGATTTCATATAAATTTGTCCTTGATCTAGCTGAAAATGGCCAAGCTCACATTTCAAAATTTTTGCACACAAAAATACAACATAAATCTTTCCAAAATTAAAAAAAAAACTAGCTCAGGTCTAAAGGTTGAGACCCTAGGGCTGTTGAAATGAAAAGAAACGCAAAAGGCAATGCTTTCATCATGTTTTAGTTTATGTTATTTAAATTCATCTTAACTTTTAAGCATACTTTCAAAAAATAGCCTCAGAAAATTTCAGCTATCTAACCCAAGAGGTTCCAATTTTATAAGCATTATAATGAACCTATGCAAGAAATATTTAGCCATTTAATGCCATAGAAAAATTATCAAATTCTCTTTTGATTTTATTTTTTTACTAAGTAACCGTTTGAAAAAAGATTAAATAAGAACAAAAAAATACAACAACAAAGATGATTTTGATAATGTTTGATAATGTTTGATTATAAATTATGTGTGATGGTATAATTGTAGTTGTGAAGTAGTTCATTTGATCTTTGGTTGATTTAACATGTTATTAAAAGTAGTTTTAAGTTTTAACCAACTTAAATAAAACTGTTCCGAAATTGCATTGATAAAGTTGTTTCGGATAATGTATTTAATTCGGTTTGATAATTTTTTGAATTATTCTCTTGCTACTAATTTTTTATTTAAACTAATCTCAAATCTGACACATCTAATTTTATTTGTACACAAATCTATCTGACCTCGAAATCTACCTATTTCTAGCGGATATACCTGCCACTGGACTTTTTTTATTTTAATTATTTTATTGTTTATGTTCATTACTACCTAGACGAGGGATTAGCGTACAAAATATGTACTAACTTTCGAAAACCTGTATAGTTAAACGGATTTGAATGTGGTTTTTTGCGTTCGATTCAGAAAGTCAATTATACAATTTGTTTGGTGTTTTGCAAACCCAGATCGGCTTTATTGCAGTTCTGCAGCTAAAAATGCATTTTTGTAACCGCATTTTTTAGAATAATTAAAAAAATTATAATTCGGTAAATAATAGCCGAAACGAGCCCAAATTCATTACTCAGGGGTTTTTGGGGTAGCTGATGCTGAAAAGTCATACCGTGGACCTGGAGGTCAGGGCGCCCTTACTATACAGCTTCTCCTTGACTTTTGTCAAAATTTTCTATAAAAAATATCCAATATTTGTTATTGGGGGGTTTTCGGGATCGCTGATCATCAGTATGATATTTAAAAATGTACCTGACATACCTAGGGATCATAGCGACCCGATTGTGAAGATCATTTCCTGGAGTTTTCTTTAAATTTCTTATCAAAAGCATTAAAAATCTTTACTCGGCGGTTTTTGAGGTCGCTGATCACGAATATGATGTTTAAAAATCCACCTAACTCACCAAGAGATATCAACGGCCCGATAATGTAGATCATCTACTGGAGTTTTCTTTCAATTTTTTATGGATAGCATTAAAAATTATTACTCGAGAGTTTCCAGGGGTCGCTGATCATGTTTGTTATATTACAAACATTATCTGACATGCCTGGGGATCAGGAAGACTTGATTACTAAAATCATCTCCTGGAGCATTCTTAAAATTTGTTATACAAACCATCCAAAATTGTTACTTAAGGTTTTCAAAGGTTTTTGATAAATGTGATTTCAATAAAATCATACAACTCTGTTATATTATTTCATGTTTTTTTTTTAAATGTGAATTTATTATTTATGTAATAATTTTAAGAAATTAGCAAAATTGCTGGTTTAAAGTTTTGATAAATGGGATAAAACAATAAATTTTTTAAAAAAGTACAGCTTTTTTATATTAAAACCTATTATATTTATTAAAAAAATGTTATTATATAAAAAAATTAAATTCCAGTTACAAATTATTTAGTATGGTTATCCATATTATTCAAAATTTCATTCTTTTTAATAACCATAATATAACTTTCGTCCTCTTCTTGTTCTGCAGATTCTATTTCCTCTTGATGGTAAACTTCTGTTTCATCTTTGGCTTCTGCTGTGTCTTCTTCTAATTCGTCTGTGAGCAATTCATTAGTAGAATATTTTTCTACGTTGGAGCAGTTTGAGCCAATTACAATTCTTACATGCAATAGTGAAAATTAAGCCTTGCCTTCTGCATCCACATAAATTGCCACAGTCTTTTTTGCAACCACATAAATGACGTCCTGAATGATGTTCCTTTTTGGCACAAACGGACATCATGTTTTTAGGATGTCATTTTTTTAGGACGTCATTTTCCCAAAACAAAAATGAAATCCAAGACGTCATTTATTTTTTTTTTCTTCGCTTATGGTTTATATCTAAATTATAATTGAAAAAAAAATATTTAAAAAAAAATGACGTCCTAAAATTTTATTTTTGTTTTATATAATATAATATATTTATATAATATAATTTTTATATAATATAATATAATTTTATAATATATAATATAATATACAGTTTTTATAATATAATATAAATATAATACAGTTTTATATAATATAATATAATATACTTACTATTTTTTTAAAGTTTTAAAATTATTTTTCAAAATATTTTAAGTTTAATTTATTTTTAAATATTTTAGTTGACAAGGGGTTATAAAAAAATTCAAGTTTTTTTTAATAAATTATTTTCTATAATAATATAATATAATAATATATAATAATAAATATTAATACTAATAATAATAATTTTTTTAATAATAATTTTATAAATATTATTATTAATATTATAAATATTATTATAATATTATATTGTAATATTATGATATTATAAATATTATTATTATATAATAATAATAACCGGGTAAGAAAACTCCGGGAGATGATATTAAAAATAAAGTCATTATAAGTCCCCGGTATGTCAGGGAATTTTTTCAATACCATAATCATGATCAGTGACCCCAAAAACACCCGAGTAATGATTTTTAATGATTTTGATAAAAAAATTAAGGAAATTCCAGTAGATGATCTACATAATCGGGTCGATATGATCCCCAGGTATGTCGAGTGAACTTTTAAACATCACATTCGTGATCAGCGACCCCTCGAAAGCCTCGACAGCTCGAGTAATGATTTTAATGCTATCCATAAAAAATTTAAAGAAAACTCCAGTAGATGATGTACATTATCGGATGGTTGATATCCCCAGGTGCGTTAGGTGAATTTTTAAACATCATATTCGTGATCAGCGACCTCAAAAACCGCCGAGTAAAGATTTTTAATGCTTTTGATAAGAAATTTAAAGAAAACTCCAGGAAATGATCTTCACAATCGGGTCGCTATGATCCCTAGGTATATCAGGTACATTTTTAAATATCATACTGATGATCAGCGATCCCGAAAACTCCCCAATAACAAATATTTTATAGAAAATTTTTTATAGAAAATTTTGACAAAAGTCAAGGAGAAGCTGTATAGTAAGGGCGCCCTGACCTCCAGGTCCACGGTATGACTTTTCAGCATCAGCTACCCCAAAAACCCCTGAGTGGCTCGTTTCGGCTCGTTTCGGCTATTATTTACCGAATTATAATTTTTTTTATTATTCTAAAAAATGCGCTTACAAAAATGCATTTTAGCTGCAGAACTGCAATAAAGCCGATCTGGGTTTGCAAAACACCAAACAAATTGTATAATTGACTTTCTGAATCGAATGCAAAAAACCGCATTCAAATCCGTTTAGCTATCCAGGTTTTCGAAAGTTCAATACGCTAATCCCTCGTCTATACAGGTAAAAAGTTCATAAGGCGTTTAATGGTTGAGGACCTCTTTTTTTACCCGGTAGTGAAATGGCACCGTTTTTTATAGTAGGAGTTTTGATTGTTCAACCATATATCTGTTATAATCGAATTCTTGCATTATTTGACGTGGTAGCGTAAGTAACACAACATACCGATACTTACACAACATACCGAATTCTTACATACCGCAGCCATCGAATCTTCAAAATTAGCAAAAGAACGTAACATGAATACATGCTTTATAACATACGATCAACCTTTGTATTTAAAATCACGCGACATTGTGGAAATGGCAACATTTGATGTGAATGTTGTCATTCGGCTTGGAGGATGCCATACGCTAATGTCATTTATGGGCTGTATCGGCAAAGTTATGGCTGGTAGTGGCCTGAAAAAATTAATGTGTAAAGTATACGCTGAGAATACCGTCACTCATATTTTGAATGGTCATTCATATTCTCGAGCAGTAATAGGACACACCTTAATACAATTAACGTTGGCTCAAATTATTTTTGATGATCTCGTGAATACAAATAATAAGTTTATTGATATCAATGATATCGACGAGGTATCGGAAATCTATTTTAACGATGACGAAAGCAATGATCCAGAAACTTTGTTAACATCGGACGTTTTGAACGACATTGTCGAGTTATTCGAAAACGAACTACTAAAGTTAGAGCAAAAAAGCAAAACAGGAAAATTATGGGTTCTTTATTTTCGCATGGTTTCCATCTTAACAGATTTCATCGCTGCGAACAAATCAGCAGATTGGAATTTGCATCTCCGTACTACTGAGCTGATGATACCCTTCTTCCATTCGGCTGGTCATATGCCGTATGCAAAATCAGCACAGATATATTTGCACGGTATATGCAAAATTTAAAAAATGTCATGAATGAAGATGAGTACAAGAAATTTACAACCGGAGGATTTTGGACCATTCGTCGTTTTCCGAAATTTTCCTGGATTTTTACTTCTTTACATTAGAAACATCATTAATCAACTTCAGGGTCGAGCTCAATTCGATAGCGCTAAAAAAAGCAGGCAAAAGTCGGAAAATTAACCAAATTTTCCGATTTTCTGCTCCCCATGTGAATTATCGGAAAACTAATGGCAGATTCGTGATCAGCTTGAAAACCTACTAGGGGGCATACTCAGTCCTTAATTTTCACTTTTACTATATTTTGCAATTTTTTTAAAAATGGAGTGTGAAAATGGGGTTAATTTTGGTTTTGGGGCTGTTGGGTTGCTTGCTAGTCACGAATGACCTAGGGGACTCATAGAAGCTAATGCAAAAAAATTTTTGTTGATCCATCTTTCTATAAGAAACTTTTTTATTCGGTCGATTTCTCCGCTTTATTGGCTGGACTAATTGTGTTAAATGTAAAACCCGATTTTTTATTTTATTGTTTCACCTTTTAAATATAAGAAAACTCGGTCAAGTGCGAATAAAATTTGCTCGCCGAGGATTCCGTGAATCCTAGAAGAACAAACTGACAAAAATACTTTAAATAAAGCTGTGTTGTAGACTTTTTGATTGATTTTTAAAAATAATTTTTTCCTTGTAAAAGTCAATAGCAATGTGAAATGTCAATTGAAAATTGATCCAAATTATACACAAAATGTTAAATCTCGCTAAATATTAGCAATAGCAGTTTAGTGTAACTAAGGAAAGATGCAATTGCATTACACCAACTTGAAAATGGTTTAAATTGTAAAATATACATTATTAATTCAAATGACAATTCAATAATAATTGACGATAATTCAAAAACTGTACACCGCAAAATTCTTAAAAAAACTTACAATGTTTCTTTAAGTGCTTCCCCACTTGTTAGGATCAAAAATGATTTTTTTCACTCATTCTCAATCTCTCCTCCTCAGAAAATGTAGAAAAACAATCATGTGACACCCCGTTATAGTTTTAGTTCAGGGTTCATCAAATTTTCTATCTCTGTCTGTTTTTTTCAAATTTTTCTGTCAATCAACGTCGTTTCGGTTGAACTTTTTTGACAATAATTCAAAAGTTGTGCACCGTAAAATTCTATAAAAAATTACAATGTTTCTTAAATAAATTGCTCTTTCATATGATATATCACATGGCTGGTTTTAAATGATGTTTTTCTCCCTTCTCATTCTCATACCCATTATAAATACGATTATGAGTATTTTACACATCGCTATATTTTTCGTTCAAAAGCTGTCATTTTTTCTATATTGAGCAATTCCATCCCAAAGCGATCCATTCTATATTGAGCAATTCCATCCCAAACCTGTTGTCCATCAAAATTTTATTTTGCCTTAAACTATTTTCATTCGGTAGAGCATCGAAAATGGTTTAGGAAAATTTGTTTTTGATCCAAGAAACGCTTGGTTATCCTGTGCTGATATGGTCTAAAATCGCGAAGTGTGCTTACACGCGTGTCTTGAAAATGCAATCATTTCTGAACGGCTGAACCAATTTTGACGGCAGTAGGCACGTTTGGAAGCAGAAACATAGTAGTCTTAGGGAAAATTTTTATCTGAGCATATTTTCATAGAACATCTATGAGAAAATTTGAAAATGGTCAGAAAAATTGTCATTTAACATAGCCTGAACTGAAATTTGGCCCATTAAAAAAAAAAGAAGAACTTTCATATATTAGATTTTTAGTTTCCAAGTATAAAAAAAGGGATATTTTTCGTTCTCAACTAATGATTTTTTAAAATTTTGTGCTACAAAAATAGGGTTCTTTATATGAAGCTTTAATCCAAATTTCTCGCTCATAAGCCTTAATAAACTAAAAGCCAAAGACATACATCTGAAAAAGATAAAACAAAATATTAAAATGTTTTTTTATTCGCCTATATACTAAAGTGTTACTTTATTACTGTGATTTACGACCTTAAAGTGTCACTTTTTAACTATTTATTTTGTTGTCATAGTTACGTCCAAAAAAGTAAAAAGCATTTGTATTTGTTTAAATTTGGAAACACTATTAAGAAAATTTTCTTTTTTTCCGATGGTGCTGCTTCTCAATACAAAAATAAAAAAAACTTTTTCGATTTATGCGAAATGAAGCAAACGGAAAAAATTGATTTTGAGTCGCATATTTTTGCTACCTACCACGGAAAGCGTGAATGCGATGCAATTGGAGGGACTCTGAAACGTATGGCTACTAGAGTTAGTTTGCAACGTGTGTATGTGGACCATATATTAACAGCAACAGACTTGTTCGAATGGATACAAAAGAAAGAGTCTAAATATTTTGCATATTTTGCTCTCAAGATGAACACGATATGATGGAGAGAAAATTACAACACAAATATTATAATGTGAAAACGATTGTAGGCACACAAACCTTTTATTCATTTGTGGCATTTAATGAATATAAAATGACTGTCAAAAGATTTTCTTATTCAGTTGATTCAAAAATAGTTAGTTTAATATAAATAAGATTTGTTTTTTAAGTTCTAATATTTTTCTTCCTTTTTTATGATTATAATTATACTATTATATTTTGGTGTTGGGTTTAAATTGTAATTTAAAACTAAAAAAATTAAAAAAAAAAAAATATTATGTAAATAAGTATTCTAGTGTTTAAATTAAGTGGTTTAATTAATTAATTAATTAATTTATTTTATTTTTTTCATTAAAAAAAAAGGATTCGTTCATTTTCATCTTTTTCAAGATGTTTGTCTTTGGCTTTTAGTTTATTAAGGTTTAAGAGCGTGAAATTTGGATTAAAGCTTCATATAAAGAACCCTATTATGTAGGACAAAATTTAAAAAAATCATTACTTGAGAACGAAAAATATTCCCTTTTTATAATTGGAAACTAAAAAGCTAATATATGCAAGTTTTTTTTTTTTTAATGGGCAAAATTTCAGTTCAGGCTATGTCAAATGACGATTTTTCTGACCATTTTCCAATTTTCTCATAGATGTTCTATAAAAACATGCTCAGATAAAAATTTTTCCTAAAACTACTATGTTTCTGCTTACAAACGCGCCTACTGCCTGAATGAAAATAGTTTAAGGCAAAAAAAAAATTTGATGGACAGATTTTAGCTAAAAGTGATCGCTTTGGGATGGAATTGCTCTATTTCCAAAGACTTCAATTTTATTCAAAAAACTGTGTATTAAAAAATTCTAAAATACATTTCTAAGAGATGAATTAAAGAATTCAAACCCTTTCATATGATAACCCCACTTGATCCGGTAAAAAAAATATTTTCTTAAAGACGTTACATTACAGTCGCGTTAAACAAACGGAAACAACTTTATTTGTTTTTGTATCCGTCATCTTCAAAGGACAGGGCAGGCATCTTAAATATCAGGACATAGAATTTATAGTTTATGAGATAACCGATTTTAATACAAAAACACATCGTAGTCTCACCAGTAGTGTTCCGTATACGAAACCCCAAAAACATGAAAATCCAATTTAATTTTTTATCTAAACCCCACCCATAGCGATCCTGCATACGCCACTGATTATTAACAGTGGCGCACGCAGGGGGGAGGGGGGAGTTGCTGGAGGTTCGAACCCCCACCATGTTGCATCAAATCGGTTAAAAAATTATTCTAATATACACTTACATAGAATTAGCATTTCAATATACTATAGAAAAAACCTAATTGTCTCTATCAGATCCCTTTTTCATAATAACAGTAGTTATTTTGTGTATGTACATATTTAATCTTGAATAAAATTTGAATTATAATTAATAACCTTATATTTATATTACATTTAAATACCGATTGTGTTAAATGTTACATACCGATTTTTTACTTTATTTTTTAACTTTTTAAATATAAAAAGAACTCGGTCAAGCGCGAATAAAATTCACTCGCCGAGGGTTCCGTGAATCCTAGAAGAACAAACTGACAAAAATAATTTAAATAAAGTTGTGTTGTAGACTTTTTATATTGCCAGACCATAGCCACATAAAAATGATTTTTTCCTCGTAAATCTCAATAGCAATGTCATTTGAAAATTGATTCAAATTATACACAAAATGTTAAATCTCGTTAAATATTAGCAATAGCAGTTTAGGGTTACTAAGGAGAGATGCAATTACATCAACTTGTAAATGGTTTAAATTGTAAAATATACATTATTAATTCAAATGACAAGTCAATAATAATTGACGATAGTTCAAAAACTGTGCAAAGCAAAATTCAAAAAAACTTACAATGTTTCTTAAATTAAGCGCTCTTTCCTATGACACTCTACTCGTTAGGATCAAAAATGGTTTTTTTCACCCTTCCCCAATCTCACCCCTTCAAAATACAGAAAAATAATTATATGACACTTCGCTATAGTTTTCATTCAGAGTTTATCAAATATCCTACCTCTGTGGTTTTTCAAATTTTTCTGTCAATCAACGTCGAAACGTAACCCTCTACGTACCAACTTGTTGTTGCACTTTTTTGACAATAATTCTAAAACTTTTGACAATAATTCAAAACGTAGAATATTTTTATCTCATTTAGGAAATGAAGTTTTTTCTATGATAGTAAATATTTAAACGATAAATTATTAAATTAAAAATCGTGGTAAAAACATTCAAAATTCATATTCTATTTTTTCATGATTTAAAAACTTTGTCTTAAAAACTTTCTAAAATTATATGAAAATGCACCATAGCAACTACAATTTTTACACTAGAGGAAACCATTTTCACAGGGAATTAAGTATAATTGAAAATAGACTTTTCATTTGCTATCATAAAAAAAAGAATTAACCTGTTATTTTGGTTTATAGTAAGTTTTAAGCGTTATCGATTTCAAGTATCAAATTAATTCCCCGAAAAATTAATTAAATAACTGTCAAGCTTCCTTAGTTATAATTCCTTTACTATATGGTATCCTTAGACATCCCTCTTTTATATGTGACATCAAAAAAATATTAAAAATAATAATCATAAAAATTGCCCAATTATATCTTCACAGTGGATGAATATCAGATCAATTTTCTCATTTAAAAAACAAAAATTTATTTTCCTATCAAGTGATATGTATACCTTTTTCACGCTCTTTTGCATTTCACTTGGCAATTTTTATGGACAAAAAACAACTAAAAAATGTATGGGTGAATAGAAATTGGTTATGGATTTTCTATCAAGGAATACATAGCATGTGAAATTAAAAATACCTTTTTAGAAAATAATTAATAATAAGGTACGGGGAAGTATAGGTTTATTGTTTCGCAAGGACAAAAGATTTTAGATATTTTTGTAGCAATTAAACAATAAATTAATTGCTGGCTTAAGCAAATAAAAAATTTCCTATCTAATCCTAATTGACAACAAGCAAAAAATGAATTCTTCTCAGTCTTACTAAATGATTAGTTACAGTTATACATTGTGTGACAAGCACAAAAACGATCCTACACAACATAATCAATTAAAAAATGTGCATTCAAGATTAACCCTAAATACATCAACGTATAATAGTTAACTTATATAACAAACGACAATCTTAAGTTTCAATTTTTAATGATCTACCATTTGTTTTATTTCCCATTTTTACATCGATCAACAATTTCCACTTAATAATACTTATTTTCACTGAAATAATCCTTACATTCATGCAACAATTCTCCAATATATTATAAATGTTAACAGCGTTTTTAGGTATATGCAGATAAAGGGAAGCGTATTAAAGACATATAACTAAATCCTTCTACACTCATTAAACAACTAAACACATACAATAAGTACATCACCCTGTTCTCCGTTTTTCCCGTCAAACATTATTACTGTTGTCATATTTCGCTATTAAAATAAATTGTCTTCAATAGTTATTATATAACCCAGGAAAAAAAAAGGAAATCTACCCTATTTTCGGTGATATTTATTTTGTATATACAATTTTTTTGATGATCATTTTTTTTCGTTCCGTTGTTTGTCAGAAAAAAATATTTGTCGCATCAATTGATAAATCTCTGAAAACTAGTTGATATCAGATTATGATTATAAAATAAAAATAAATAAAGATGGATTTTATTATTTTAGGGGTAGATTTTTATTAATAATAAACCGCACATAATATTAAAAAAATGCAGTGGTACAACGAAAAAACCATTCAATCAACCAAACTACCATCAACACAATAACAATCATTATCACTTGACAAAAATTATATCCTCTAGAGATTTGGTAATAATAAATTAGTTTATGTTATAATTTCTGATGGTAACAAGTTATGTTTATAAAACTGGCACGCTGGTTTATTTATCAAACTATCAGGTATACTTAAATTTTATAGTTTCATAATCAAATAGTGTAATGTTGTATTCGCCAATTTGGATATTTATTTTTCAACTTTTATAGTTATTGATATTTTTATGAATATGAAATCAAAATACAACAAAAAGGACACGCATTAAACGAAAGGATATAGGCAGAGTTTTTGTTGAATCGAAGCGATATACCCAAGATTCCACCCACACTTATGCCAAAATTATAAGTGAAGAATTAAGAAGATTAATTTGACGTAATATATCACGAGTCAACCAACATGATCTTTCATTTTAATGGAATGTAAAAGTTTAAGCGCACAATTTGTTATATTTTATGACCACGCAAAAAAAAAACAAAACTTGTTGCTGAAATAAGCTAAAACGGTATCCAGTTGACACTCTTCGTTATAATTAGATGATAGAATGAATTTATTTAAAATGTAATATGTAATATTGCACCGCAATTTTATTTTTTATTTGACTGAACATCACATTTATTGGACAAACATTGCCAGTGAAAACATCGCGATGTAGCTCGTAGAAAAGTGAAAAGTCTTAATGGTTTACACAATTCTAAACTTAAAGCTAAATTTAAACAAATAGAGCAAGGTAATTACTGTCGAAAACTTTTGCCTTTTACACATGCCTTTGTTGTCGTTATCCCACATCATAGATATAAAAAAACAACATATTAATAACTAATTAACTTTAAAACAAAAATGTAGATAAAGGCAAAATAACTTTATAAATAAATAAAATTAGAAACTTTTACGACTCAATTCAAAAATTCGAATATTCTAAATTCTAAATTCTAAAGTCAACACTCAATTTTCTTAATAAACTTTTTGATTTGCTTTCCTTACAAAATTTTGATTACAACAAAGTTTTTGAAAATTTTCTACAAAAAAACAACACAACACTCAAAGTATCATAATTTTAATTCATCTTTTTCCCTCTTCATTCTATTATCTCATTAAAATATAATAATTTAAGAAAAACAAACTATAAAAAAGAATAACAAAAAACTTTTCATTTTCACATTTTCTTCTTAAATTATAAAATGAAAAAAAAAATAATCAAGAAGCAGAGCACAGTTTTTAACACAATTTTATTTGTTGTTATTATAACAAAAGAATCATCATCATAAAGTTAATATAAAAGTTGATAAAGAATTTTAAAAAAATTTGTTAAAATAAGGGGAAAATTATAATTACGTGTCGCGTCATGTAGCAATTTTTATCATAAAAAAAAATGAAAATAAAATGTAATATATATCTAGGAAAAATACAATGAAATGTGAATTTAATAAGGGATTAAACTTAAATAAAATATAAAATAAAATGAGCAATCTTGATTTTTGTAACAGTCGGTTCACACAGTCACTTATCTAAATTATGATGTTTATAAGCATACCGTTAAGAAAGTAACAAAAAATTTTGGCAAGGCGAATAAGTTCCTCTATAAACCAATTTTAATAAAAATCAATTAGTTACTTTAGTTTAGACGTGACTATAAGTAGTTTATAGCTACTTA
Source organism: Diogma glabrata (assembly GCA_963693315.1). Taxonomy (NCBI): domain Eukaryota; kingdom Metazoa; phylum Arthropoda; class Insecta; order Diptera; family Cylindrotomidae; genus Diogma; species Diogma glabrata. The sequence continues at coordinate 216,503,948 of OY856188.1, read as the reverse complement.
AGGGAAATGTATTCCTTTGTTTTAGAGCTTTCGTTTAGGTACGAGGTAGGTCTAATAAGCGGGCTCTAATCCTGAAGTTTTTGGACTATATACTAAAGATTTATAGGGTCATTCCATTTTAAAGTCAACCTTCAAGCTAAATTTTTTTTCTTCACAAAACTGTAACTGTGGCCTATAATTTTTTTTTCATATATTTTACTATAAGATATGGCAACAATTGTGAAAATTCCAATATAGTTATTTCGTTTAGAATGCATTTAAGCGCATGGTTGTGAAAAAGGCTTAATATACGAATGAAAATATATCTAAAAAGAATATAGCATAGCACAAATATAATAAACTGAATTGTTTTAGACTTTTTATTTTCTGTAAGCTAAAGTTTGGAGTGTCTGAATTGGACTGCTTTGCTTTCCAAATAAATGAGGTAAGCATTCTAAATACAAGAATTCTTTTGTGTTACGTTAGTCACGTTACGTTAGTCACACATCATTTAAATCAAAAGCGTCAATTTATGAAAAACTAACATATTTTTTAAAAAGTTACTGGCTTTTTTAAACAATACATTAATTACATTGAAGAAACTTATCAATAAATTTTATGTTTCATTTTCAACATCTAGAGAATTTTGGTTCATAATTTAGGTGTTAATTTAATGGTATAAAAAATGTTATGTTAGTTACATTTAAATTTTTATTTAAAAAATATCTAAAAATTTTAATTTAAATAAAAAAGCTTTCTGATTTAGATAAATAAACTCGATTTCCATTTTAAAAAGTCAACAAGTGCTTAAAATAATCTTTACTATTTTAGTTATAAGGAAACAAAGTTGTGAATTTCGGTATAAATGTTACGTTAGTCACTTTGGAATGACCCTATATACAAATTTATACTGAGAGATCCTTTCACACAACGGTTTTTTTTAAATAGTATAGAGCTCAAATTTTTAATTTTGGTACAACAACTTGGTTTTTGTCTATATAGTTGCAAAATTTCCTTTTTTTCAAATTTCTCGATCATCCTCAGAGAGAAAATATTTGCAACTTCAACACTCATCGACAAAAAACTCATTTGTTAATATAGGGTTATTTTAAAAAAATTTCTTGACCCTGGTTGGCATTCAATATTCCATGAATTTTGTCTTAGTATTAAATAATAGGCTCGGCAATTAATATTTAAACAGGGTACATATGTACGCTTCTTGACAAATATACGCTTTAAACTATTACTTCGGTCTGAAAGACCTAAGTATTACATTCATGAGCTAAATGTGAAATTCTTACCCCCACTTTTTTGGCATTTCTCGACGTTTTAGGACCTACTGATTCTAAAAATGCAACAAAAAAATGTATGTCTGTCTGCCGGCCGGCCGGCTGTCCGTCATTACCTACGCTGCAGGGAAAACCGCTTGAGGGATTTCAAAAATTTTTTTTTCTAAAAATATGTATACTAAAAATAGGTACCGGAAGTGTGTCAAAAAATCATTATGTGTGTCAAAAATAGCAAATTTTCATATTTTTGGCTTAAAAAACGTTCATTTTAAGTGATTACGAGTAGGAACATTAAATTTGGAGAAATCTTGATTGGGATTGGTATGTGAGATCAAAAACTAGATTATTGCATTATAAGTTTGTAAAAAATTGTTGTCAAGTATGTCAAAAGAAAGATTTTTATTCATTTTTTTACCTAATTTTTTGGAAAAACAATAAAATTAATTGTTTGTTTGAAATGAGATTTTATTATTATTATTGAGAATAATTCTCAACAATAATAATAAAATCTCATTTCAAACAAACAATTATAAGTTTGTCAAAAAAATGTTGTCAAGTGTGTCAAAAGAAAGATTTTTATTTATTTTTTACCCAATTTTTTGGAAAAAAAATTGTTTGTTTGAAATGAAATTTTATTATTATTATTGAGAATTATGGCATTATAAGTTTGTCAAAAAATGTTGTCACGTGTGTCAAAAGAAAGGTTTTTATTTATTTTTACCCAATTTTTTGAAAAAAAATAAAATTAATAGTTTGTGTGACATGAAATTTTATTATTATTATAGAATATTATGGCATTATAAGTTTGTCAAAAAAATAATGTCAAGTGTGTCAAAAAATGATTTCATTTGTTTTTCTAGAATGTAGCTGTTTTTATGACGTAAATGTAATTGAAAATCAAATTGGACATGGAAATTTTTGAATTTGTTATAGTTTTTGAAATATTTCTGGAATTTTGAAAAAGTTTGTATTTTTGATTTTGTAATAATTTTTGTTATATTTTTAGAATTTCGGAAAAAGTTTTAATTTTTGATTTTGCAAGAATTTTTCGAATAATTTTAGAATTTTGAAAAATTTTAAATTTTTGATTTTGTTATAATTTTTGGAATTTTGAAAAAAGTTTTAATTTTTGCAATCTTTTTAGAATTTTGGAAAGGTTTGAATTTTTAAGAATTTTTGAAAAATTATTGGAATTTAGAAAAAAGTTTAAATATTTGATTTTATGCTAATTTTTGGGATTTTGAAAAAGATTGATTTTATTTAATTTAACAATATTTTTGGAATTTTGATTATAATTTTCCGGCAACGTATTGATGTTTCGTGTTAGTTTTGTAATAAATTTTTAAACAGAGATAAAAAATACTTGTACTTTAACAAAGAGTTATGTTTGATATACATCGCTGCCCAAAACTAAAAACCATGTCCTCATAAAAGTTTTTTGCCGAAAACTATATCAAAATCCTTAACCCAGACCGAAGTCTTGATATCTCAGAGCTGTGAGATTTCAGCCTCCATATTTTCTACCTTACAATTTTGTTGATGTTTGAAAGAAAATATTAAAAGTCGAAAACTTGGCTGGAAGTTAATATAGGCTCTCAACAGCTACAATTGTTATTTCTTCAAGAAATCTTTTATTTTGGCAATTATGTATGCAAATAATATATTAATAATATTGTGTGAGCCACTATAATTTTAAAAATTAATGTAGAACCGTATTGTCTTTAAAAAAATACAAAGGTGAATTAAATTGCCCTATCGCACTATAATTTTTTGACAAATAATTATAATTTACCTCTAAAAGATTTTGGCAAATAGCGTAAATCATCAATAACGGCATAATGAGCTGTTAAACCTTATATAGAAGATTGATTTTATTGATTTTGTTTTGCAAATAATTTTCTTAAAATCTAATCAGAAAATGTTTCTCTCCAAAATAGCAATAAACTTATTATTACTTATTGAATTAAATGGCTCAATTGCGTCCATCGTTACCTTAGAAGGCATGTTGTTGTGAGAACAACGTCTTAAAAGATTTTTTTTTATTGTTTTGACGCACATATTGTAATTCCTACAACACAACGCGTTTTATTAAATAAAAAAATTCTTCAAATCCCAACTACATTTATCTTAAAATAACTCAAAACATCCATTCAACTACACTCATAAATAATCCCTTTGATTTGTTTGAAAATTGTGGTTGTTTTTTAATTAAATTTCCTATCTTATACAAAATTTATAAAAAAAAATTAACTAACGATAACTTGATGAACAAAAACAAATCTACAAAAAACATTGATTATGTAAATATTTAATCAAACAATAAATCATAATACAACAAAAAATAAATAAATCAAAAAACAAACATTTTACCCACATATAAAATTTGCAGCCTTTATTGCTCATATAATTTCGTAATAAATTATTAACACAAATTTGATCAAGAAAACCAACCTTTGATAAGGTAACATCAGGCGTTTATTGAATTCCCTGATTCGCCAAGTTTCATTATAACATTAAATCTGAGAAACGAATTTTTTTTTTTGTTTTTCAACAATATATCTAGGATTCTTTTATTCCCCAAGAGAACATTACATACGCTCAATATGTACCAATATAAATTGATAATATCGCTTTTATATTTCTTATTTGTTTATTTATTTGTTCATGAAATTAGTTTTCAATTGATGTAAAAACCCAACAAAAAACGTTAACCAAACAATACAACAAAATTCAACTAAGCAAAAATCTAATAAGTTTATTGACTTTCAGACATTAGTTTTGATATAAAAATAATCTTTTAGAAGGGGAAATCTTCAAAACAAACTTACTATAATTTACAATTTCAATCAAAATTACGACAAATTTTTTTCGTTTAAATTACTTAACCTCTAAAATTAATAAAAAAATACAAATTAAATTTTTTTTCTGTGTTAAATGGCGCCTTTGAATTTTTTGTTTTTGTTTAATTTATTTTTTCTACATGCAATAATATATTTTGACAAACATCAAACAAATAAAAAAAAATTTTTGTTGCTTCTTTACAAATCATTAAATAATGACGACCTCCACGTTGACAGATATATTAAAAAGAAATACAAGAAAATTATG